>CAOLHI010001452.1:0-461006 GCA_948474755.1 Ctenosaura bakeri
TGGGTAAGGTTGTAATGGACATGGACAATAAGAGATGAAATACAAATGTATTATTGTGAATAAGTACAGTTGTAGTGACGATTAACAGGTCTTATGGAATGAGATAAAAATAGGAAAGTGTACGTGATAAACAAACAGGTAATATTGACTGTGGGAAACCCCAGAAAGGGGGAACGTAAGTAGAGAAACATGGTACAGATCGAAAGATAAGAGATAAGGTGATGCTGAGGAAGTAAATTATGCAGGAAAGATTACTTAGAAACTATCATAACCATGGATTATCACTCGAAATGTGAGAATGAATGAAAAGGACTTGAGAGAAATAATATATGTAAGGAAAGAATTTAAGATATATAAGCAATATGCAGAATAAGAATGGAAGATGAAACGAGTGAGGTAAAGTGGTTATGAAAACAATATGCAATGAAACTGTCTTTTTTGTTTGTTTGTTTGTTTGTCCTGTTTTTGTATGTTTTTAATGTTGTTGTAAATTTTAATAAAGAATATAATTAAAAAAAAAATACTTCTTTCCTTTACTCTTACATCTCACCCTTGGTTTTCTGCCAAACCCACTTATTTGCATATACTGAGCATCAATCAGCAAACCACACAAAACCAGAAAGGGGCTCTTTACATGGAGAGCTATTGATGTCCCAACCCCAGAATAAAGAGTTCAAACACATAAACTTGTGTTAACTAGGGCCACCTTTATTGAATTTATTTGTTTATTTATTTATCTAATAATTTATTTATTCATTCATTCATTCATTCGTTCATCAAGGGCCTGAAGGAAGCAGCAAGAGGAGGAACATGGGTCCAGCCGAGGTCAGGTGACAACTGCTGTCTATCCCCCAGGCTTCCCTTGGAGCCTGAGCTCATAGAGCAACCCAGCTGTTACTGGTTGGTTGCTGGTTGTTCTATAAGGAGCGGCATACCCAGGAGTAACTCCTGCTGAAGTTGTGGGACCCTTCAGCCAGGAGTTAAATCCCTGTTTTAGCCTCAAGGGGTGCCTCCTTCACCACCCCTGAGGTTGCACAACTCAAGCAGCAGATTTGGAGGCTCCTCCTACACCCAAAGCGGTTGCCCAAGGTGGCCACCGAAGCTGTCACTCTGCCCCTTCCCTGCTAGATTAATACCTAATTAATGACCATACTCCAGCCAATTTTCCCAGCTCCAATCGAAGCAATGTGGAGTAAGTGAAAAAAAAACCATAGACGAAAGGAAAAAAATCTTACCCGGCCCTGAAGCGACCCAACTAAGGCACGCTGCAACGAGGGTGAGAGGAGGTTGTGCCAAAGATCCAAAGAGACCATGTGTAGGGTGAGCTGGAAATAAAGAGGCCTTTGCCTGCCCCATCACATGGTGCAGTCTGGTACTGCCATCTGCCAATTGGTGGCCTCCTCTGGGGATGGCATTAAACTCTTCCTCTCCAGGCAGCAAGGGCTTCATATGGTCAGGGAGGCATTTTGTCAGTCTTGTCCCCTTTACCTTCATTTCCCCACTTTTCTGAAACCCCAGCAACCACCAACTGTTAAAGCTTTCTTCCCAGAGCCTCCTCCCAATGTTCTTCTCCTCTTCATGTTCACTGATTTTCTTCCCCTCCACTTCTTATCCTATGCAGTCAGTGCTTTCTCCATTGCTGCCTTGATTTAGCCACCAACTGTCAGGGGCCCGGGCCCGGCTGGGCCTGTTGCTGCCCCTGAGGCCGCCGCTGAAGCGGCGGCGGACGCCGCGGAGGCCGCTGTGGCCGACGGGGCCTACTCGGAGGCCGCTGCGGCCGACGGGGCCTGTGCGGAGGCCGCTGCGGCTGACGGGCCTTGTCTGGAGGCCGCCGTGGCCAACGGCACGGGCCTGCCGGCCGCGGGAGAAGCTGTCGGGCTTGGAGCCACTTACCTCGAGGCTGCAGACTCGGATCCCTCGACATCGGCCAGCCTGCCGGGGTGGGTGGGACCTGGGCCTGCTCCCGGGGCTCCGCCCACCCACAGCCCCGATCCATGGGAGGCCTGGGAGTCTGCATGCGGCCCCGATCCAGAGGAGGCTGATGCCTTCGCCTCGCCTCCTCCTTTCCAGCAGCGGTGGCAGGCCAAGGAGGCGGTTCACCGGTCTCGACGCCTGCTGGAGAGGAGGCGACGGGCAGAGAGCTCGCAGCTGTGAGACACAGCACAGCTGCGAGCCCTCAGCCACATGGCCATTCCTGATTGGCCGGCGCCTGGCTTGGAGGGCAGCCACATGGCCACACCTGATTGGCCGGCGCCTGGCTTGGAGGGCAGCCACATGGCCACGCCTGATTGGCCGGTGCCTGGCTTGGAGGGCTATTTGAGGCAGGCGCTGGGCTGCGGGAGGCACGGAGCAACAACCGTCGGTCAACCGTGGTCCTGCTGTCCGTGCCTTGTTCCTGACCGCGCTTGAGACCAGTCCTCCTGTTCGCCTTGTTGAAGTAACCTGCCTTATGTACTTTAACAGCCTGCGTTTATTTCTGTTAAGACTGTGTAGAAGCCTGCTTGCTTTGTACTTTTGAGTTTTGACTGCATTAAAGCCCTGCACCTCTAACCATCTCCCCTGCCTCTGCCTGGCCACCGCCTGGCACTGACACCAACATCCATCCAAACTGATATCTTCATATCAAAACTTAGCTCTGTAATTCTCATCTTCCATACAACATCCAGTTGATTCCTCTGCTTCTCCCACTGTGTCCTTCAAGCCCCTCTCCTCAGTTATATCATTCATATCATCCATCAATTTAAATGTCAATCTAAAGTTTGAATTAATGTTATTCATACAGTTCTTCATCAGATGATATTCTTTGTCTATCCCTTGCCAAATCCTCAAGATCCCTTTACCCTTGTGTATCTAGATTCTTGCCTTTCCTCTTCTGATAAAAAAATCTTGGTGTAGAAAAAGTTAACCTTTTGCACCTCCATTTTGCACCTCCATAGAGCCAGCTCCATTACAATGGTTCTCCTAGTTAAAAAAAAAAAAAAGCCTTCACTTTCTCAAAACAACCTAGTCCTTCTTATAGTTGTTCTTTATTTGCAAAGTACATACAAAATTAGCCAAACTTTCAATTTTAGACTTACTTTCTTCATTTCAAATTTCTATCTTGTTTGTTCATTTTGGAGCTATATTTTCCCCTACTTTTTAATACAGATTTATAAGACTTTATGCTTTCAATCTATTGTCTTGAAATTTCTTAAAAATAATCCGCAGCATCTCAAATATTAATCTGAAAAGCAGAGAACTCACAAAAAGCACTGTTACAACCACTGAGTCAAAGACTCCTTTTTAATCATTATATCCAGATGTTAATGAAGAAATAATTGAGGAAAAAAGTCTGGTGCCATTATGGTGACTCATTAGGCTCACATGCAGCAGGATGGGTTGATGGCTTTGTCCCACAGTCTCTCCTCACTTCACTCCCACTCAACTGCAAGAGTCCCCACGAGTTTAAGGTTTACAGACACAAGTGGGTGATCTTCATTCTCCCTCTTTTCCAAGAAGAAAACCATCAGTCAGAACTTGCCTCCAAACTGAAGATTATGCTGCTACTCCCTCTTTCCAGGAGCCCTAAGAAACAGGTCTCAGCTGTACCCAGAGGTCTCTTATCTATTTTGTAAAGACAGAGAAAGAGTGCTTGAGAATTCCTAGCTAGGGCAGCTAAATCAAACATGAATCCATTATTTGGCAGAGCTATGGGTTCTCACTACATGACAGATTTACTAAAGAAGTCAGCCAGACTTTCCCTTCCTCTGTCTGTCTGTCTGTCTGTCTCTCTCTCTCTCTCTGTAAAAGTTAGAAACTTAACATGGAATGAAATGAGGCATAAGAAGATACCTTTCTGTGGAGAAAAAGATGTAGCCTAAATAAAGATGATGATGATGATGATGGCGAGGTGGATGAGGACAATGATGATGAGCCTATTTTGACAGAAGGATAGAACGGTCCTCCTAATCTTCACTCCTGCTGCTGCAGCCTGATGGAGTGGCTTCTGTCATATTAAATTACATACTAAATCTTATGTAATCATAAGAACACTTCCTGAACACAGTGGGAATAACCTTTGTATAGGGTTATTGTTGACATGGCCCTTCCAGTCAACACTGACTTTTGGCGATCTTCTCTTAGAGTTTCATTAGAGGATATTTGCCATTGCCCTTTGCATGGGGCTGAGAGAATGCGAATTGTCCAAGGTCACCCAATGTGTTCCTTGGATTAAGTGGAGATATGACATGTGGTCTCCCAAAGTCCTTCTCCATCGCTTAAACCACTACATCATGCTGGGTCACATTTGCAAAGAATTAGCTTTCAAGATTTCCCTGCACACCATAACTGGGGTTTAATATTACTAGACTTTTAAGACATTGTTATTACTTAGTGAAGTAAACTAAACAATATATTGGCATAAACATTCATGACTAAGAGCAACAAAGCTCTGCATGGAGAAAAGGAGTCTTTTCTTCTTTCTCCATGATTTAGACAGACAGAACCGAACTGGACTCCAACTCTAAATACTTAATTTTGTATGAAACAGAAACAGAATGTAGCATAATTAGGAGAAAACTTTGTCTGAATTTGTCTTTCAATTATGTACTATTATATAAGGGAGACCACTGACTTCATAATCTCTGTAGGAAATTATCTGTGAGCTTTGCATTTCAGCTTATTGTGACTGGAATTCACATGGAGCAGTTTCGTAGAACACACACACACACACACACACATCACTTTGCATCCTTTGTCCAGCACTGAATAAATGTTCATTAAAACTGTCATTGGTTGTTTGTTTGGCTAATCAAAAAGCAATAGTGTGTCTTACCTAGACTATGGTATGAAGGTATTATATGTTGCTATTACACAAAGTGACAGGTCCAAATGAAAGGAGAAAGAAAAACACACACACCAAATGGGAAGACAGAAATACCAATAAATTATAACTACTCATGTTCCATTGAAACAGACAGTTAGTTATAATGTGCCATAATATCTCTGCATGGTGAGGAAGCAAGGTTTCATCTCTTTGCTGGTTGAAAGATCTGCATAACATAACTGCCTGTGTGAAATATGATTAGAAGATACGCTCTAACCTAGGACAGCTGACATCTACACAAATCAAATGAACACACACATACACACGCGCGAAACCTAAGACTTTAATAATTACAACACAATACTCTTTTAGCAAATAACTTTATTTAAAAAATAATTTCAAACTGTAGGTCCAAACATGTCAAACAAACCCCCAACTAGATATAGTTGAAAGGCTACAATTATTATTATTTTTTTGCTTTCTTTATTACTCTGCTGGTGAAAAGTGCTTTAATTTCATATTTTTTACCTGCTTCCACATCCCCAGAAGCAAGTGTTAAGGTGTGGGTCTGTCTCTTCCTTTGTATTCAATTGTTTCAAATTAATATTACTTTCGCCTATCTAATTACACTACTTCTTTCTTCAGCCTATTAAAACCATTTATATTTTACCTTTTTTCCATGAATGTTAAATAAGCCTTGCTTCTTTTCCCTGTCTTCTTCCCTTTATTTCTAATAATCCTTGGCTATGATGGCCACAAAGCAAATTTATCATGATTTTATTCTTGAGTAGAATCTGATAATCTGAAGAAAAAGAATTGCTCTAGCTTTCTTTCTGACACAAATCTTGTACTTTTCATCTTTTCTGTTTTCACTTGAGCTGCATCTTGTATAGCTCTACATACTACTTAGCAGATGTTCAGCTTATTAATAGCATTAAACAAGTGGGATGCAAAATACTATCATGAATAACGAGGCACTGGCAGCTTGTATGAAGAAAATAATGGAAAGGCAAAGTCTCTGCTTGCTTTTTCATCTCCTTCCACTTCTCCCTCAACCAAAGTGCACCCTATTAAATTCGTAGGATATCCATTGTTATAACATCACATACAGATGACAATCCAGTATCATTTTAAAACTTTCTAATGAGGAAGGGTCAACCATATTATGAGGCAGTTTGCTCTTTTGACAAACTGCCTGTACCACCAGAAAGGCCTTATCATGCTTAGCTGGACCCCCTCTTCTTGTAATGTGCTTCAATTGATCCATACCTTTTCTAGCAACAGAAAACAAAATTGTTTCATCATCTATGTGACAGCATCTGCAATATTACAGGATGGCTATTTATCATGAATTAATAATCACTTCTCTAGCTATTCACCATCTTTTGTCACCCTCCTCTGTACATATTCCAGTGTGTTGAACACCTCACTTGGAATAGTGTGTCTAGTTCTGAGTAGCACAGTTCAAGAAGAAGAACCAGAGAAGAACAATCAAGATGATAAAAGCTATGGAAACCAAGCTTTATGGGGTTAGGGAGCTGGAGTAGAGAAGACTGACAGGTGACATGAAAGTTACCTTTACATAGATGATAGGATGAGAAGATGGCAAGCTTGTTTTCTGCTAGAACATGAAATAATATATGCAAATTAGAAGAAAAAAATTCCACCTAAACACCAAGAAGAATTTATTTTTCATTGTAAGAGTTGTTCAACAGTGGAAAAGACTATCCCAGAGAGCAGAGGGACTCTCTATTTTTGGATGTCTTTAAACAGAGGTTGGATAGGCTTGTATGTGTACTCTTGTATGGTAAGAGTTCTTCAGGTCCCTTCCAACTCTGTGTTTCTACATCGGTGCCTTCTTGAATGATGGTACCCAGAACTGGACAAGCCCTGCACTCAATTCTGAGCCAATCAAATATGAGTGCCATAATTATGTCTTGTGACAGGAACAATCTAATCTGTTGATGCAGCCTATGATGCCATTAGGAGGAGGAGGAGGAGGAGAAGGAGCAGCAGCAGCAGCAGCAGTCTCATCGTTTATCATTTCTTATGCCACAGGCAAAAACATGTTAACATTTTTTAAAAAAAAGAAAAAATAATATTCTTTGGGAAAAGAATTAACAAATTTGGTTAGGAGCTGGTTTTAAGAATAAAGGTCATGAAGAACAGTATTGGCTGGCTGCTGGAAGGTTAACAAGGGATCGGGCAAATCTGACTTCCTTTAGGAGATGCTGACATCCTGTCTCAGATATTTGTGGTGTTGGAACACAAAAGAGGAGCATACAATTCTGGACCGGGTATGTAGGAGAAGATAGTCTTTCAGCTAGCTACAAACCATTTCTGGCTTTGTAGGTCAAAACCAGCACACTGAAGTGAGTTTGAAAGCAAACTGGACACTATGCAATAGGTTCAAGTCTGGTAAAAGGTAGTTCTAAATGCACATCCCACACAACAGACTGTTGCTGCATTTTGCACTTGGTATAGCTTCTGAACATAATTCAAGGGCACATCCATCTAGATCAAATTATAGTAGCCTAATGCAATAAATGTGTATTAGGCTTTTTGCCACAATATCACACTACAGATTCATGATTAGTTGTTATCTCCTTAACAGTGCAATACTAACTGGAACTTGCATCAGCTGCAAGATGATAGAATTAGGTACAAGCCCTTCTTCTGACAGAAATTCCTCTTTGCCAGCAGAGTTTTCTTTTGCCAGTTGATGTCAGAAGTCAACCAAAAGATCTAGTTTCCCCACTGCTGGATCTGCCATTGTTGTAGTTGTTGTTGTTTTTGTGTGCCTTGAAGTAATTTCCAAATTACGGTGACCCTAAGGTGAACCTACATGGAGTTTTCTGAGGATGAGAGTATTTGATGTGCCCACAGTCACCCAGTGGGTTTCCACTGGCTGAACAGAGAATCACACTCTGGATTCCAGGGCTGAAGCCCAACATTCAGACCACTACACCATGCTCCCAGACTTGCCATTAGAGGAACTATTAGAGCAGCCAAAAGGATTGCGGAAGGGAGATGAAAGGATATCTTTGGTGAAGAAAGTCCTAAATAATGTCCAACTCCTTACTTGCTTATATTAGTGTCATTACGGAAGTTATACACCCTGGTGTATACTAGTAGTTAATATTCAAAAAGTCTCTATGTATTTATACTTTACAGTAATATTGTGAATAATTTATACTGGATATTATATGCATCAGATATGTTTATTTAATATGTTTTATCAATACGACACAGAGTTTTTGTTTTCGTTTTAGTCTATATTTGGGCCATTTTATTTGGTCATTTTGCAAGTTAGGATTGGACTCGTAATTTCGTACTTTTTTTTCATAAGATATAAGTATTAGAGCATCTAATTATTTTCTACTTAAATTAAGAACAATTAGGCCCTTAAAAGGATAAGAGACCTACTGAAAAGATACCTACTTTTATGAGAGTCACTAAACATCTGATCAGAAGTGATCCAGTAGATGGGATTTCATAGCCAACTTGCTGACATGAAAGTTTTGCTTTATACTTCTAGTAAGCCTACCTCCACTTACAAAACTTGTTATTTACATTCTTGCACCATCAATATGTCACCTGTCACCATTTTTCTTAAATATCTTAGTTTCTTGCTGATCCCTGCTGTGGACATACATATTTTATTCTGTATTTTTAAGTATGCAGGGAAACAAGATCAAAATAGAGTCACAGTGTGTTTTAAATTTGTCATTCTTTTCAGGTATGTTATTTTAGGAAAAATAAAATCATCCTGTCAGCCATCTAGTTTGATTGCAGTACCATTTTAATCTTTGTTTTTCTTTTATTGTGATGCTGACCTCTGAAAAATAAATCGCTAAATTTTACAATACTTTATATTGCAATGTTCCTGTAACTTAACATGTTGAGTTCAATTTCCATAGCTTAGCATGTATTCTACTCTATTTTTTTTTCTGTACTCTTCATCCAATAATTCTGCATTACTGACTGAATCCTGAGCTCATTCAAGTGCTTCTAGCCCAATCTACTACCTTGTGGGTCCTTCCAGGTATTTTGTGACTAAGCAGAAAGTAAGCTTCAAATGATTTCCACTTAGGAAAAAAATACCACTGTTTGCTGTTCTTTCATTTTATGCAATTGCTCATCACTATTTGTTATTTTAAGGCAAGCATGCAAAGCCAGAGATTCCCCCACTCCCCCCACACACACACTGGTTTTGTAGCAGTAGGGGTAATAACAGGAGTCCTGCTTAAACAAACAAACAAAATAAAACAAAACAAAGTGGCAAAAGAGGTCCTCCAGAAACCAATTCCTGAATTCAAGTTTCTGCTATATTTGTAATCATTTTACAAAATGGCACAACAGCACTACAAAAATTTTACGGCATTGTAACTCCACCTCCCATGTACTTCTTGCTAACAATTCTAACTCCATCTTGCTTCACTCTGCTATTTCTCAATTGTTTAAAAGGCAGAAAGGCAAAAGATGTAGACCCCAATTGCTCTGTTAAAGAAAAAGGAAGAAAACATCCAACTCAGACCAGGGTCGAACATGATGAAAGTGAATAGCAGACAGCTGCCCCAACTTGCAACTAAACTGAAACTGGTCCATGATCCTATCTGGCTGAGGAATGAGACAAAAATCCTTCAGATTCTCAAAACTGATAGTTTTCCACATTATGTGCTACACTCAGTCAGCTTTACCAAAGCCTCCACTCCATGGCTAGATGTCAACATTTCTGGTCTGATATTCTTTTAAATATAAGGGTTGTTGTTGTTAATGTTGTTCACTTTAACATATTTTAAATTAACTCAGAATGTTAGAGAAAAAATGAAAGTAGTACTTTTTCAATAGTCCTTTTGTTGCCCTGTTATTGACACAGAAGCACATCTCATCTCTGAAAAGACAGAAAGTAAGGTTGTAACTGGGAGGGAGGGTTCAGGGTTGATAATTTGGAAGTTTGTGTGCATGTTCTTTGTTTTGGGCTGCGTAATCCCCCTGAATTCATGCCCTAAGGGGGCAGGACTTCTTCTGGGTCATTGACTTGTTTGTGGGAAGTCCTAGACCCCAATTGCTCTATTAGTTTCTGGGCACAGTACAAGGTTTTGCTTATTACCTTTAAAGCTCTTTATGGCTTGGGGCCAGGCTACCTGCGGGATCGCCTTCTTCCATATAATCCGCCCCGCACACTAAGGTCCTCTGGGAGGAATTTACTGCAGCCAGTCAGAACTAGGTTGGCTGCGGTTACCCAGAGGACCTTCTCTTCTATCGCTCTCAAGTTATGGAATGGCCTGCCGGAGAAGACCCGGCATATTACCAGTCTTGACTGCTCTCTTCCAACAGGCTTTCCCAGACTAGTACTTCCACCGCCTCCCACCAACTGTCTTGCTGTTCTTTTAATAGTCAGTTGATTGTTGTTAATTGTTAATTGTTGTGAGTTTTAGGGGGATGGTTTTAGGTGGGTTGGTGGGTGGGGAGGACTGGGTATGTTTTTTAATGTAATTAATGTATTATTGTTGTTCGCCGCCTCGATCCATGGGGAGAGGCAGGATAGAAATAGATTATATTATTATTATTATTATTATTATTATTGTTGTTGTTGTTGTTGTTGTTGTTGTTGTTGTTGTTATTCTGCCTAAATCTCTGGAGCTTAGTAAACAGTAAGAGAAAAACAGGCATTGTGTGAGTCTTTTGTGGGACGCTTTGAGGGGAAAGTCAGGAGAACTGTGCTGTTGGCTATATAGCATTATGGACATGGATAGTGCTAGAGTTTTTGCAGTGACCTGCAGCAGCTATGCCATGCTTGTTTTCTTGCCAGATGATTGCCAGATGATATGAAGGACTATACCTGCAGCAAGTGCAAGCTGGATGTTCTTTTGGAAAAGAAGGCACAGTAGCTCGATGTCTGTGTATCTGTAACTTATCAGGGAGGATAAAGATCTTTTGGAAAGAGATCAGCAGACTTTTCTGGAAAGGTAAGACATGGGAGAATCCCTTTAGGGAGAGGCATAACTCCCAGACAGAGGAGCCAGATACACTGGAGACACACAGAAGCTGAACTAGAATTATCAAGAACCTGGTACCAACAGAGAAATGGCAGTGCTGGGACTGAAATGGAATAACCGGCATGTTGCAAGTCTGGAGATATACATACCCATGTTCTTTCCTTGAGCAAATATTATGAGGGACAGGGACAAACAGACTCACTCACTTCTCGGAAGACAAGGGTGTGACCTTTGAGAGCTTGATGGAGAAAAGTGTCTTGTTAGTTTCCTTACTGTACCGTAACTCAATAGCTGGGTATTCTATTTCAATCTCAGAACTGCCATTTCTGTGTTGGTATCAGGTTCTGAATGCTCTCTACTGCATCCTTTTGACTTAAGCAGATGAGTGACATTATTGCCACTGGTGTTTCCATCACATTATGGTGTAACTGGTGAGTCTTTTTTTCTGCCTTTCCCCTGCCCCATACCTTGTGATTGGTCAGTTTTGTTTTGTTTTTTCTTGTAAGCCATACTAGTCAGCAAGATTGTAATGTCATGACATGCCCATACACTATTGTGCTAAAAAATGTATTAAAAATAAAAACATTAACCTCAAGGAGAAATTTAAAATAAACATGGACAGGTGATAGATTTCAAACTTACCACACCATGGGAGTAGCTGAGGGAGTGACAAGCTGGGCAAACCCACACCCCACCCACTCTTGGATCGGCAATGACAGAAAGCACTATCACGCACTATTGAGAAACCACATTCACCCAAGGTGATGGATTATGCCAAGAAAGGAGTCCTTTACCAGATTTTTTTCCCCCAGTAATGAAAAAGGGCTGATTTGCAAAACATTGGGACAGGAAAGCAGCTGGTTAGCAACAACATTGTGCGATAGCACAGGTCCTGGACCAGAAACAATCTGTGGCTTTGGCAGGATGATGACTTTGTATGATAAGGGCTTTAGTAACCCTCGGCATGTTGTTTTATATACACAATTCCCATTAATAATTTATTTTTAAAGAAAGCAATTTCATTGTACAGAAGGTAGAGGAGACAACAGGGGTTCAACTGTTTTGGATAGCTGGATTTGATCCTATCCAAAAGAGATGAGCTAGTAAATGAGATGCAAGTAGATAGATCCTTCAGTGGGAATCCCTTTTGGGATTTGTTATACAGAAGAAAAAGTAAGCCAAATATAGTCAGACATACACTTTGGACTTCAAGAAAGCTGATTTCAGTAAGCTTAGGGGAATACTAGGTGAGATCCCATTCAGAAATGCTCAAAGAGATGGGAGTTCATGATGCATGAGACTTTCTTAAATGCAATATGTTGAAGGTGCAATTGCAACAATTCTAGTGATGAAGAAAAGTGAGAGGTGTCTAAAGAAACAAGAGTAGATTTACAATGAACTTTAAGATGAGCTACGATTTAAAAGAGACATGTATATGAAATGGTTAGAAGGGGAAAATAACCAAAGAAGACTGCACATGAACAACAAATGTTTGGAGGGGAAAAAATTAAATAAAAATGTTAGAAATGTTAAAGCTGAAAATGAGCTCAGGTTTGCTAGAGATAATACTAATAAAAAAGTTTTCTGGCTATGTACAAAACAAGATGAAGAACAAAGAAATGGTAAGCCATTATCTACAAAAGAGGTGAAATACTAACAGGAGACGGAAAGAACAAATGTAGTAAGGGGAGTGTAGCTGTAAACGAGTGTAGCCCTTAAAGGTAAAGCTGGCTAATCTAAACAAATTCAAGTAACTAAGACTAGATGAACTGCATTCAGGAGTACTCAAGAAAGTTGTAGATATAATCTCAGAGCCACTGTTTTCAAATTATAAAAAAAAATCTTGAAGAACCAGAGAGGTCCCAGCAGATTAGAGATGGCAAATACTATCTCCTCCTTCACAAAGGGGTGGGGGACCAATAACTGACCAGTCAGCTTGATGTCAATCTCAGGAAAGATTCTAGAACAGACCATAAAGCAGCCAGATTGTGCACCCTTAGAAAGGAATGCTATGATTACTAAGGTCATTTCTGCACTAGACTGCTATTATTCCACTGTCAACATCCTATGGAATCCTGAGGTTTGCAAACTCCATCATTCCATAGGATGTTGACAGTGGAATAATAGCACTGTAACAGTAGTGTGGAAATAACCTAAGAGTCAGCATAGGTTTCTCAAAAAATTTATTGAAGTTCATTTCAGTATATAACATCCTAACAGTTCATCCCTATTCAGACGCACATATATCTGATTTACATATTGGATATATTCCTACCTTTCTCCTGGGACTTGGATGAAAAGCAGCTTCCAGAATAATTAAAGAAAAAAACTAGTAAAAATCACAATAATTTACTCATATGAAAACACAAATTAAATTAAAACAGTTTTAGAATCTATATTAATAATAAATAGGAATTAAAACAGAAAAAAAATCTCCCTTATCAGTTTAGAACCTCAGGCTTAACAAGCAGTCCCTTGCTGAACCGAAGATATTTGTAACCCTTGAAAGGGAGTTCCATAACCTAAGAGCAGCCACAGTAGTCACCTCATTCTTAAAATGCATACCCTCAAACATTCACAGGTGGAAACCAGGACACATGGGTAAACAGCAACAGAGTGTGACCACGATGGCAAAAGTTATTAATGGGGAAGAACACATGAGATATGAGATGCTACAGCAGTTTGCTTTTTCCTGAGTTGCAGAAAAAACTCCTCCTCCTCTTCTCTTCCTCCGTTAAGTTAATTGAGCCACAAATACTATTGCGCTTTGAACTCAGTTTGCAGCAATTGAAATAAGATGAAAACAAAGGTGGGCAATGCAGAAAGAAACTAGAATATTTTAAAAGCAGATGAAAAAGCAGGATCACAGGATTAACTGGAGCTGTCCCTGTCAAATTAGACAGCTGGGTAGCATGAAAATATACCTCTGAATGGCGGTCATCACAGAGCCTGGACCCAAATGATATAGAGTTAATTAGTCATACCTAGCATTTTGAATTGTCCCTGAAACTGATCTGGTAGTTAGAGTAGCTGATTAAATAGTCCAAGTTGGGCTGAATCCAAGAGTGCATCCAAACTGCAAACCTTTGTCAAGGATATGCTCACATTAAGTCCACATTCCCTAATCTGCCTTTTAACTGACCAGAAACAGCTGGGTCTTGTTTAAATCAAAATTACATTTGTTTGCTCTCATCTGGTCCACTATTGACATCCGAAACAAGTCTAGAATTAAAACAACTTATCTGGATTTATAAGGAAAAGAGAAATAGAGTTGTGTATCATCAGCATATTGCTGGCACTGGGCCTCAGATCTCTGGAGACCTTCTCCTTGTGGTTTTGTGTAAATATTAAATAGCCCTGGGCCCAAGATCAAATCCTGAAGAAACTCGACAGGCCAACAGCTAAGATATTAAAGAAGAATCCTCAGCACCCTCTGGGAACTTGTCCCTTTGGGAAAGTTTCAAGACAGTTCAAAATAGAATCTCCAAGGACCATCCCAAAGAAGCAGCCTTGAAGAATGCCATGTTTGATGGCACTGAAAGCTACCGAGAGATCCAAAACAACCAACAGGGACACATACTGCCTCATCCAGTTCCAGGTGTAGGTTGTCCTCCAAGTTAACTAAATTATCTCCATCTAAAGCCAGGCCTCAAATCAGAATGAAACAAATGTAAATAATTCATCCCTTCAAGGAAACATTGTAGCTGAGAGTCAGTCTCATCCAGATAATTTTTGGTACAGCCCAAGGGCCGTACCAAAGGATCCTAAGAGACGATCCTAGGGGAACTGATGTCCACTGTGGACATGCTGGATCCTTCCCCTTGAAAGCTTTTCAGAGTGGCCAGAAGTGGACTGGTTGTCTATAAGTGGTAAATGTCATCATGCAACAAATGAAATGTTCATTATGCTTAAAAGAGAGAGTTGTAAGAATACTGTAAAAAAAAAAAAAAAACTCCCTGGACCCTACTATACTAGACATTGACAAACTGGTCTCCAGTATTTCATTTCTGAGTAAGGTCCTTTCTGCTACAGGATTTTCTTGAGAGAAATTATCTAGATCTATTTCAAAGGTATTATTAAAAGTCAACATTCACCAAACTGCATCAAACAAAGCATGCATAACAGAACAGATCCTAGCTATTTTATCAGTGCAATGCAATTTTTTTCTGACAGCAGTTCTTTATAGTAGGCCAAATGTTTTAGGTTTGCATCACCAATATTATACAATATGGCATCACACAGTTCAGTTCATTCCCTCTGTAGTTTACATGACACTGCACTGCTATGCACATTTCTGTCCTTGGAATCAATATGTTTATCTGATTTATGTTTTATTTAGTGCTTTTTATCCTGATAGTCCTCTGCCCTAGGCTTCATTTCCCCTTATTCCTGAAAGAGATATCATTCCTTATTCATGTGTACTGCCTGATCAAAGGCTTATATTTAGCACAAATTATATTAAAATACTGGTTTGGGGTAGATTTCTTACAGCTGAGAGAATATGCGACCTATCTCATACAAAATGAATGAAGTTATGTTGTTTCATAATCTATACCCTAATTTAGTCAGTAAAACATATCAGAAATGCAAATAAAAGAAAAAACATATAAAACATACAACATAGCTAATAAAATTGGAGTAAGGATAAAAACAAATTGTAATGTTTTATTCAGAAGTAGTGACAAAATTAGAGATGTCAGATAACCAATGACTTTTAAAAAAAACAACTAGGCAGAATATAGAAAGGAAATGTTCACTTCTAGGTTGAGGTATCCAGAAACAACTACTGGGACAAATACATATACAGGTTTGCAGATGCATTCATGTAAATTGCTAATCTAAGGAGCAGAAAAGAATCTGACTTCTGATGTAAGAAATAGTGCACTTCTTCAGTATGGTTTTTAAAATATCCAAAAACATGAACAAGCAGAATGACTTTAAATTATTTTAGAACTCTCTTTTCATCTACACTAGAGAATTCCACTAAAATTGTAAAAATGACTAACAGTCTTTATCTAAACCCCTAAATCCCTTCATTTTTATCCTGAGGGACTTGGAACACTTCAGAGATGGGGAGAAATCTTGTAAATTTCATGGTACTAATTTTTGTCTTTGCATAGGACTAGGTTATTTGTAATGCAGTCTCTGAACTGTTCAGCACCATAAACTAGATATTCAAGCTATAAAACAAGAAAGCTGAAAATGATGGGAAACAACTTTTGCAGTAGAAGGAATAGACTTTCGCAGAAATGTAAAAACTCCATGAGAGAAAATGAGACATACAAGCGAGGGAGAAAAAAAAAACATGTGTAGTGATAAATTTGCACTTTTTTTCACACCTATACAGCTCTACGGTATTTTAAGGCAGGTACACGTATAAAGCCATCACTGTAGATGATAAACTCCAATGTCATTCACTTTGTCTAAGACAGATACAATTTTATTTATTAGCATCCAATTTCTTTGCCAACTTCTTTCTTGTACTTGTTGGAACATAGTTCATCATACATTTTAGAATCATATGCAGATTTTATTAGCATGCTGTTTATTTCCCTTTCCAAATCATTAATAAAGATGTTAAGCAAAAGTGGCGGTAACAGCAATCCCTGTACTGTTTCTCCAGACACCCTCTGTTTATGCTCCTTTAGCCAGATTTTAATCCATGTAACAATGTTCTTATCCAAGCCAATTTGAATTAATTTTTGCTGACTCAGAAAGGAATAGCAGCACTATGTTAATATCCAATATATCTAAAGCATTTTTCTTTATTTTTTGAAAGACTGTGATTTATTCTCTTGGAGATATTTTTATACAATAGATATTTATATGCTCCCACAATGTTAGCTATCTATGGCTTCCAATTCAGACCCCATTGACACTATGTATATAAATTACAAGCTAATTTAGATTTTCAGTTCTTTCAGTAATTAATTTTCATTAAGATTGGTTTTCTTTCATTTCAGTTTGGGAGTGGGCTTCAGTTCAAGACTGATATTGGCCTTAAGATCTGTATTGTCAAAAGCACAATGATGAGAAGATGCCCTTGATGAATATTACTAAATATCTTCCTTTTATCTGCTTCATCCTCATAAAAACCTGGTGAAATAAGTCAAAATGGGTGGCGGGGAGGACAAAAGAGAGTAAATGGCTCAAAGTTTGATGGCTTTGTCGAACTTAAACCTGGATGCACTAAGGGACAGCTCAACACTATAATTAGTACACCACAGTGTTGATATCATTTTTTTTTTTAAAAATGGTGCAATAAATATACTTCCAATACAATTTTTATAAACCCATTATTAATATACAGAATTCTCATTTGCAAATCAGCGTATTTAAGTGGTAGTGGACATGTGCTCCACATACAAGACCTCCAATTTAGTTCCCATCATCTCTAGTTATAGATATCTGAAGCCTTGAAGAACTGCAGCCTGTCAACATACACATCCAGAGGCAAATGGACCATTGTTTTTTAAAAGCCATCCCCACTGTTCCTTACTAACTGTTCAAATCCCAAATGCACCAAAACATTTGCACCAAAACACGTGGCTGGATAGCAGTACATGTGAAAGGGATCTAGGAGTATTCGTAGATCACAAGCTGAACATGAGTCAGCAGTGTGATGAGGTAGCCAAGAAAGCCAACGTGATTCTTGGTTGCATCAATAGGAGTATGGTGTCTAGGTTAAGGGAGGTAATGGTACCACTGTATTCTTCATTGGTTAAGCCTCATTTGGAATATTGTGTCCGGTTCTGGGCACCTCAATTTAAGAAGGATATTAACAAGCTGGAGCATGTCCAGAGGAGGGTGACCAAAATGGTGAAAGGTCTGGACGCCATGCCCTATGAGGAATGGCTTAGGGAGCTGGGTATGTTTAGTCTGCAGAAGAGAAGGATAAGAAAGGACATGATAGCCATGTTTAAATATTTGAAGGGATGTCATGTCGACGAGAGAGCGGGCTTGTTTTCTGCTGCTCCAGAGACTAAGACAAGAAGCAATGGATTCAAGCTGCAGGAAAGGAGATTCTACTTGAACCTCAGGAAGAACTTCCTGACAGTCAGAGCTGTCCGGCAGTAGAATATGCTGCCTCGGAATGTGGTGGAGTCTCTTTCTTTGGAGGTTTTTAAGCAGAGGCTGGATGGCCATCTGTTGGGAATACTTTGATGGGAGTTCCTGCATAGCAGGGGGTTGGACTCAATGGCCCTTTGAGCCTCTTCCAATTCTATGATTCTATTTCAAAGATTTCTCTGTCCCTGGATACATAGGCCGTTTCTGCACTAGACTGTTACAGCACTATTATTCCACTTTCAATATCCTATAGAATCCTGGGGTTTGCAGTTTAGGGAGGGGCCAGCCCCAGGATTCCATAGAATGTTGAAAGTAGAATAATAGCACTATAATAGTCTAGTGTGGAAATTGCCATATAAAATATTGAGTGTTTTAAAAGCCCCCACCTCCAAATTCTTAGTTATTTAACTTGCTATTTTATTTTTACCATTATAGATGGAAAAAGCTGTTACATTCTGTGATAATTCTGCCTCATGCACCAAAATAATTCACTAAGCACCTGATCTAAAATGGGGAGGCAAGCAACATTTGGGATTTTCCTTGAAGTGGCAAAATATCTTGGGACCCTGAAAAAGAGTCCTCAGGTATTAAAGTTTTAAACCAAGAGACCTGGGAGAATGAAGCAGTAACAGGAGTAATTGTGGTGAGGGGGAAAAGATGCACAAACAGTGTCAGATAGAAGATGGGGTAATTTAGAAGAGGAGATGAGGAGAGATAATGAAGACAGCAAGGTGTAAACATAAGAATATTAATTCCTTGCAAAAAAAGATTCCCTTTAAAACCAAATGGCCTGCACCCCTGTAAAATACTCATCTAAACTTTACAATGATGAACACAATGCAATTTGTTAAAAATGACATAATGTAATTTTCTTTTTAAAAAAATAAATCACGTGAATAACATGATTTACACCACCACAATGCTGTGGCAGCGCCAAATACTTTAAGCTTGAAAGAAGAGCAGGAAGAGTTTGTTATCTGCCTGTGCAACTGTCAATTGTCAGAAGAGAAAACTACAGAAATTCAAGACAGAATAAGAGGGAAGCAGGCTAAAACATTCAGGCACGCCAGTGTGAGAAATTCTGATTCCAAGATATCCTTTTTACCCCAGAGCTTCTGCCATCTACTTCATCTCTTCTCCCAAACTCATTCTTTAGAGAAATAAAAGAATTCTAACAATGGACAAGCATGGGGGGGGGTATGTAGCTAAGACTGTTCCAAGGCTGTTCCATGCTGTTCCAATATGTCTCAGAATTAAACAGGACTTTACTCAAGGACAGGAATCAAATGTTGTAGCTGGTGGTAGAAATTGCTACAAAATAATCTTGCACTATAAAAACATCTTTTAAAAGCCCAAGAATGACAGCAACAAACACCACAGTAGCCCAACATATTTGCCTCAACTGCTGGAGCCCAGGAAAAAAGAGAGATTTTAAAGATTTCTTGTTAAACTTTGCTTGAATTGGCTTTGTAATACATTTATTCTTCCTAACCTTGTTCTGAGTGCTGCCACACACTGCCTTTATCCTCTTTTTTTTCTAACTGGCCTGAACTCACACTAACTATCTTTTAAACTCCCAAACAGTTTCTCTACACCATCCTTTCTCTGCAGCTACTCTTCTGAGGATTGTGATAAGCTGAAGCAAGGAGAGTGCAGACATCAGCTGTGTCTGTTGCACTCAGTGATCCCAGACACATAATCCTGCCTGCTAAACAATTTCTATCTGGCCTGTTGTCTGGGCAAATGTGGAGAGCCATTAGAGAAGCTATTAGGCTGCCCTCTCCACTTTAGAAATACCCTCCAGTCTATTTATCTGCTCATCCTTCACCACAATAGTCTGCTGGTAGGCTTTAGACTTGCTGAACCTTTCTCTTCCCAAGTTATGAATCTACTTATACTTCTTATTGATAGAATTCTGTATAAACTGGCTGAGGCAACTCAGTAATACCTTGTATCTTGCATTTTATCCATCCACTGATTCCTTAAATAAGATGTAGAGACCCAGTATGGTTCATTGGCTTAAGCGCTGGAACTTGACTCTGCGAGACCAGGGTCTAAATCCCCTCTTAGACATGGAAATCTACTGGGTGACTTTGGACAAGCCACACTCTTTTAGCCTAAGAAGAAGGAAAAGGCAAACCCCGCTGAACAAATCTTGCCAAGGAAACACTTTGATAGGTTCACCTTAGGGTCACCATAAGTCAGAAATGATTTCAAGGCACGCAACAACAACGACTTGCTTCTATTTTATTATTCCATTTCAAAGGGCCAAATGTCTCCTGTTCCAAAGTTCCACCATTTGGGATTCAGAACAAGTGGAAAACAGCAAGCCAGACTTTTAATCCACTATTTTTACAGGCAGCATAATGCTAAAACTTAAAAGAATTCACTAAATCAAATTAAGAATAAAAAAAAAACTGTCTAGTTTGGTGTTAGTTAAATATGGCAACAAGTAATGTGATTTACCTTTTTCTTTCCATCCATACATACTACTTCACACACAGTGTACATGTCAGGCATCATTTACAAAAAGCATCCTTGGATTCCACTGAATTTAACCTGACTTATTCCTGAGAAAATGCATATCCACAGTCCTTCTGCCTAGCTTTAACCTTTTGTGAAGGATGTTCCTCCCCCTACAATATTTCAATATAGTAAATATTTATGCATCATGAATGCAAAATAGGTGAGCATACCTTCATCCTTTTCTCCTTTCGTTACTACTGTAATTTTTACATTTACTGTAACTCATTGCTTACACTACTAAGGATCCAGCTATACCAGTATTCAATACTTGCACTACATTCATGAAGACCGTAAGATAAGCAAGATGGCTTTAGTCAAGTCACCTTGTATGCATGTGTGATGTGTCACATCATCAACCATTTTTCCTAATAATTCAATTTACCTGCAAGTCATGTGTCTCTGCTTCCTTGAGGAATTCCATACAGGATGTGAAGAGTTACAGTGTAAAGAATTTTGGATTTATATGTAGTGATCCTCACACACACACACACACATACACACACACAAACACACATCTCCAAATTTACTAATAAGGACTACTAAAATATTAATATGGAGTGATCACATTCACATTTACTTACTAAAATGTCTCATTAAGCATGTTAGATTTTGTGACTTAGACTAATCAAACCAAATGGTACTTAAAGGTAACTCACCACATTTTTGAGATAAATGTAAGCATGCCGCTGAAGATGGCTTTTAATTTTTTGAATTCCCATAAAGCAAGAAGTTCAGAAATAATACTAAAAAAACCTGTGGGTGCAGCTTCTAAAAGTATAAATTCTGTAGTTGAGAGTAACATTTACAGGACTGTATTTTAGAATTAACAGGTGGCGGTTGTTTTGCTGTAAGAAATGTTTATAAAGTATTCTAAAGTACTCCTTGGGAGTATCAGATTTTTCAGATACTTCACTTCTACTTAATATGCCCTAATGTCTTTTGCAAAAGAAAAAAAAGTCAAGCAATCTTTTTAGTAGCTGCACTGCACAGTATGAAAAAGAGTATATTTCAGCCTTTACATTCAAAAGTTTCATTGACAGTCTTCCTACAAGCACAGCAGCTACCTTGGTTCACAACAGCTTTTAGCATGTTAAGCCTACTGCAACATGCAAACCATATACAATTAAAATTAATATTTTCTATAAAATATAATGTAGCAGATCATATATTATCTGTACTTCTATATATCATGTTACAAGTGTCTAGCTTACGAAAATAAGACAAAAGGTGATATGTGATACAGCTGTATAAAATTATGTACTATAGAGAACACCTTTTCTCTCTCTATCATAATGTTAGAGCTTGGGGTCTTCGACTGAAGCTAAATGGTGGGAAACTCAAGACCGATAAAAGGAAGTACTTCTTCACACAGTGCGTAACTGAACTGTGGAGTTCAGTGCTACAAAGCACAGTGATGGCTGCCAACCTGGAGAGCTTTAAAAGGAGATTTGATACATTCATGGAGGTTACTGCCTAGCTACTAGGCAGGATGCCTATGTATCACCTTCAGTATCTGAGGCAGAATCTTTCTACATATCACTTGCTATAGAATGAGAGGCAGAAGTTACAACTGCAGTTCTGCCCTGCTGGTGCACTTTCCAAAGACAAATGAAGGATCCAATGTGACTCTTCCTCTATTTTTATTTCCAGTATATTCTGTTGCTACCCTTTTGGGTATAGGTTCATGTCTGTTTCTTTTGTCCTACACATACACATGCACACAAACACACATACACCTGCAACTCTATCCACAGTCTTACCCTGCATTGTTGCAGATCCTTTGACTAGATTTTGTGGCTGTATGGCAGATCCTGTGCTACACCCTGGCTGCAGGTACTCCAGTGTGTTCCATTGTTGCCTGTGCCCATTAGTGGACTGGGCAGCTGCTCAGAGACACCTTTCTCCTCAATTCTATCCATATGTCTGGCTTCCAAGCTACTCATATTTACACTCAACTAGTTGGTAGATTTACTCTTGCTGTGATCCTTCAAGTCATTTTTGACTTATGGTAACCCTAAAGCAAACCTATCATGGAGTTTTCTTGGGAAGATTTGTTCAAAGGGGGTTTGCCCTTGTCTTCCTCTGAGACTGAGAGAGTGTAACTTGACTAAGGTTATCTAATGGCTGAGAGGAAATTCAAACCCTGCATCATAGTCCAATGCCCAAACCACTACACCAAGCTGACCCTCCTTTGTGTTCTAGCAAAAAGTAATATAGACCTTGGCCCTTTCTGCATGGGCCTAGTGAATCACTTTGGGCCATTTCTTACTGGTTCTCCTGGGTTTGAAACAGGGTGGACCTTCCCTTATGTCCTTCTGCAGGGCTACTCTGTATGTTCCACGCTGATTCAGAGCAGTGGGAGTTCATAGATCCACACTATCTCTGTGGCTTCCTGTTGTTTGTTCGGCGGGACCAATCACTGCAGCTGGCCACGCCCACAGTCCATCCTCCGCTGATCCCCAGTTCGCATTAGTGAGAATGTGTGCATCTGCACAACTGCGCGGGTATGAATTGGTGCGATCCAGGAAACTGAAAAACCCGTTTCTTCCATTCTTCAAATAGCGCACTGGATGACCCCTTGGGGACGCATTTAATAGGACTTAGGTGCAGAACGAAGGTAAATAGTCTGAACCTAGTCCACTCCAAGGTGCAGATGACCTCTGTGACAAGATGCATTGGCCTGTCTTAATTTCCTCATGCAGAAAGGGCCCTTGTGAGTCTAAAGTCTACTCTCTCCTGACACACAGTAGTGAATTTACTTTCCATAGAACTGTACAATCATGAACATATCAATCCCAGCTAACTTAAAAAATTAAACATGGGGATGGTTATTTTCTGGATGAAGGAACCAACAGTAATACCAGAGATCTCCAGGCAGAACTAGGAAAAGGTTCAAAAGGCACCAAGGTACCAAGATGGGGATCACAGGAATATTTGAGATCCCTGAGCATCTGGCAAGGAGAAAGGAAGATCTGAAGGGTAGAATGTGCAATTGGCAGGAAGATGTTATGGGAACAGACAGGGCAAAGCTAAGAAGACAGGAACTGTCCTGGCCCTCAAGATGAAAGATATGTAGACTTCGGAAAGTTCTGCAACACTTTGGTTCTGGTGGGGTGATGTGACATTGTAAAAGTTGCATGTAAAAGTATAAAACCTGTAATCACTGCTAGTCTCAGCAACTTTTGGGAAAGTTGTTGTGTTGCTTGCCAACTCCCCACCCCACCCCAAAAAAAAAAGTTTCTGCTAGAATTCTGAGTGTTTTCTGTGAGGGTAAGTTAACCAGTACATGACATTTATATTTGCAGTTACTGATCTGCATAGGTTTGTCCAACACAAACCTACGCTGTAATACAAACGAAGCCTATACAGATGCAGAAATAAACTGAGGGGATATTTTTGTTTTAAAGGAGGTTGCCTCAGACTCTTGGTAAGACAGAGAAATTGACCTCTCATTTTAATGGGACATTTCAGTTAGATCTTGAAATAAACAACATTCCAAGTGTGGATAGTAGAACAATTTATAATTGCCCAAAGAGGGAAAATTGTTTCAAGCTAAAAGTTGAAGTTATATACTATACATCCCCAAAGCAAAGAAACGCAGACTACAGAGAAACTCTCTTGCTTCAAATCCATCATGGAACCTTCTCTTACTTCAACTTCTGCCATAGGTAAGTTTTATAGTAAATTTTACAGCACAATCCCACTTCCTACCCATTCTTCACTTTAACACATCACTGTTCGCAGAAGAGCTGAAAATGTAACACACACTGGTATAACGTAGTAAGACTTTTAGTGCAGTATTATAATATGCACAGTAAGATGATTCTAATTAGTTCAGTCCAACTGATCTTTCTTTGAAAATAAATTTATTTGTCTCATTTGGTTTAACAGCCTAAGTCCCAAATAAGCTAGATCTATAGGATTCATCTGTGAGGGCTACCTCTTACTTATTGTTCTATCTAAGGGTAAATGTTTTCCTTCCTCATCTAAAGCACCTCTCAAAAAGAACAGTGATACACTCAGAAAGGAGAAAGAAACATGCTTAATATGGTGACAACACATTCATAAACAATTCTGGAAAGAAAATATTCTTCATTTCTGAAATAACTGCAGTAGTTTGGCACAGCAATGACTCACAATAAACCTCAGAAACTAGGATATATTTCTTGTGTTTACTTGGCAAGTATCAAAACAATCAATTTTAATTAGTTTTGATCACTGCCATATAAACACAATCAATATATATTGAAATATATATTGAGAACTGTACATTGAGTTTTCTAATGATTAAGGAGCAACTTATTTTTGTGGAAAAAACTGTGATAAGGTTTCAGTGTGAACATATTTGTAGAATTAAGTTATTAAAGATATTAATTAATTGAATAAGAGACAGTACTAAACAGCCCATAATTTTTATTTTTTTCCAACTGGTTCTTTAGACAAAACATAGTTATCTTGGATTTTTTGAAGATGTGTAGTCTTCAGTCTGGTCAGGTGCTGGGGTATTTATTTTTCTGTGCTCCCAGATCCAAGCCAGTTCTTCAGAGACATTTATGAGGCAACACTGGAAGAAGAGAGGGAGTAAGGAACAACAATGGTGGAGATCAGCAGTGCTGAGGCAAGAACAACGAGGCAAGATGCAGCAAGGTGAGATGAGCGGCAAAGCAGCATTGAAGGCAATGTGCCAAGCAGGAGCTGCATCACTTCTTCAACAACTCTTTTAAGACTAGTGAGCTTTATATCATTGGGTGGCACAGAGGTCTATTGGAGGGCAGAGTTATTAGGTCACGTACCATCTAGCCATTTTAGAGGTGTTTCTTTCAGACTTCAGTCCATGTTCACATTCATCACCTCTCCCCCTGAAAAAAAAAAAAAAATTCTGTTTGGAGCTATCATCCTATTCTCTAGTTTCCTCAGCATGCCTGGCCTCTGCTGTCTATGCTCCCCCCAGTCTTGCACAAGAACAAACAGGCTCCTCTGTTTGCATATGTGTTGTTCCTGCTCTACTCACTCCGATTATTTTGGAATCCACCTGAATCTTCTCATCTAAGTGCTCATCTAGCAAGCAGTTGATTCTGTCAAGGTCAGAGACCTGGGCGGTAAGCCAGCGCAGAGAAGAGAGTGGGAGAGCCAGCAAAGTCCAGCCGGGAGGAGACAAGCAAGCACTTTTACTCAAGGAAGTTCATTTACCAGAGTGCCAAGCAAAGACATAGTCAGAGTTCCAAAGCCAAGGGTCAAGAGTCCAGAGATCAATTCAAGGTATCAGGAACCAGGTGCTGGGAGCAAGGTACAGGCAAGAGGACAGCTTGTAAGAAGTTTGTCACAAGCAAAGGGAAGCTTCCAGGCAGGCATTTATATAGCATTTATATAGCATTTATATAAACTTAGCCAAGGAAGCCTCCCTTTGCACAGCCCTCTTGAGTCTCCACCTTGCTTTGGGGCTTATTGAACCAGGTGTCAGGGGCACGGGCACGGCTGGACCTGTTGCTGCCCCTGAGGCTGCTGCTGAAGCGGCGGCAGAGGCCGCGGAGGCCACTGCGGCCGACGGGGCCTGCGCGGAGGCCGCTGCGGCCGGCGGGGCCTGAGCGGAGGCCGCGGAGGCCGGCGGGGCCTGCGCGGAGGCCGCTGCGGCCGGCGGGCCTTGTCTGCTCATCAGCAGCAGCTCTGACAGGGGCTTCAGTTATCACAAATTCCTGGCCTGTTTCAGCTGTGTGTTGTTTTCTCTTGATACTTGTTCAGGTGGCATACAAATCAGAGAACCTAAAATCTGCTAGGAAACTGCCTACAGTGATGGTGTTGAAGACTGAGAAAGAAGCTAAAGTTGGTGGAGTTGCAGGTCCATTTTCTGGACCATCTATGAGTATCCCCAGGGTCTCTTCACTGGGATAGTTCCTAAGAAGACACCAAGTAAATTTAGGTTTATTGACCATCTCTCATACCCAAGGGGTTCTCTGTTAATGATGTCAACCCACCTGAGTACTATCCTGTCCATTATGACTCATTTGACCAGGCAGTCCACTTGGTGTGAGGATGTGGGCAAAATGTGATATCCAGATGGTTTTTGTCTGATATCGGTTTACCCAGAGGATTTTTGCTTATTGGGGTTTAAGTTTCAGGGACAGCGATACTACAATAAGACCATATCCACAGGATGTGCAGTCAGCTGTACAGCTTTGGAAATGTTTAGTACATTCCTGTAGTGAGTGGTAAAGTGCTGAACTGGGTCACCATAGGTGAGTCATTACCTGGATGACTTTTTAATGATAAAGCAGGAAGGGTTGAGTGCACTAGGTTGCTGAGTGTTTTTCAGGCTTTAGCTGAGGAGTTTCATGCTAGCACATGAACAGACTGAGGATTCACCCAACACTTTGGTGTATGTCAGTATTCTGCTGAAATCAGTGTGGGTTGTATCTTGTTTGCCTAGGAAAAGACTAGAAGGACTTAAGGAATGCCCAGACTCATGCTTATGCATGAGAAAGCAACATCTGAGATGCAGGTTTTGTTGGGACACCTCAATTTCACATGCAGCTTAGGGCTTTCTGTACCAGGTTGGGCACCATCACAGCTGGGGTTAAGGTCCAGCATCATCACATCCAACTTTCAAAAGGACTCAAGCAGGATTTGAGGGTTTGGGTTAGTTTCCTTGACAGTTACAACAGTGTTTCTATGTGGCAGGACAAATGGAAGAGTGGTGGGTGGGTTAAAGGTTCACTGTGATGCAGCAGAGCATGTACGTTATTTCTGTGGGCAGTTTTGTGCCCAGTGGTGGCCAGATGATTGGTTGCAAAGGGACAAAGTATGGAATCTCACCTTCTTGGAACCATTTCCTACTGTTGTAGCAGTGCCCATATCAGATCAGTTTAGCAACAAGAAGGTATATTTTTGATGTGACAAACAGGCAGTGGTGAGCATCATAAACAGTCAAACATCTTGTACAGGGATGATCTTGAGGTTGGTAAGGAAACTGGTACTGGTTTGTTTGTCTGCTAAGATCGCCTCCTCAGCCTGTTATGTTCCAGGCCCGGATAATAGAACTGCAGACTTCTTATCTCATTTTTAGGAATATAGCTTTCAATCCTGAGCACCAGAGTCACATCAGTAACTGGTGGCCTTCCCAGACAACCTGTGGCAGCTTGGAAGATCAGCGTAATGCAAGAAGTACTCACTTAGTCGTCTCTGCAACTTTTAGGGCTTAGAGCAGGGCAGTGGGCAGGTTTCAGGTCTTTTGCAGGCAGGAAAGGCATGAGGTAACAGGACTGGCTTCTGAGAGGCAAGTTCTGCATTTTTCAGCTCACCTGAAGGACATAGCCATGGCACCTAGGTCCATGTCCATTGATCTGGTTGTCATTTCCTTTTTTTTTAGCAAGAAGCAAGGTTCATTGACACTGGTAATTTATTCCTAGTGAGCAAAGCTGTAGCTGGGTGGAAATGACTGGGGCCTAAGAGGAAGGATAACTGGAGACCCATTTCTTTCCAACTACTGGGCGGGTTGGTCAGGCAACTGTCAGCTACTTGCAAGTCCAAATATGAACTGGCATTATTTAGAGATGTTTTTATCACATCATTTTTTCAGGACCCTTAGAACTGGTGAGTTCTTCGCAAGTTCCAAGGTGCATAGGTCAGACCAGGCATTATAGGTCAAGGACATTTCCCTCTAAGAGAACTATATCAGCATCCACATTAGGCATTCAAAATATGATCAAGTGAGTAAAGATGCTATAGTTAGGTTCTGTGCCCTAGCTGGGGATGGCCCTTCCCTGTCCTGTTCAGAATCAGCATAAGTTCATAAAATGGTGGCCTCCCAGGCCAGGTCCACTGTTTATCCACATGGACCACTCCCTGCTCACAAGATTCCAACCAGTTGCAGGTCTTCAGCTGGCCCTCACCAGGCTGGGGCTCCTGGCTGCCAAGTTTGAGAGATATTCATTTAGGATTGGAGCAGCCACAGAGACAGTGTGGTATAGGCTTCTGGTGTGGGCCATCACAGGGATAGTAAGGGGGAAATCCAGGGTGTATGCTGGGTATATTCACCCTGGATTAAGGATCAACAAAGGCTAATATGTTCTTTGTTTCCAAGTAAGATCTGCCAAATATGTTATATGGACTTACAACCATAGAAGGAGCTTGGATATTTAGAGTTGGTGGTGGAGTGGCAGAAAAGGGACCCTATGCAAGTGAAGGCTAGGACAGCGAGCTGAACAGGCCATATATAGTAGAAGAAGAGTATGCGTCATCATGGATTGGTAGAAAGATTTGGACCCAGAAAAAGCTCTGCTGTTAGATGCAACCTGGGCTGCCACTTTTAATGACTTCCAGGAATTTGGATTTTGGGGTCAGGGAGTCTGGGCCTGCTGGTTGGTTGGAACTGCCTAGGGTTGGCAGTAAGGAAGTTGGGGCATCCCTCCTGGACCACCTTTTGTGGTGGTAGCATGGGTCCTGGATCCGGGATTGTGGTTAATTGTTTATTTCAGGCATTAGTATGGAATAGGAGTGCCCTATGGGATTCAGGGGTATAGGGCAGAAGCAGTCATGCACAGCATAGGAGGGGCACATCTCTCCCGCACTCCGTGGTGGCAGGGGGACCACCAACAGGAGTTTACTTCTTGGTGGCATCACCTGTCATCCCATAGATTCTAGTATTGGGGCAGAAGGTCAGGTTCATTAATCAACAGATCCAGACCCATGCATGTGCCAACCCTATCAGCAATAAGTATTGTTGGTGAAAATTTTAATAAAATTGTGACCTCTTTTCTTCCACTTTCATTGTCATTGCGGTTCTTCTGGCAGAATCACTCACCCCTGACCGCACAAAATAATTTTTTTGATTTACCAAAGTTCAGATAAATACTGAGAGATAATGCATTACAGTCTGTGTAACTTTAGTTTAATTTACTCCAGCAAAACTGTAGTGGAAAAGGAGGAACCCAATTTATTAATCTATGAAACAGACAGTTATAAATTTGATTTTGAAATGCATTTCTGGATATTAATTTCACAATTATACAATTTCATAAATGCAATGTCTAGAAAAATATAATTTTAACCCTATAATCATCATTCCATGTTGTCCTATTCAATTCAAAGACACTGTGCTCAATAAATAAATAAATTGGAAAGATTTCAAACATTCAGAAGGTGGCAAGACTGAGTGGCAGAATTGCAGCAACAACGAAAACAGCAGTAAATAAGAGCATGGCCAACATTTTAAAAAATCCACTGTTCATCATTTTTTTTCCACAGAGGACATGGCATGTAAACTTGGCATCAATGGTAATTATACAGTAGCTAGAGATGCTTTATAACAGTAGAGACACCACCATAATCATGTTTTTCTCCAGAGCTCCCCAAGATACAATTTCTATGAAGAACACACACATTTTCCAACTGCACATCTATTTGTACCAGTAACCAGAAAACTAGTTACAAACACTGGTGTACAGGAAAACAAAGAATTCTTGCTATTCAGGATGGAGAAAGATTGAACTTCTACTGGTACCATAGCACAAAAGAACTTCAGTGACTATTTTAGCAAATACTTTGCCACCAAGTGATAACATTTATTATCTGACCTCTGCTGTTCAGCATAAATTCTGATCTAAGCCTCAAGCAGAAACACAATCAATGCTGATAAATGGCTAAAATACTATGTTTGTATTCCAGTTCTTATTGAATAGAAAGTTTCCATTATTTCATTCCACATCTTCACTCTATCAATTTGACAGGGCCATGCAGTTCTACACTTCACTGCCTTCACTCTGGAGCAGAGTGGCTTATCTATCTGTTGATAATGTGAATGATAAAATGATAGAGTGAAGAGCAAACCACTTTAACCACAAAAATTTCATCCTTCATTTTGTTAACTTATTTGCATTTGTACTGTATTGCCTTGAACATATGCATCATTGCCCAGATGTGCTTCACTCCTAGCCCTAATAAACTTACTCCAGCATCTACAGAAAGCTCTCCAACATAAGTATGGAAGCATAATTTTTGGTGAAAGTTGTAAGCCTTTAGGATCAAATATTTACAGTCTATAATGTAGGAACAGTCTTCTTGGAGCAGGTAGAATATCAATAAAATGACCCACACTACATTATTGATGGTTCATCCGTTTTTATTCAAGTGTCATCGGCAAAGTAAAAACAATCAGTGCTTGCAATATCAATGTAGTCTGTTTTTTTAAAAGGTAATTTTTAGCATTTGCTGACATAAGGCGTAAGCTTGGTCATGCAATCAGACCCTATCAACGCACTTGCCAAAATAGTGAGGTACCCATACATTTCACAAAGATATTCTCACACACATTGTTCCCCTGAACAGACACATGAATTTAAGCAGGCTGTAAGATGCTACAGTACATTTCCATCCTACCTAGGGAAGGAGTCTTCCCCCTGCTCTCTCTTTCTCCTGCTGTTTGTAAAGTATTGGATAGTGCAAGGTTTTCTTTTGATGCCCCAGTTGCAAGCCAAAAAAAAAAAAAGTGTGTGTCCAACCTTTAAATGCAGAGTCTGCCTATCTAAGAGACTGCCTTCTTCATTGTGAATGTGCCCAATCATTAAGATCTATGGGAGAGGCAATTTTGGAAATGCATTATCTGAAGAGTCCCACTTCACAAGCACACAAAAGAGAGGCTCCCAGATTGTGGAAAGTTCTCTGGAATTAAAATCAGTTCCTTTATTCTTACAATGGTTTGATAATATATGAAAATATCATTTAAATTTAGCTGTTTAGGTTTTTAAAATGTTTTTATTGTCTTACTATTTTTAAGTATTTTTTATATATTTTATTATTTTGTTTCTTTGGTAGATCCACTTGAGCATCTTTAAAGAAAAATGTATGTAGAAAAAAAATTAATGTAATGGCATAAATAAAACGTGGGTTTTTTTAAAAAAAGAAACAAAACATATGTTAGTGTCAAGAATCTATAGAAAAAAATAAACATGCTTTTCATGAAAATATTATGCTTGTTTATATATTCACAATAAATAATAAATGTTTATATACTCACAAATCAATGTTTATTGAGAGGTCAGTTGTACAGGAACAAAACAGAAGTTTGTTCTGTACCCTTTACAGAAGTGTATACCCTTTTAAAACAAACCATATATCAATTCACAACATCAATCTTTTTTCCCCCTATTCTAGAGATTCACCATTCTTATCTTCCAGCATTTCAATCTCTCTGAAAATAATTAAATGCAATGCATCTCAGTACACCGGATTCTTTCTGTCTTCTATCCAGCCCTGCCCACCTCAAAAAAGAGTGAAGCTTGATCTCATTATATGAAGAAATCCATAATATTGACTTACACCAGAAATTATATTTTCCAAGCATCAAAATAGTGGAAATAAGAAGAGATGGCTTGGAAAGAGTCAGGGTTGTGAATTCTGAGAGACCCTTTGATAAAATCTGGTTTGCTATTAGGGAAAGGCAGAAAGGGAGCTTTATAACTGCTGAACAAAAGCTTGCCTTCATGCAAGTGAAACTCTGCTTTGCGAGTTGCCATCTCTTTCCAGCACCAATCATGACTTCCACTAGGAAGCTTCCCACATCTTTACATATACACTACACACCTATAGAGCTTAATACATAGTTATTCTTAAAGGTTTTGAACTGAGTCCAAATTTAAATAATTTATTGTGCCCTTTTCCAAATTGTGATGATCAAGGAGCTTTCCTTTATTCCTATGAAAGTGAGGATTTACTACCTTCTCCCACATGTGAATTCCTGATACATGGGGAAGATCCCAGACAAAGTGTTACAAAGCAGTGCTCCTTTTGCTAAAGAAAACAACAACACAGAAATGTTGCTAACCAGACACCACAGGGGGAAACTACAGCTTCTCAAGTGAGACAGCAGGGTGACTGAATGCCAATAACTAGGAAGATCACATTTGTAAACTGAAATTCCCAAGCAAAAGGAAACCCATGCTAGCAAATAATTTAGCAAAGGCTAAGTCTCATGTTTCTGTGTGAAACTTGCTTTTATTTAATCCTTTGTACAATAACTAACTATATTATCTTGTCATTATTTTCTGGGCAAATTCATACAAATGTTTAAGTTTCTATTAATAAGAAAATGACATAGTAATGACACTGAATCAAACATATCACACGATCCTATCACATATGATTTCATGTACTGTTCACAGTATGTCCAGTTGTGCCATCAAGGTCAATACGAAACATTTAATTATCCACAAGTCTACAGAAAGATCAGTATGCCATTGTAATATTATTGCCACCAGCACAGCCTTGCAGAGAAGCAAAAAAAAAGTCTTCAAATGAATCTTCAATTCTGTGTGATGTTTAGAACCAAATATTCTGTCTTATTATTTATTTGTTTGTTTTTATCTAGGGATATACATGCTCTGATTATAGTTCATATATTGTAATATTGAAAAACAGTGTGCATGTGTATGTCACAATGAACTGACAATTCAAGTCTATTACAAAATAAATGAGATATAGTTTTAAGGAGCCTAAAAGAAATGCCCCTTTGGGTCAAAATCTGTGTGACAGAGTCATTCTAGTAGTGATGATGATCTAATACTTGGAATGTAGACTAAATGATTAAGTAACTTACATAGCCACTCTTTTTCCTGAAATAAATAATAACGTTACAATCTGCAACTTGCTTAGTAGGGAATAAACCCTACTGAATACAGTGGAACTTACTTCTGACTATGTAGAATGCAAGCCAATGTGGCGGTTTAAGTGGTGGATTAGGACTTTGGGAGATCACTGTGTGTCCTTGGGAAAGTCACACTCTCTCATTGTTAGAGGAAGGCAAACCTTCTCTGAATAAATCTTACCAAGAAAAAAAACCTATGATAGGATCTTCATAAGCTGGAGTTTACTTTAAGGCACATAACAACAACAACAACAAGTAGTAGTAGTACACTGTAAAGTCATACCTGTGTACTCACAGGAGAGCATGTATACATCGTCTCCCTCCCCTTCTCTCCCCTGTTAGAGCAGATGGAGCAGGCTCAATGTACTGTTTCCCCTCTGAAGAGTCCATCCAGCAGGGACTCTTGAGGAAAAAGCATCAGACACAACCCCTGTTATAAATATTACCAAACTAAAGTTCTTTCTCCAAATTCGTGAGGTTAACCATCACACATTTGATTATACATGAGGTGCACACATGCCTCCCCTCATTATCATCCTCCCATTTCCTTGTGTTTTGCCAGGCACAGAGGAGGAAGGCAAGAGGATTGGGGGGAAAGAGATGTGTGTGCCTTCCTTCTCCACCTCTAGTGCTCCCCCTCCTATTCCCTTGCCTTTGTCCCTGGCAAGGAGAATGCATGCCAAGGCAAAAGGCAAGAGAATGGCAAAAGTCATGCGTGCACCTTTCTTCTCTGTCTCTAGTGCTCCCCACTCCCATTCTCTTGCCTTTGGACCCAATTTGGAGAATGAACACTGAGGCTAAAGGCAAGGGAATGGAGGAAAGGTACACGTGTGCTTTCCTTTTCTGCCTCTGTTGTTCCCCTCCCCATTCTCTTGCCTTTGGCCTCAATGCAGAGAATGCACAGCAATGCAAAAGGCAAGAGAATAGGGAGGAGGCAATAGCACATCTTCCTTCACTACATGCAGTACTCCTCATTTCCTTTGGCCAGGGTGCAGAGAAGGAAGGCTCAGGTGCCAGGGCAAAAGAAACAGATATGGGAGGGGGAGCCCTAGAAGGGAGTGGGAGGGGGAGCACAAAGGCAGTTATTCATGTTTTTTTCACTTTCATCATGCAAATTTTTGCAAATGTGTAAGGCCACTGTAGTGAGAAACAAAGAAGAGATGAGCAAAGATGAAGGAAAGAACTGTGATAATTGTCCCAAAGACATGTTTTTAGAACTTGGAACATGTACCTCTGTATATAAATTTTACTGCATTGTTAAATGCAGTTGAAGATGTTATATTTCTGCTGAAGAAGTCACTTTTTTTTAAAGAAAATGCAATTTAAATGAGGGTACAGAGAGAGAGAGAGAGAGAGAGAGAATGATAAGCAATTGATAGATGGGAATTACTTGCTGTTGGTTTGTGATGGGCAAGCTAACACGACCATACACATAAGGTCCTTTGGCTGAACGTACTAACTGGTAAATGATGGGCTAGATACATAAGACTGTAAGTTATATATTAAACATATTTCACACAAAGCAGTCTTGCACTAGACAATTATTGTAATTGCATTTACTATAGCATATAGTAAGGTCAACTACACAATGTTGTCATAATGATAGCTCAATACATGACTTCTTCCTATTTGGGCAAGACAGCTTCAGGCCTTTGAGAAATAATCTCTTTGTTAACATATGCAACAATCAGGTGCACAGTTAGGCTACTTAAATCCCACTGACATCAATGGGATTTAAGCAACCAATGTGCAAAATTGCAGCCAAAATCAATATAATTTGAAATACTGCCTATTCTGTTTGCAGGCTCTAAAGGATTAAGTGTTAACACTACTGAATTGTTAAAAGTCCTGATTTGTAAATTTCAACTTATTCTAGTCTCAGTGTGCTATAATCACGAATGTCTGCTCACTACATTCCAAAAAGTATTCCATTATTTATAAGCTTTGTAGCAATTTAGGCAGATAGGATTAGTAGAAGTATATTGAATAATACTATACTAATGTACTACCCTAACAAAACTGAATAATCCATATTATTCATGATCCATGATTGTGATATTGAATTTTATCCTAGTTTCTACAGGTTCACTTTTAGTTTATGTTGACATGAATTACTCAGATACTTTAATGGAAATCAGTACCTTGTGCCTTTAAGTTCTATTACACTGCAAACATGCACAAAACAAAGAATGGAATAACATGACAAAAAGGCTTTATTAAAAAAAATACTCCTGCTTAGGTGAACATGAAATAAAAATGTCCATTCATATAGAAGTTAATACAAACATCCCCCACGAAAAGAACTATAAAGGCATGTACTTATACTTTAATAAATCTTGAAACTATAGCTTGTAAAATAGCAAAATGTTTAGGATTTTTTAAAATAAGAGAAAATGGAATACCAAATATCTATCTGAAGAAATGACCACAGATAACTTCCTTCACTCGGAATGGGCAGCATTCTTCATTAAGAATGAACAGCAAAGATATTTTTTTTTAAATCCCAACTGGAAGAATCCTAATGTTATTAAAATGTCACCAGAATTGCTATAAACAGTATCATACACAGTATAAAAAATACAGAATCTCTTTCAGTTTGAGACACAATTTCCCAAAAGTTCTTGGGAGGCCAATTTCTGGGGATAGATAAGACAAAATGCAAAATGACGGAACCAAAAATACAGATATTTTAGCAAAGAACACCAAATGGTAGTTAAGTATATAGCAAGTTTTCAGTCTTCTCAAATGAAGAAAGAATCTACAGAAAATTTGAAAATCATCAAAGGATGGCAGCATTGGGAAGAGTGTGTGGTCATCTGAAGAATCGAACAAGGCCAGATGAGATACCAGGAAGACTGGATTTGTCCCTGAGGTCTGTAGTTTTACACCCATTCATTCTTATTTTCTTAACACAGGAAAAGAATCATAGAATCATAGAAATGTAGAGTTGGAAGAGACCACATGGGCCATCCAGTCCAACCCCCTGCCATGCAGGAACACCCTCAAAGCACTCCCGACAGATGTCCTGAATACCTTTTTGCAGTTACCCTTTAAAGAAATGGACTAAATAGCTTGAAACAGGCTGAAATATTGAGAAACAACAGGGTTCTCTGTTCACTAAATGATTAATTAATTCTCACCTTAATGATTATAGTTTTTTAAACTTAGCCAATAGACTGAGTAATTAGGCATTTATGATTATGTAACTTATTGCTTCTTGGAACAGACTATGAATAAGAAATTACAGTAAGATGGCAAGAATCCAACAAGAGTTAGTAGCATAGGTTGTTCTATTTATAGTCTGCATGTTACATGAAAATATGAGCTAGCCAATAAATTGGAGGAAACTAGGTTTTTTTTCTATATTGTTTTTTTGTAAGCTTAACATGCTTACATAGGATATATTTTAAAATATGTTATAAGTTCCTTTCAGCAAATCAACATGTCTTTCATTCATTCATTCATTCTTCCTAAGAACCTCATTCATCCATAAAAACAGAGGCTGTTTTTGTTTTTATATTCTACTGAATTAGTATGATCACACATACCACATCAGCAAAACAAAATTACCCATATTTGCCGGCGTATAAGACACACCTGTGTATAAGACACACCCAACTTATAGACTGGCAAATGCTATTTGCTGGTGCATAAGGCACACCAATGTATAAGACACACTGCATTTTCACACAGTATATTTCAGAGGGAAAAAGTGAGTCTTATGTGCCAGCAAATTCAGTAACTTTTCTATTGCCTCTAATCCACTGCTGTATTATTTTTCCTTGAGGCATGCATTTGTTTTGGGATGCTGGATTTTATCTGTAAGCATACTTGCTCAAGGCATCTCACTATACTCTTACATGTCTCATAAATCAAGAGTACAACTTCTACTCTGAATATATTTAGATAACAAAAATATCAAACCTAAAAAAGAAATAAAACACAATGAGAGCAAAGCTAGAAATATGGAGCCAAAGTGTAGGTTCCATTAAGCAGCAGGTGAAAGTCATTTGTCCCAATCATCTCCAACATTTCCAAATATCTTGGCATCTTTATGGGTTCTTCATTGCCAAAGTGAACTTGAGAGCATAACACTGCTGAAAGTTTCCCTCTACTCATAACTGTGGCATTCAGCTTCATGAAAAGAAGCAACAACATGCCAATGATGAACTTAGCTGATGTTCATGAACAATATACTGACTGGCTCAATAGTCACCCATCTGATCTGTAGGAAGGAAGTGACAGAGGAAATTTGGATTAACCAAGCTAAATATGGTTGGAGATTCTTATTTCACTTCCAGGCAGAATGGATGACAAATCAGTGGAGCTCAGGAGAGACTAAGGGAGACACAAAGCCATGTGAGTGGTTTTAAGATTTTGATGGCATCCATACTAGAGCTCCCTTCAGGTGTGATATTTAGAAAATGGATACACATATAGAAGGCAAACTGGAAACATAATGCTGGCTTCCTCTCTGAGGCAGGAACATTTCTTGGTCTCCTTCTGACAATCGGGGATGGTTGCAACTACACTGTGGAAGAGCTACTCTTTTGAATAACAGCAACCACAATCTCCAGCCATTGGCTATACTTCATTTAGTGTATGAGCTTGAAAATGCCCCACCCACACCTGATAGTCAAAATTAGTTGGCTTTGGCTGTCAGAGCATAGAGACCAATGAAAATGCATATAGGCATTTACAGACCATAACCAAAACAACAAAAACAATAACAACAACAACCACCACCTATCTCCTTTGCAACCACATTTTCAGCTTTAGCTCTGAGCACTCATGCATCTTTTCATACATCCAACCACATCAAGGGAAACCTCAGATTTTTTAAAGATAGCAAACAGTGAGAATTAATACATAATATTTGAATAGCACATCTGAAAATATGTATAGCAAGCCATACAGTGACAAAAACAGACTAACCATAGCACATTCAATTTAATGCAGATTTTTAAAGTCAGTTTATCTAACCAAAAATTATAGTGCCAGCTGCCAAAGAGCTTTTTCCTATACAACACAGAAACAAGAATTTAAAAACCTACTACCAACCTTATGTACCAAAAATCAAAAACATAAAAAAAGTATGTGAGAAACACAACCTGACATGCAATCAGATACAAAACTGATTTAGCATTGGTGCTTACAGCAATAATAATTTTCTGAAATGAATTATATTTATTCTAATACTTATAGTAAATCAGTTAAAAGAAATTGAATAATACAAAAGTACAAGGAAACTTTAAAACAATCCTTATATTCCAGAAGGCTCACAGAATCACTCCAGACACTTCTGAAACAGTACAACTGGGATACAGTTAACAGATTAAATATTATCAGTCATCACTATACTCCCTATATAAATATCTGTCATCTGTCTGTCAAGATAACTATAGACAGAAATTTATGGGCATAGCCCATAACAGTCCACCTTCTACCAAAATATTTAGAAACAGTAAGACATAATGTAAACTAGAGATGCCCATAAGTCTAATTTGTGTGTGCATAGAGATAACATTTGAAATGATGCCAGGGGAAAAAAAAGCCTTATGGAGTTTAGTAGAACTTAGTCTTATGGAGAGATGGCTGAGATTTTTGCAGAATCCTCTACTCCCTGTTTTTAAATAGGAACTCACAAAAAATATCAAATGTCTCCATAAATGGATTTAATTTAAAGAGATTTAAGATTTAAAATCAAATATGGGAGGAAGTGATATATCCAGTAATCCAAGTAAAGGGCTTTGATAGCTTAACTCTTAAAAGCTAGGCTTCAAAATTTGTTGTGCTGAATAAGCTTGCCATTTTTTTTCTTTTTCTTTTTCTTTTCTTTTTTTAAATTCTGACAGGCTTCTCATCTGTAAAGCCTACATGGTAAGATTTTCATAATTTAATCAGGGTCTATCTACTCATAGTAAGCTGTTAGATTTCTTTTTCTTAACATTTGCCAAAACAATTCTCTGCTACATAGCTTCAACACTGTAAAATAACCAGAACAATGAACAGAACTGATTTTGACAGTAAAGAACCAGCTATGCTGCAGTTGTCTTCATTCAATCTACCCCTAAGCAACTTTTTCTGGCAGAACACAGAGTTTTGCATTCCCCTAGAAATCTGACTGTCCTAAGGGTACCTCTAAAACAGACTATGGTGTAAGAAGTTTCTTCCCCCCGCCCTTTAGGTACAAGATTCATTTTCTGAGGACAAAAGATGCCTAAGGGAACTCTGCATGCCATCTATTCAGCTTTTACCACTTAACAGTTAAATAGTTTGGAGAAAAAGGGTTGTATCTGCATAGCTGAAATCCTAAGGATGCTTATTCAGGAGGACTTATTTCAGAACATGCATATCAAGAATGTTAATATGTTGTCTTCACATGACCAGTAGTTCAGTTATGGAAATCACTGCCAAAAGATATGGTGATGCCAATCAGTTTAGATAGCTTTTTGTAGAAATGATAGGTACATCAAAGTTTATTTAAGTATAATAATTCAGTGAAGGTTCTATGTTCAGAAGTACAAGGTGCATGGGTGAGGGATGTGGTAATAAATAATGACCCTCCCCACAATCAAGCTTCCAATTTATAAATAAATAAATAATAAATAAATAAATAGGCTATCTCCTCCCCTCACTTGTACATACAAACAAGTATCAAAAAGTAAGAAAAAATAGAATAATACTCATTTTATTATGATCAGCTGGCAGTTATGAAACAGTGAGCTGACACAGAGAATTGTAGTAGTTGGATTTTGACTGGAGAGAGCTGAGGTTGCATTAGAAAGAGAGGGACACAGAACAACCCAAACCATGCAAGACAGTAAGATCCAGGTATTTTCCCTCAGTGTCAAAGCACCCTTCATGTCAAAGTCAATAAACCAATTTTAGCAGTTTTTACTTCAAGCAGGAGCAGTTATTTTGTAAAGCCCATCAGTTTTAATTGACCATTCAAAATCAACCCCATCTTAATTGCCCATTACCGTACATTAACTGTACACTACAATATGGATGAATCACAAAAATCCTTGGTTGCTAGAAAAAAAATCCATTTGTGCATCCCAGCAGCTGTGAGAATTGCAGCTTAGAGGGAACAGGAAAGAGGTGTGAGATTACCCTTCTAATCAAAATGCTGCTTTAACCCTGTGAGCACTGAGTACACATTAGTTGAAGCCAAACAGTTAGAAGACATACCATTCCGTTATCATTTACTTGTGAACTTCTGCAGCCATTTACTACATTCTCCTCAAAGCTGAAATAGGCTGGGTCTTAGTACAATGGACCCAAATGGGAATAAATCTTAAAACAGTATCTCAGCAAATGTAGCACACTGAAATGTAGGGAAATGCAGCATTTTAAGGAGTTAAATATTAAAGCTGACTCTAACACATTTTTTTTTTTTGCTAATGTCAGCAGATTTCAGTAAATTCAATAGGAATATCAATAAATGAGATGGAAAGACTACTTCAGAAAAGCCTAGGTATTTGTGTACGCCTGGTGGATTAAAAATTAAAAAAATCCTTTTTTCTTTGAACAGCAGATATCATTAATTAAGAAACTGAAACAATGGTTGAAAAGGTTACTGTACAGGGATATTGAAATGTTCAACTGTCCTGTAAATATATCAGATGAGTGAGCAGTTTTTATCCCTCTCATACAGAACTGACATAAATGGAACACCTCCTGGCCACAGTATTTCTATTTAGGGCATAGGCACTGTATATTCATGACTCAGCCCTTGTTCATCTTACCTAACTGGTCAGTGAAACATCTGATACACATCTGGAGTTTATATTCCACTACATACAATGTTAACAATTTTGTCTTCATGAATCAGTTGCATGAGCAGCAGTTCACCATAGATTTAGATTCTAGCTTACTGTAACAATAGAAATGTGAAGGCAGATACAGAAAAAAAAGAAATGTATTTTTCTCTACACTTGCCACACTGCAGAGCAAAACTCTTTGGCTTCTTTAATAGGAAACATACAATGCAGATGTTCACTTTACTTACCAGCCACTCTGACTACAGAACAGCATAAAGCACATCGACAATTCTGATTTTACTATCCAGTTACTCACCTAAGGAAACCAAAGAAAAAGATATAATTATTATTTTCCTCTTAGCTATTCTAAGTGCTAAAATATGTTGTTGTTGTTGTTGTTGTTGTTAATGGCAGAATGGCCATTTGTGCTCTCATAAAGAGAGGAATAGAGACAGAGAGGGAGAAAACTGTATCATGTACCTTCTGGTTTCTATTAAGATTTTATCATGTAACAAAAACACGCAATTGATTTAAATGCTTAGTTATGAAAAGACTAAGCTGTTTCTAATGGCAAAGGGGGAATGAGAAACTTGATCTTTGGGGATTTTTAATCCCCAACTATGATCTTTTTACAAAACAGAGACAGCAAACTAATAGAACCTCAGTCTCTATGGAAACTAGATATTTTCATCAAGTGAATTTACAAAAAAGCTACATTAGTGGAAACACTGAATTATTTTAAGTGTGATATATAATATACACATTTAAAGGCCTATCATGTAATGATATGTAAAACTATATAACCTGTCCATGTTAATTACAGTATTACTCCTAACATGAATGACTGAACTTGCTATAATCAGTTACCAACAATCACTGGCCCTTTTTCATAGCAAAACACTGCCAACAGTGAGAGTCATTGAGAGATAAGCACACAGGTAGCACACTGGATACAGTAATTTGTTCTCTGTTTTGTTTCTAATATGATTAGATATGCAGTTTAAACTTTCATTTTTTATTGCTGAAGATGAGGCTAATATAAATCATAAGTCTACTAGACGTAAATTACAGACTTGTAATTTCACTTTTGCTACCATATGAAACTCTGCACACACACACACACACACACACACACACACACACATATATATATATATATATATATATGTTAATATCAAAAAGATAGAGCACAATTATACAACAAAGCCTATCCCACTAGATTGTTATAGCACTATTATTCCACTTTCAACATCCTACAGAATCCTAGGGTTTGCAGTTTAGGGAGGAGCCAGAGCCTCCCTAAACTGCAAACCCCAGGATACCATAGGATGTTGAAAGTAGAATAATAGCACTATAACAGTCTTGTGCGGAAATGGCCTCAGTGTGTCACAGGATTACACTAATATGGAACATGGTATGTGTTAGACCTATACATATCATCAAAGCATTATCATGTCCCTTTCTATCATATGGATTGTTACTATAGAGAAAAAAGGTTTTGGTTGGTTGGTTGGTTTGTAAGAACACAAGAAAGTAACAACTGTCAAAATTATCTTTCATTCTAGGGGAAGAACTTGAGTTTGAAATTCCTTTCACTACCAATTCATGGAGAATGCTAGCCCCTTTCAATGGTTTTCATCATGGGGTGTAAAAGTTTTGGAACAGTGTAATATGTGTAATAATAAAAGCATAGGGATAGTGTTTAAACACAGCCACAGTGAATGTAGCAAACATATTTGGCTATATTTTGCTTTTCTAAAAAAAAAATTTGGTATAGGATGCCCCCCTGCCCAAAAATGGTAATTCCAGCTATGCAAACTATAAATGCAGAAGAAAGGAATTTGTAATTATACATGGAATAAAAGTCACATACTAACTTCATGCTGTTTAAAGAATTTATAATTTCTGAAAGCACTGAAATATACCACGTTTAGAAAACTGTGGGAGAATACCACTGTGTTTTCCAAATGTTTCAGGGTACAAACTGCAATCCTGAGTTAACAGACCTTAGGTGCTGGAAAAGTCTTCTTACTGAAACCAAGCAGTTGAACTGCATAGCAACATTAGAAATAACACTGATACTATTCTTGTTTATTAATTACTCACCTCCATTATCAGTTCAAATTGCTGATTGTGATGCACAAATCTCTAAATAGCTTGGGACGAAGATATCAGAAAGACTAACTCCTCTTGTATGAACCTGCCCCAGATTTGAGCAGGAGCCCTACTGCATGTCCAGCCACCCCACAAAGCTAGGTCAGTAAGCAGGAAAAAACTCCCTCCCAAGGAAAGTCAAGATGGCTCCATCCCTTCTAAATTTCCATCAATGGTTAAGACCATTGTTCTGTATGACCTTCAGTTCTTAAAACCAGGGGTGGCTACTCTGGAAATTTGTGATTTTATTAATGTATTTTCATATTTTAAATGTTTTTATCCAATATGCTTTTCCTTGGGGATGCTGCTCAGTTGAGAGGTGATTAATTGATCGATAATACTAAGTTTTAGCAGCCAGCAGTGGGGGTTTTGTACAACATAGCTTCTAATTCCTCTTTGCCTGCTAACATGAGGCAACATAACACAACATAATATGCTCTAGCAGTTAACATACAAGGCATTATGACAAAAATCCACTGAACACTTGAACACTAGCAGAACACAAAGTCCCATTAGTGTAGTAATATAGGATTATAGTTATTTGCTACCATAGACATAATGATTCCCTAAGTTACAGCATCCACTTTCACAATAACATCCTGCATATCTCATTCTGTGAGTAGTGAAAATGTTGAGCCATTCACAAATTATGGGAGGAGTGTGGCTTAATACATTCCTGGCCAAACAAAACAAAACAAACAAACAAAAGTAAAAACAACCCATATTTTAATTATAAAAAATAATATCAAAACAAACAAAAAAGAATTAAAGTCACGAGCCGCAGAAAACAAAGGTTTTCAGAAGATGTTTGAAACTCACACCAGTCTTCTTCCCTCATATGTGTGTGTGTGTGTGTGTCAAGATATAGAGGAGTTCTAGATACTGGATGCCATTTTCCACATATTATACAATGGCATTTTGTTGGTTGCTAAAGGGACTATAAGGTACCCTACATAAATACTTAATCAATTTTATATGATAATGATGATGACGACGACAACGATGACAATGATGATGATTTATACTTCATATTTTCCCCCAAATGTAAAGAGGTTTGATTTCATTTGATTAAAACTTTCAGTTATCAAAGGCCTGTTATTATTATTTTTTTTTAAAAAAGCATTTCCTGATTGACAAATGGACTGCAAGAAGAACACAATTTGCACCTCCCTAGGAAGGGAGTTCTGGAGCCTAACAGAAACTACTGAGAAGGCTCTAACCGATATCCCCATTATGCCTGTGAAGTGATAGGATCTATCCTGAAGATCTCAGGGCCTGGGCAGATTCACATGGGGAAATAATGGTCTGTCAGATACTCTGGACCTAAACTGTGTAAGGAATTAGATATCATAACCAGCATTTTGAATTTTGTTCAGAAACAGACCAGCAACCAGTGCAGCTGTAATTAGGGAAGTGTATAGTCCTTGTAACTGACCTAATCAGCACTCTGGCTGCAGCTATTAGTACCAACTGAAATTTCTAAACACTGTTCAAAGACAGCCCACATAAAGTGTGGTACCATAATCCAGACAGGATGTAACTATGGCATGTGTCACCATGGCCAGATTTATTGCAATCAGCAAAGTTAGTTGACTAGCTTTAAGTGTATACTCCCAGACACCACAGAAACCTGATCCTTCTAATCCTGGACCTTCCTTTGGACCTTCCTTTGGATCAGTGGTTCTCAACCCGTGGGTCGCAACCCCTTTGGGGGTTGAACGAGCCTTTCACAGGGGTCGCCTAAGACCATTGCAAAATACATATTTCCGATGGTCTTAGGCTCCATTCCCTCCTCGGTGGTGGTGAGCAAACACGAGCCACATGCTCACGTCCTCCTGCCCCCTTTGGCGCAATTCATAACAGTAGCAAAACTATACTTAGGAAGTAGCAACGAAAATAATTTTATGGTTGGGGGTCACCACAACATGAGGAACTGTATTAAAGGGTCGCGGCATTAGGAAGGTTGAGAACCACTGCTTTGGATGGTCCAGGAGCACTCTGTCTTGTCTGGATTACACTTCAATTTGTTTGCCCTCATCGAGGCCACCACTGAAAAGTTCTAAACACTGGTTTAGTAGTGAAACAGTTTCCTTGGACTTTGATTGAAAGGAAGAATAGAACTGGTTGTCATCTCCATATTGGTGGCACTGAATGTCAGACCTCCAGACAACATCTCCCATGATTTCATGTAGAAACACTAGGGACAAAACAGAGCCGTGAGCACCTCCACAGGCCACTGGCCAAAGACTTGAACAAAGAGTCTCACAGGAGCAGCTGGGCTATCCCACACAAGAACAACTGTAAGAAATTCCTCCAAGTCCCATCCTAACAAGGTGGTCCAGGTAGATAACATGATGGATTCTATGATTCTTCTGATTCTATGAGTCTATGATTTATTCACCATAGAGAAATCCACTGCATGTTTTTGACACAGGGCCTTGCAACTGTCTCCTTTAGGCACGCTGGGACCCTGTCTCACCTAAGAGGTATTGATTCTTTCCCCTACTTTAACCATCCCCCTCTGGCCCTTTAAAAAAGGACAAGAGTTTAGCAGGCATGTAGCAAGCTCACATTTGCAGGCTGCACAAATTGAAAGGAAAACACTGTTATTAAACAAACAGGCACCAAAGTTAGATTCAAAGGGACAGCATCAACCAAGTCAGAACGGATATGAGTGATTCTGTCTTCAAAGTGCCTGGCAGATTTTTCACAGTGACTCGCAGAATAGTCAACATTATCATCATGGGTCCAGGAATCTAATAGACCTCTGATCATTTGAAATGGCTCCTTGAAGATACAATGATGGCAGAAAAGTACAATTTCTTTGCTGCCCACCCTGACACAAAGTAGGTCTTAAAACAGACTTTAGCCTGTATTCAGTTAGATCTGATCAAGCCTTCTGTCAGTGTTGCTATAGTCTCCAACCCACTCATTTCATCCCTACTACCTCCTTGGAATACCAAGGGGGTGGGTTTATCTCCACTCCACATGAGAGGACATTCAGGAGTGATCAAGTCCACCACCTGGGATATTTCCCCATTTTAGAGGTCAACAAGGATTTCAACAGTATTGCCTGCCGAGATGACAGAAAATTCCCCCAAAGCATCAGAAAACCATTTGGATCTATCCTCTTGGGACAGACCATGTTGATTGGTCTCCTTCCTTCCCAGTTGTTTTGAATTCCAGTGCATCTAAATCTGATCAAGTATACCTATCTATGACAACAGAATTACTGATACTTCCGTCACATCAAGATCACCATGTTCCCATCCTGCACAGGAAAGAAGGTCTGGAGTGTGTCCAGAAGCATAAGTAGGACCATATACTAAATCAGACAGACCCATAGTGGTCATGGAGGCCATGAAGTTCTGAACTACTCCTGACAGGGCAGCCTCAGCATGGATATTTAAGTCTCCCAGCACCACAAGCCAAAACAATTCCAAAACCCTGAGACCACCCTAGCTAGCTCAGGAAAGGAGATGGTTGAGAAGCAGGAGATCATCACTGTAATCCCTTTTCTGTCCTGGCCACCCACTTTCAAACAGACACACTCAAATCTGGCAGACTGTGGGAATCTATTAAGGGATGTAATATCATGATAGACCACTGCATCTCCATCTCCTTGACTCTGAGTCTCACCTACTACTGCACAGAGAATCATTCAGGTGCAAAGAAAACACACACACTAGTTTCATCCAGCCACATGTGTGTGGAACAAGCTAAGTCAAAATGCTCTTCCACAATCAATAATGGAAAATGTGTGCTGATGTAAGAAAAACTTTAGTTGAGATGCTCACTTAACTCAAAGCTCACTTAAGGTTACATCTATATAATGTTGCATGTGTGTGTGAGTGAAAGAGAGAGAGAGTGAGTCTGTGTGGTATTTCCAGCCTGTTAAGAGAATTTATAGCCTCAATATCTTTGAAAGTATAGCCATGAGAATGAGAATGAGAATGAGAAATCTTTTAAAAGCAGTACTGAGGCAATTGGAGAATTGTATTACTTTTCTCTCCATTAGCTATCCTGCTTTCAAACACACATGTCTTTCCTTTATGTAGCATTAGGGCATGGTCACACAGCCTTCCATTACCTTAGCACTATGACAGGAGCAGGAATTATAAGAGGTGTTGCTTTTCCAAGGAATCCTGCAAACTACTGGGAACTGTGGCCACTTCTTAGAAGTGGAGATGTGCAGAAGAAGAGAGGATCAAGCCAAAGAAGATACTTGGGGTTTGCAAGCATTCATCTCAATTTATGGAGGTAGTTTTTTCCCCCAAAGTTCAATTACATGTCTGTCCCTGGAGATGCTCACTGGTTCACTGGAGGTGTTCTAGTAAATTAAATCATGTATACCTCTTCTTTGCTCTGATTTTCCTACGGTGCAGAAATGAATTAGAAAAACCCTGCACAGTTACTATAAGGATCATGATGCTGCTCTATGTATGACCACATTAAAATTGTTTTTTAAGGATCTTATATTCTCTTTCATTTATTACATTGCACACTTGATAATGCAAAGAGCAAAGACGATGTAAATGAACCAAAGCCACCCAAACTGATGCAAATGTTTGCTTATATCAATTCCAGAATTAAATTCAGAAATTCTCTTGTAATTTAGTAGAGTGGATTATAATATATGACTACCACAGCATGTGTACCATATGCACAGAAATGGAAGAATACAGAGATCTCAGTGAAAGAAGTCTGGCTGATAAAATTGTTGGACTCACTGGAAATTGATAAACTGATGACACTGATATGAGAAAAATCAATGGCATCTTTTGTAAAAGACGGAGAACCTTTAATAAGCTTTTTCTCCTCCCCACCTTTTTTTTTTTTTTTTTTGGAGAAAAAGAGTATTCTTTTATTGGCCGTAGGATTCAGTATCTAGTATTTTGGGAAGAATGGCATTGGAAGTATTTGAAGGATATACAGTGGCTGTCTGTCTATGTGGGAATTTCAGTCCAAGAACTCCCATGAAAACTGTAAAATGCTAACATGCCATTATATTCAGTGGCAGCAATGTGCATGCTAACATTTCAGGCATTTTAGGTATAGGATGTTGCTCTCTGTTTGCTCAAAATCATGGATTGAAAGGTCACAAGTAAGGATGGCCTACAGTAACTACAGATGCTTTTTTTAAAAAATGTAACAGTATATTCAATCTATCACTACATTTAAAAAAAAAAAAACTTCAAACCACCCTTCTCTTATTTGCATACAATGGGTTCTCCTCACCTGAGACTCCGGATTTGCAATTCCACTTATGATGACCCTATCATCTGGGGCTGCATCAAGCCAAAGAAGATGCTTTGCAGTCAAGGTCACCCAGTGGGTTTCCATGGCTGAGCAAAGAATCGAACCCTGATCGCCAGGGTGGTAGTCCAATGATCAAACAACTACACCACACTGACTCTTACAGACAAACCTTAACAACCGTCTATAGACTATATCAATACTTAGGAAAGCTGCAACCAATTTTTTTAAGTCATTGTTCTTAAGTTTAATATTAGTTTAGCATCTAGTATTTAGAATGTTTTATTGTTCATATTTCTTTCTTTTCTTTATTTTGGTTGACTTCACTTTCACATCTTGCTAATGTTATTTACCTAGCGTTGCCTGGGGTTTTTATTTTCCTCTTAAGAACTCACCAAACTGTCTTCTTCATTTCCTGTAACTTTGCTCCATGTTTCCCAGTGCAATCTGTATTCAGATTTATTTACATACAGAGTTTGGGTTCCTGAGGGAGAACGCTGTCCTCCTCCTCCTTGCTGCTAGGCCTCATCTCCATAGTAACCAGCCTATTCCAGTACCTGTAACTTTTTCCCATAGTCCCCAATCCAATCTGTGTTGTCTGGTGATGTTGATGTACTGGCTTTTTTTACCTTTCTGTTGAATTTGTGCAATGGTTTTACGTTTTTCTGGACACATTTTTTTGTTTTGAATTTCAGCTTTAAGATTCTTCACATATGGAAGAATCTTCACTGTGTGAGGTGAGAAGACCTCATAACTATAGCCGTTTCTGCACTACACTGTTATAGTGGTATTATACCAATGTCAACACCCTGTAGAATTCTGAGGTTTGTAGTATACTGAGGCCAAAAACCTCTCTGGCTGAGAATTCTTAAATGCTCCTCCTTAAGCCACAAATCCCAGGATTTCATAAGATGTTGAAAGTGGAATAATAGCACTATGACAGTGTAGTGTGGAAATGGGAAATGGGCTATGTTGTGTATGTCACTTTAATTTTTCTCACATATGCCTCCCAAATATTTTCTGGCATCCTTATTGATGGTAGGCCTCATCTCCATAGCAACTGACCTAACAGCTAAGAGCCTAAGAACTGTCGACCCCAAGATTCCATAGAATCTTCACAGCCAGCCAATCATATGTGGTCTTATCACCCCACTCAGTCAATCGTATCATCATTTGCCTGCCTGATGCAGACAAACTCACAAACTAACATTGATTTTTATACAGTAGATTTGTTGTTGCTTCTTTTTGTTTTGGTCTTATTTGTATGTGTTTTGAAATTTTTTTAGTAAACTTATTTTTTAAAAAGTAGTTCAGCAGAGTGGAATAAACTGAACGAACAAGATGAAATAAAGGAATGGATAGGAAAATCTTCATCCTTAACAAGATCCCTGTATAAACAAGTAGGCCCTGGGATCGTCTCCACTAAGATTTTCAGTGACCTTTTTTGTTTTCACCCTGTTTCCCTGGTACCAGAAAATATTATTTGTTTGAACCCCATGCACAAAATAAATAATTTGAAATACTGAAATATATAATTATGAGATGAAAATATGTTGAAAATTTAGAAGCTCAAATACACATGGCACATTGAGAACCACTTCCTTTCAGATATTCCACTGCCTTTGAAGTGAGCATTTGTGAATTAAATCAGAAAGCAGAAGGTGGCATTTGTTTCCAACTGGGATTCACATAATTCCATTTGTAGAAAGGGCACAAACTGACAGTGATGTAGGATATTCTTAAATATCTGAGATATAGATGTTGCTATTTTTTCCATAGCACCTGGTGAAATTTGCAGCTGAAAAGACTAAGCAATTTAAAAATAACTTGAAGGTATCTTATTTGTAAGTATTATGATCACCTGTCTTTAATATTACCCATATTTAGACAAACTGCCTGTCTCACTTCCCAATCATCTTTTTTCTTGTTGTCATTTCTCAGGATGACATGTTTCACTTCTTGGGATGGAAATATCTCCCATCCGTGGCTGACGTGTCACTAAATCTGTCACCAACTGTAATTATTTATGTATACCCATTTATTAAACTGGCAAAATAGTTACCCCCTGCTTGCAACTTCTTTCCTTTGTCAGTGTCACAAACACTGTGAATCTCCCCCCCCCATACACACTTTCACTGATCATCTGCTATTCTTTTGTGCAAACTAAAGGACTCGTTTTTCACCCTGTTATATCTAAGCTTGCCCTGACTTGCCAAAAGTTCCTCTTTGAGTTAAAATAATGGTTTAGAAATTTTTCACCATTAAAGCAAAGCCAAAATGTAACAACCTGTGCTATACACTTGCTTATTTCAAATTCTCATAATTCATAGTTGTAAATGATTCCAGAAATGAACTCTCAACAAAGTTCATGAACTGGAGCTTTTTTCAAGTGGATTTTTGTTGTCTCACTGATATCCAGAACAGAATCCAAAACCCAAATAAATGCTTACATCTGCTAGAACAAACGCGGTAAATCTTCACTTATTACTTCTAATTGTCTGAAGAGACAGAAAGAGATTTGACTATTTCTTATCTAGTAATCTGATCAGTTGTAAGAGGATCACTGCCAAAGTCCTGTATGGTGAGACATACTTGTATCATGTAGCTATGTGTGCATAGCTATGTTTCCTGATGCTACCCCACCAGAACTCACACTGTAAGTAGAAGAGCCCTCACTCAAACACTGCCATTTCCATGTTGCCATGGAATATGTGAAGCATCCAGCTATTTTTCTGTGCTTAGTCATGTTGTAACAGGTATCTGCAGGGACCTTCAGAGGAAAAGGAAACCACCTTCAGAAGTCTCTGGAGATCACATCTCTGTAGTGCATCCAGCTACAATAATATAGTTGGATAAATCACTGCTAATCACCTCACCCCTTCTCTGACAACACAGAAATGGTTGTGTGGAGGGAGGAGGAATTTTGGTTGCTGCATGGTTCTGACCTCTGCAACAATAGAGGTGAGTTGAGATAGCATAATTTGTAATTCATGAACAGGATGCCAGCCAACATTCTATAATCCATGTACTTGTGTCTAAAAGTAGCAATGCTAAGGTGCAGTCCAACCTTTCTACTGTAGATCAATTAAACAATGACATTTTCTTATACCATGCACTGTAATCTATTATGCTTAGGGGGAGAAATGCAAATCAGAAAAATGGAAGAGGAAGCAGACAACACAAAATGTGAGCATTGACATCTTTGTTTTGTATCAATACAATGATAGAATTTGTAATCTGGAAAAACTGGAATATGTATTGTGCTCATGCAAAAATTGTCTCTTGTTCTGAACAAGAAATTAGTGAGACAAACCAAAATTTGTAATCATGCTTTAAAGATAACAAATGCAAACTACAGATTATGCCAAGCAAAAATGGTACCTGTGCGGGACAAATTAAACCTTTAAAGAGGCTTTTACCTCTGTATGTAACGAACTCAGAGTTTTCCAAACTCTGCTATAATTCCAAACTTTACTGCTGCCACTGTGATCCACCATAACAGAACTAGAATATAAACAGAAATGTGGAAAAACATGATGCAAGGAACCATTATCATTCATTGGATGTTCAGTAGAAGCCTCCTTGTACTAGAAATATATAATAGAACAAAATAAGAATTGGATCTATTCCACATAAAACATACTGCTTATTAATACTCAACTTGAGACATTCTGGCATAATGAAGACATGGAAGGAGAGCCTTAAGTATACCACTTGTCCTAAAAGAAGGAAAAAGTAAGAAATAAATTGCACTCATATCACAGCAAATTTTCTATATGCAACTGATTGGCTGCTGCGTCAACAAAAGTCTAGATTAATAGATATTCAGACTGATCTAGACGGATATTTTTCTGTTTGTAACTTAGCATATTCCAACTCCTGAATCTTGATTCCTGATCCAAGTTATAAACAATAGAATACTTATCTGAAGTCAGCAATTATAAAGTGGCCCCAAGGAAACTATAAGCATTCTCTGAGAGAATTAGTAAAATATGGTTTTCATTCTCTGTCCAGGAACACTTCCCTCTCAGAAAAAGAAACCATAAAATTAGGACAAACTTATGGATTATGGAAGTATAGGGAAAGCTTTTAAAGATATTTTTATTAAGGTTCAAGATAAAAAAAAATCCTTCTCCACTTCCAAGCTTTTTTTTTTTCCAGTTGAGTCTGTCTGTTTACATTCCATTCACACATAGTTTCTGTTTAAAAGATAATCTTACATTGTTGCTTTGCTGCTTTGTTACATTGTCTTATTACATTGTTGCCTTATATTACATACAATCTTGCTTTATTCTTTTTTTCTTTTCTTATACTATATCTTTATCCAATTCAAGACTTCTCTCCATTCCCTTTCAAATTTCTGAATAGGCTTATTTTTCAGTGAAAATGTTAGCTTTTCTATCTCTATCATATCCAGAACTTTTAATTTCCATTCTTTTATATCAACATAGTTCCTTTCTTTCCAATATTGTGCATATGTCAATCTTGCAGCGGTTATCAAATATAACAATTCTTCTGGTGACATCTTATCTCTCTTTGTTGTCCAAGGATATTTAACAAATAAAACTTTGGCTTCATTTCAAAATTTAAACTGTAAATTCTTTGAATTCCATCATGTATTTCCTTCCAAAATTTCCTTGCTATCTTACAGGTCCACCACACATGGAAGAACGACCCCACCTTTTCATCACATTTCCAACATCTTTCATTTCCATTTTTATTTATTTTCTGCAACCTTTCAGGTGTCATATACCATCTATGTAGCATTTTATAAAAATTTTCTCTTAAGTTTAAACTTGGTGTAAATTTTATATCTGTTTCCCATGCCCTCAATTGGATGTCCAATATTTTGTGCCCATCTAACCATATTAACAGTTTCTGATTCCATTTCTCTTTGCAATAATAATTTATAGAATTTGGAGATTCTTTTTGGTCCTCCTTCATCAATAAATCCAATTCATTTTCTTCCTTTCAAATCCATATAATTTTTGATCCATTTTAAATCTCTCTTTAAGTTGTCTCCATGGGAACCAATCAAATTCATATCCCAATGCTATTAATTCTTCCTCTGTACACATTCTTGGCTTATCTCCCTCCCATTTCAACAAGTCTTGATAAGTTAATAGATTTCCTTATTTTGTTTGGGTAATTTTATGTGCTTCTTGAGGTGAGGTTCAAATTGGAAGTCTTCTATAAAATTTATGGTGTATTTGTAACCACACTTTCAATTATGTCTTTCGAATACAATGATTATTAAACTCTTTATTAACTGTTATTTTGCCATAGCATAAGTATCCGTGCCATCCAAACCTATTGTTTCTTCCTTCCAGTTCTTTACATGTTGTATTTTCTACATGTATCCAATCTTTGATTAGATCTAAACAGCATGCTTGATAATAGGCTTTTAATGATGGCACATCAAATATAGGGAAAGCTTTTAGATGTATGTTTTTGGCTAAATAGTCATACAAAGTTTATCAGGCTCCATACAGAAACCCAACCAAGATATTTCCATAACATTGAAAATGCATTTGTCTGCTTAGGGCCATATTATTATGTGTGTTTGTTCCACAGATTGCTACATCATCCAATAACATATTCAATTATGTTTTCTAGATTTTTACAACAATTTTTTTAAAAAAAACACAAAATAGTGACACTTTTATTGAGCGTAGTGAAAGGCACAAAATACATCATGCAAACTTTTGAAGCTTCATGGGTGTGCTCCTCAGGCAAAGATGAAAAAAAGATGAAAAAAAAATCATACAGGAGAGAAAAGAGATGATATCAGTGTCACAGGCCTACATTCTGTCTCAGATGTTACTTCTGTTATTAGTTAACATGGTTTACAGGGATATCAACAAAGGAAGAGGCCACTCTCCTCCTTGGCCATGGGGGGACTGGGGACAAAGGTCAGGAAATGTCAGGCAATACAATTTTAAATCCAGCAGCAGCAGCAGCAAAGTAACTTCCATTGACATTCCACTGATATCCAGGATCTTCAAGATTTCCTAGCATTTTTTTAATCTATATTTTAGTTAATATTCTACAATAAAACATTTCATACTGATTTGCATAATATAATATGACTCATTGTATGTGCAAGAATAAGGACTTTGGGGAGAAAATAAAAAACTTAAAATTATAAACTAATAGCTGCTTCCACTTTAGCAACAACAAAAAATATGGGGAACCCATGCTTTACTCCAAAAAAGAAAACCAATTATATACACTAATTCGTGAATTTCCTTATAATAATTTACCAGATGGAGACAATGCATCCTGCTTCCTAGTGATAGAAGCAGAAGTAATATTCTTACATTTTCTTAAAACTGCAACAATCATTAATGAAGGGTATAGCTTTCATAAGTAAACATTTAATGCTATCTGTATATAACTTGGTTTTAAGTTTGATAAACAGTGACATCAGCATTTATACATTTTTAGAACTTCCCCTAAACACTTGCTAGGACAGGAATTATTTTGTGCAGTAGACTCTGGCTCTTTCTGCAGGATGCCTGCATCCTGGCATAGGGATGCGAGAGGAGCGAGACAGTGATGACACTTCCACAAGATGTCATCACGGTCCCATCCTTCTCACATTGCCAGCCAGCACATTAGCAGGGTAAATCATTGATGGGTTTTCCCTATCAATGACTCCCAATCGCGTGACCATCCCCTACTTGTTGCGTGTGGTTTCCCAATTGCACCAGCTCCCATGGTCAATCCAGGAGACTAGCACACAGATGCATGGATGCATCCGACGCCAGCCAATCAGCAAAAAGGTCCTGGAAAAAGGCAATCAATAAGGCACTGCGGGTCAAGGAAAAAGCAGGGAGAAGGCATCACCAGTGACATCATAATGCTGAAGGAGCAGCAGCCTTAATACTGCTGCTCCTCCACTGCCAAGGGACAGTGAAGCTGCAACTAACTACAAATCAGGATAGTATATCATATACTGTATCTAAATAATTTTGTGAAGACTGTGAATATGAAGTTTACACAAAACACAATGTTCCAATATGCTGCTGAACGTGTTCCAATATGCTGCTGAAGATGACCTAAGAGGTAGCAGCTTTGCTTAGCATTTTGGGATGTTTTGCCCAGGTACTCTTAGTTGTTGAGCCAAATATTTGGTATTAGTTATCTAGTTTTAGAATTCCAAGGTAAAGTATCTGGTAAGCTTCTCAGAAGGTAAGTTACAGATTGTGTTCAAATTACCATTTGTCCTGGAAAAAGTCTCTTTCTGCTCACCAACTCCAAATCTTCCAACATTTCACATGTGAAAATCAATATCGGAGTGTGATCAATATTATCAAAATTAGTAATGAGGAAGAACACACAAACTAAAAGAGGCTGCAGCTGTTTGCTTTTGCCTCATTCTACAGCAAAGGGAAAAATTTTGCCCTTTCCCCTCCCCTTGCTGAGTTGAGTGCTACCCGCTTCCACACTTTGAACTCAGTTGGCAGAAGTGAAATAAGTCAGAGTCAAAGAGGAAAAGCCAAAGGAAGGCAAGAAACTGGGACATTTTAAAAGCACCTGGAATGGCAGAGAATTAATCTTGACTCACCTGACAAATGAGAACAGTTGGAAGGTATACAACTCCCCTCTCAAATTGCACACATCATGAAGCTAAAAAGATAAAGTTCCAAATCTTCTGACTTGTGGTCTCCTTGATTATGGGTTTACTGCTGGTGATCTGGCATAATTGGATGCTGAGTTATACCATGTTATATGCTCTGCTGTGGCAACACAGGCAGCATGGTTATACACATTGAACCATAGAAACATAGAGTTGGAATAGACCATAGGGGCCATCCAGTCCAACCCCCTGCCATGCAGAAACACGCATCAAAGCACTCCCAGCAAATGGCCATCCAGCCCCTGTTTAAAAATCTCCAAAGAAAGAGACTCCATCACACTCTGAGGCAGCACATTCCACTGCTGGACAGATCTGACCATCAGGAAGTTCTTCCAGAGATTCAGATAGAATTCATTGCTCCTTGTCCTAGTCTCTGGAGCAGTGGAAAACAAGCCTGCTCCCTCTATGGAACAATGACTTTTTTAATGTTAAAAGTAAAATGTTATAGAACAATGCTTTATTTGACCGATTCCTTTCTTTTTTGCTATCTTACTCATCTTTCCCACCATCTATACAGTGATGAAAAAGAATACAAAAACATAAAACAAAGCATAAGAAACCATAGCCCAAACACAATTATTTAAGACAACTTGACCAGAATCATTGATTAGCTGCACATTACACATATACTGACTTAAGAAATCTGATTCACTCACTGGTCTGATTCACTTGGTGTAAACAGTGAGATTTAGGCCAAGGAAAAGACAGCCATTCAGGCAATACTACTCAAGAACAGAATTGTGCAGCAGTTTTTGTTGTTGTTGTTGTTTTTTAAAAAATCCTTTTCCTTGAAAAAATGTGTTAGAAATTTGTATTTTGAGTTAAATGTTTATTTTAATTTCTTGCAATATTTCATGCAAGTAACATTTTTTTCCAGCCTTCTGGGAAAGGAGAAAAATAAGTGATTCTGGTATTGATGATTCCAGTCTTATTGAAGAGTCACCCAGTTATCTGGGGAGAAAACTGACAGAAGCAGCTTCTATAATTAAAATCTGTATGCACTGGATGAGCTGTTATTCTAAATGCTACAATCGAGCTAAAGTCAACAAAAAGTTCCTATGGGGGTTGCACAAATAATTTAACAATACTTTTTGGGGAGAAAAAATTCTAGAATGAGCTCTTTCATATTTCATTGTTTAGAGATGAAGAGTATCTAGCCCATACCATGGCATCAGCTGTGGGACACATTAGAAAAGAGGGTAAAAATTAACCACTGGAGATATTCTGCACAGGCCGTTGGAGCAGCACCTAAGGATCCTCTTGAACAATACTTGACTCTCCAATACAACACCCAATCCAAGACATTTCCTGCTTGAGACTGAATGCTCAGTGGTGCCCCCACCTCCTGTCCAAATCAAGGTGCCTAAAAGCAGCCAGTCATATTCTTATGGCACCTGAGACAGGTACTGCTTCCCATTTCTGGCAATGAAACAGGTGCTTTGGGTTCCACTTTGGAAGAAAGGTAGGATATAAATCAACTGAATATAGAAATAACAACAACAATAAAAAAGACAATTCCAGTAACTGACAAGTTGCTGCACTTTCAAATCACCCAAGACTGATGACTGAATTACCTGCCTCTCTATGACCACTGGTAGGCCCTGCCCTGCTCAATATTATTTATTTTTATTACCATATTATGTGGCACTTGGAGTGGACAATTAAGAGGTGCTTATAATTTGTTGCTCCTTTCACTGGTGCAAACTGGCAGCAAATGCTTCAGTATTTCCAATTCAATCCCTAACACAGTTTCAGGGCAAAAGTCTGACAATTTCATGGAGTCTTTTTGCCTTTGTAACACCCCCTCCCTCCCTTTGTAAAAGTCAATGGCTCTGCTGTCAGCTTTGGCAATGCAGGAGCAGTAGAACTTGGGAATAATGGTGCCCACTTCTGAATACTAGAAGCAACACTACAGCTATGCTTCCACTAACAGATTATTTGTTAAAATGTTTTTGACAACTTTGGCATTAAAGGCCTAAATCCAATTTAGTTTCTATTCAGCAGACCCAATGAATCAACAAAACTTACGTAATTGTTGACATAACTAATTGTCATTGATTCTATGAGTCTGTTTTAGTTGGGAATAGCAACTAGATTTAGGTCAAGTCAGTAGTTTGATTTTAAACCACTCCAAGAACTTAACAGCACAACACAACAATATGCACCTTCCTGCTCGATTACTGACTAATGTTTCATTGTTTACCCCTCCCACAGGATTATTACACAGTGTTTCACAGTAATTGTTTTTTTACCCACAAATAAAATTGTTTTGCTAGTATCTTTGCTAACTCTTTACAGAACGTAGTTTTTAACAACATTAATCAGTATGTTAGATAACCAAACTCTCAGATGACAAACTGTGGGTAGACAGACTACTGTTAGGGGTCCTTCCCATATTTGCTAGAGGTGTGTAAGACACACCATCCTAAACAATCTATGAAGAAATTAGCTTCCTGTCATTGGTCTTCTACACAGAAATGGAGAATTATGCATTCACGGTATATAAAACAACTATATGTCCATTCCAGATGGGAAGAGCTACTTGTGAAGTTTCTGCCTCAGGTGCTACAATAATATGACTGGCTGCCTTTGAGGTACCTTGCTTTGGACAGGAGGATAGGGGAACTACTGAGTGTTTGGTCTCAAGCAGGAAAAGTCTTGGATTGGGTGTGATATTGAGGAGTCACACATAGTGTTCAAGAGAATCTTTAGGTGCTTCTTCAAGAGACCATGCACAAGATCTCCAGTGGTTACTATTTACCCTCTTTACTAGTATGTCTCACAACCATGATGTGAGCTAAATACTCTTCATCTCTGAATCAACAACCAGGTCATATAGTACGGAATGACCAGATCCTATATCAGGGAAGAAAAATGTTTGTCTTTCAAATGTTGCTGGTCCACATTCCCATCATCCATCCCTGATGGCTATGCTGGTTATGGATGGTGAGAATTCAAATTCCAGCATCATCTGTTAGGACACACATTACAAGTCCCTATCCCACACTTTCTTTTTTCAAATTTTCTCCAACCTGTTCCCAAATGTTTGAGAGTTCTGTTCCCATCACCCTTAGCCAGCATGGCCAATAGGTAAGAGATAATGGGAATTGTAATTCTAAGCATTTTGAAGGCAAAAGCCTGGGGGAGTCTGCCATAGTTGTAACCTGATAGAGAAAATTCACTCTTGCCTCATTTTATTCTTCAGGGAAATTAAAGGAACCTTGGAATCAAAATCAATTAGGGAAAGCTGGTGTGGAACAGACAGATCTCTTCACTCCCACTAAGAAATTTCTTTGCTAAAACCTTGGATGTTGACTTTCTGTCATCAGTGAAGACATGCATTATCTGTGGAAATTCTTTGGCATAAAACCTAGTCAATCAACTCAGTGATTAATGATAATTTAAGTATAGTTCAAAGAGAAACTACCATTATGAGATTAACTGCATGAATTCTACACAAACCACTAGAGCCTATGAAATTCCTTTATCAAACAGATTAAAAATATGGGGTTTTCCACCTTATCTGAATTTCTTTTTAAAGAAAGTACACTTCCACAAAGCTATTTGCCAGTTGTCCTCTCATATCCTTATCTTAGTTCAACAATTAACATTCAGATGTAATCAAACCATATCCTTCATTAAGTGCTGGATTCTCATGCTGTCCTATGAAATTTGTAATACATACATGCAGCATTTCTTGCACAAAGCAAAGCACCTAAAATGTAATAATGCAAGTCTTTAAAAAGTCCATCGATCAGATTTCTTAATAATTAGGGAAAAGAAGGAACAGATGAGGAAGGGTATGGATCCAAGTATCATTTGTAAGCCCACAGTATTTTTCCTCTGTAGCAGACAATACTCAATTAAATTGCACACATGAACACACATGTGTATACACATATTGCCACTTTTCATTTTTAAAAAAATCCAAAGTATCATAGTATTTTTAAAAAGAGAGATCAGGTAATAACAAAAGAACAAAACAGTAAAACAATACAACATTTCATTGAAGTGACTAAGATCATTATGAGTTACAATGTTTGTAAAAAGATGATTTCTGGGCAATAATTACGGCTTAACTCAAGGCAGAAACATCTAGCTTTGAGAGCTGGCCTGAAATCATCATGGTATAAATCATTCCACGTTTTGGGTACACCAACACAGAAAGCCCTCCTCCACCCCACAACTAAATTATTTTCACTAGGTAGTATTATAGCATAGCATCCCCTCAGTGTGCAAAGTCTTGGGTGATCTCAGTGAAGAAGGCAATCTCTTAGACAACATGATCATGTAAAGTTGTCTAAAGAAGACTTCAGACAACATGATCATGAGTTGATACTCTTATAAAACAAGTATAAAATATCCTTCAACTGTTCGGATTTGTCAGGGACTGTCTATATTATTGTTCCATTGTCCCACTTGCTACTTTTACAATGCCCTAAATTCTTTGTCCTCTTACTTCATTCCTCTGTCTTCAGCTTAGTTCAACTGCTGTAAACAGAGTTCATAGCACAAAAGTAGCCTGCACTCAATTAACCCAGGAGTGGGAGAAATGAGAAGCAGAATCTTGTCCTTCCCAGTAAATTCAGGCAAAAGGAAACTGCTGCAGTCTCTCCTAGTGTGTTCTTCCTCATTAATAACTTTTACCATCTTGAGCACAGTCTGATATTACTTGGCCACATGTGTCCTGGTTTTCATCTGTGAAATGTTAGAAGGTATGAATACAAAATCTTTGTCTACTTATTTAATAAGCCAAATTCAGATGTATTATTAATAAAAGTATACACCATAAGTCTTCTTCACATTTCACCAACTCTTCCACAGTAGAATGGCAATCTTTCTTCTTCACTATCTCTTTTGCTCCTCCCTATAACACAGAAGAGGGTCTTACGAGATTTGGGAATCAATAACTTTCCAGATCCTCCAAGACAGTGGTTCTCAACCTTCCTAATGCTGTGACCCCTTAATACAGTTCCTCATGTTGTGGTGACCCCCAACCATAAAATCATTTTCATTATTATTTATTTATTTATTTATTTATTATTTAGTTAGTTAGTTAGTTATTTCCAACATCAAATAGATTGGAAACACTGCCCTAAATCACTGCTCTGGATAGACTTCTAATGCCTAAAAACTGGCAGCCCTCTCCCCTTCTTTTAAGCACAGAAAGCATCCATCAACGGCAGAATTAAGGCAGTAGTTCTAGTTCTGAATGTTGGGTTTCCACAGTTCAAAAAGCCAGTCACTCCCAAAGGCAATGCCGAAACAGCCCACATTTTACACAAGGCGCAGGGAGGAAAGGACAGGGAGAGAGGAAAGATGGCGGCAGCATAAGCAGACACATTTTGTTTCCCTCCCTCCCTCCCTCCCTCCCTTAAAGGGAGTGTGGACGCTGAACATACAAAAAGCAAGGAATGCAAGACAGTCAGGGCGAAGAACACAACACGTGCATGTGGCAGGTGCCAAGGGTCCACGCACAAGAAAAGCGAGAGGAGAAAGACATCCTGGCTATTTCTGCACTAGACTGTTATAGCACTATTATTCCACTTTCATCATCCTATGGAATCCTGGGGTTTGCAGTTTGAACCCCAGCACAGGGGTCTCAGAGACACTGCTCCCATTGGCTGTGAGGCCACCTTCTTTTAAAAGGGGGGCAGGATTGAGGAGCGGCGACCCCTGTGAAATGGTCGTTTGACCCACAAAGGGGTCCCGACCCCCAGGTTGAGAACCACTGCTCTAAGAGAACAATGACAATGATCTTGCAGTGTAGCATGAGCTTGCACCATGATGTAATCATACTCTATTCTTCTATGATTAGAGGGAAGGAATTCATTTATTCTTAATTAATTATACTTGGAATGCTGAATGTTATTGCTAGTAGAACATTAAGTAGGAATTTTGCTTACCCATCACACTTTCAATTGCTGCTCTGCTTATTATTTCTGCCGCCAAATCCAATTCTTAGATGGGATCTTGAACCCTCACTTTCAAATGTATGATCAGTTAGAGCTGTTTACATTTTTATAGATCAAATTACTGTTATATTGCCCTTCATGACTACTATGTGCTTTTTCACTCTCAGTACAATTTTATATGGTGACATGGGTGATGAAACACAACCTCTGAATTTGGAATAAGACTGATTCTCCCTTTTCTTAGATGCATAACACTTTAACTGAAACTAATGATCTTATTAGATTGTTATGAAGCGCTCTCTCTCTCTCTCTCTCTCTCTCTATATATATATATATATATATGGAAAGTTCTTCCTTAGCATTGTGCAAGTAATAGGTATAGTTATTTTACTAAGATTGACCTTACTGGAAGTACATGTTCATGTTAATTCAAAATAATGAGCTAGATCCAACCTCTGCCCTTGGGGGGGACTTTTTAAGACTACAATTTCCAGTATCCAGCTGCTGGCCATGCAGGTTGGGCATTCTGTAAGGTATTGTTAAAAAGGGGGGATATTTATTTATTTTTTTACAAACTTTGATTTCAATCACTGTAATCATGTTTGTCCAATGTACCCTTCTCAGTCTCAGGAGAAGGTAGCAAACTCTCTCCATTAAAAGGTAGCTTAATGACCTTCTACTCATACAGAAATCAGATTAATCATGTTAATAAGGGCAGGAAGGATAATTGCCCTGCAAACCTAAGTTCCATGTTTTCACTGCGCATAATTTTTCAAATGTACATTTTTATATGCCTTCACTGAATTCTATGAGATGAGATACCAGTAGAAGATCAAGATTTTATGCTTGTCTTAGATAATGCTGGCTTGCCATATCTTTTGACAAATTAAAGATTACATAGGGTTAACAGGTTTCAGGGCACCACTTGAAGTCTCAAGAAATTGCTATGCTTTCCAGGTCTCCAGGGAGGGAAACAAATCTCAAGGCAAGCTGTGCTAATTTTACCTGTATGGTGCCTTCAAAGCCTGGGTCATCAACCTCACCTAGTCTCAGGGCTGACAAGGCGCACTGGCTCTGCATGAAAGGTGTCTGTACTTAAGTGCTGCACTTTTGTACATACCAGCGTACTAAACATTCAGTAGCAAGAGAAGGGCCCATCATCCCATCTGAAGCAAGGCAAAGAGTGAAGTGGCAGCATCACAACTCAGGAGATCTTTGTTGTGCAAGTCCTGGAAGCAGGAATGCAAGACCAGTAGGGGAAAAAAAATCCTGCGGGCTAGTGCTGAGCCTCCTAAAAGTCTCAATAACCTTGGAAGCTTTAGAAAAACTCCATCTGTCCCATGTGTGCTACAGGGGAAAATGTACAGGATATAGGCTGTAAGGAACTGTAAGGGATATAAGCTTGAGCAGGAATAGCTGCTGCAAGTGCTAAACACCTCCCCCCCGACTCTCAAAGGGGGGATATTTTCATCTCTGTCCTGAGTTGTTACATAATGATTCCAGCTGGGTTTACAGATTCTGGGCCCAAGTACCTGGACTTCCCTTGTGTATGTTTCCAAAATCAGCTGGTTAAGGAGCAGCTGCTTTCCAATCTTTGCCTGCCTTGCATGACACCAGAAGGACTGTTCTCTTTGATATCACAAGGGTCTCAAGTTTTTCTCTCTGAAGTCTTAGGCCCTTTATGCACATCATTTCATATGTGAAAGGGCCTCGGGAGCACTGCGGGATTGTGAGGACCGTTTCACATGATGTCCTCGCAATTACACAACGCTGCCAGGACCAGTAGGTGGCTTCTTGCCAAAAATGATGCATGATTGCGCACTGCTCCGGAGCCTCACACGCACCTACCTTGTGTGCAGAGCCTCCAGTGATGCGGGCCTCATGCTTCCTCCCACAGTGCAGCCTGGGAAAGTACCTGGTTTTGCTGCAAAAGGAAGAGGCAGAGCCCTCATGCTTCCTTCGCCAGCAGGGAGCTGCTGAAGAAGCAGCAGAGGGGACGTGAGTGCCTCTCACAAGAGGCTGCTCTTGTGATCCCTGCATGCTCACATCGGGAAAAGGTAAGCTGTAGAAAGGGCCTTAGAGAATGGGATACTATTGACCTGGCAGCCTTAAATGACCTGAGCATATAGCATAAGGTTGTTGCATGGCAGAAATTGTGTGTGTGTGTTTTAAGTTATGTAATGTTAGTAATACAAATTACTGTCCTAATGATGAAACCTAGAGTACAGAAAAAAATCTTTCCTTCAAGGCCTTTCTGCACTACAGTCTTATAGTGCTATAATTCCACTTTCAATATCCTGTGGAATTCTGGGGTTAGGGTGGCGTGCCAGGTCCATGTGGAGGGGCTGCCTCTCCCGTTGCTGCCACTGCTTCCCCAGGCTGATGAAGACCATGGTGAGGGTGATGGTGGTGACAGGCCAGGCCCAGGTGGAGGGCTGTCTCTCCTGCCAACACACTGCCACCCCAATGAGGGCAGCAGGTCAGGCCTGCATTGAGGAGCTGCCTCTCCTGCCATTATGGTCCTGGGCTGAAGAAGACCCTGGCAACAGCAGCAGCAGGCCAGATCCACATGGAGGAGCTGCCTCTCCTGCTGCCTCCCCCCGCAGACTGAGGAAGACACTGGTGAGGGCAGCAGTGGGCCTGGCCTGCATGGAGGGGCTGCTGCTGCCACTCTGAGCTGAGGAAGACCCTGGTATGGTAGCAGTGGGCCAGACCTGGTTGCAGGGGCTGCTTCTCCCTCTACTGCTGCAGTCCCAGGCCAAGAATGACTCCAGTGAGGATGGCAGCAACAATGGTGGGGAATGCTGCTGGGCCAGTTGTCCCAAAGAATGGGGGCTGGGGGACACAGGTTTTGCTCCCTCTGGCATTGGCACCAAGGCACATAACCCATTTACCCTAATCTAGATATGCCTCTGCCCTAAACTGCCCTAAATCTAAACCCCAGGATTCCATAAGAAGTTGAAAGTAGAATAATAGCACTATAACTTTGAAGTGTGGAAAGGCCCCAAGTCTTTGGAATGGGACTGAACACCTTTAGAATAGAAGTTGCTATACAATAAATAACTGGAATATATTAAATTGTCTACTTTACTGGCATATAAACATGTTCTCCACAGTTTAGTTTTCTGTCAGAAAAACCAATCATAGGGAACCATTGTGATATTTTGATTCCATCAAGTTTGGAAGATACTCCTTCTCCACATTTACACAATTATCTAGTGCAGCCAGAGGCTGAAACAGAAGGCATGCCAGGGCCTGCTGTAGAGGGAGAGGTTACAGTGCCAGAAACAGAACAGGGAACAGTGCCAGCTCCAACAGAGAGTCCTGCCTCTTCAGATATAGAGGAACACTTACCTTGACTCAGCTTCACAGTGCACAGGCAGCAAAGAGAGACCCAAAGTTGCTCTCTCAGGATTTATAACCAGCAACAATAAATCAAGTCTCAGCTGCACTAGGCTCAGGACCTATTTAGCTGGTGTCCTTCCATCCTTCCTCACCAGGAGCTGTCAGAGCTTATCTGACCTGCTACCTTGCTGGATGCCTTAACAAATGCTTGGATTGACCTTGGACATTGTGTTGCTGTGAAACCCTGATGGACTTTGTTTCCGTTGGACGTTAAGACTCCTTGCTTGCTGTCTGGAAGTAAATAACAAGCTGGGAGATATTCTGTTTGCTTTGTTTGATTTATCAGCTGTGCCAAGACTGAGATAGGACAGCTTACCAAGGATAATTTTTGGACTCCAACTCTCAGAATGCCCACACCAGCATGAGCATGCTAAGTAACATTTCCATATATTAGTATTACTAGAAGCTTAAAACACTGACCAAGGTTTAAAAAGATTCACTATTTTTTCAGTGCAATTTACCACTGATTTTAACCCTTGTTTCAACTTGTCTAAATAGTAATGCTAAAAAGAGCTTGCAAACTATAAACCAGCAAAACAAGTAAATAATCTAACAGGATAATTACTTTGAGTTTTAAAGCAGACAGAGCTAGAGTCACAGCAATTTGAATAGTTGGCTGTGTGTGCATACACATGTGAGAAAAACTCCTTTTGTGTGTCTGTGTGTAGGCTAATAGGAGCAAACAAGTCCAGCTTGTTTGTCACTCTTCTCTTTATCTCTATGATTTCCCTCCCGCATCCTTTAAGATCCCAGGTCAGGAACGCCAATGTCATGGGCAATCAAAAACCCACATCAAATTGTGACATCTTACAAGAATGGCTTATACTTTATATCTTTGCAACCATTATACAATTTTTTTTCATGCAGCACAAAATAACCTCACTCATACGTCTGGGGTTTTCTACAGCTTGAGAATCTAAGAAGATGAATAATACCAGTTTCACAAGTTTCCAGGAGCAAAAAATAGGAAAATTTATATCCTCTTTGCGATATGTAGTTCTGTATTTTGTAGAAAAAAAAGCTATGTGTGCTTTGTATATGCACATGGAATGAACTGGGAGAGAGGTCCAGGACTAGCAAGTAAAGTGCAGTAAAATGGCTTACACCTGCACAATTTAGTTTGTATGAGTGTGATGGGACCTGGAATCTGTGAGGTCTCACTTCCTTGAGTTACATGTAGCACCATGTAACTAAAAGAAGTTACATTAGTATATACAATCAAGTATATATACTCAATCATTATTACTTTATCTATTAGCACTGTATATATTACTAAACCTTTTTTTTATTGCAACTAAAGCTGTATTCTGTACACAATAAGCACAAAAAGAGGCCTGTGAGTCACTTTTTGACCTGCTTTTGTCTCTGTATCCCTTCTGCAGGTCCTACTCAACAATCAGAATTTGTTCCTTATTATTTTAAGAGATGCTTTCTCAATTCGTATCTATTCAGATTGAGAATCGACACCACTGCTTATATATTTATTCTTTTAAGTTATGTAATGGATATCTGTGGTAACAACTGAATGACTTGCTGTGACATATCTAGAAAGCTTTCCTTGGAACTTTTTTATTCTAATCTCTGAACAGTTGATCATAATGCTACCTTTAGCCACCTGAGAAGGTTAACTATTAGATCATAATGTAACTAAACTCATAGAAAACTGTTTTCATATCTTCTTGGAGAAAGGACAGGAATCTGCCAATGTGAGTATTGTTAACCAGACTAGCCCTTATTCCATGTTATTATATACAACTGAGACATACAAGAGCATAAAACAAAAACACACCATTTCCTGTGTCAGAAAATGTAATATTTTAAATTAATTGTTGCAACTATATAGAACCACCTATGTCCACATTACCTGAATCACTTTCATTTCTCTGTAGACATTCACTCTAACCATTTGAAAAAGCTTACTGCTTCACATGTGCACCACAAAGATAAGCACTATCAAGTCTCTATTACACCTGTAGATGTCACAGTGAAACTACAGATGTATTGCCCAAGATTTTATTCTTGCTCTGTAGTATGAAAGTTTTGTGAATAAAAATAAGAAGCCATAGGTTTCAAAGTACACAATTATAATGCAGAAAAAGCTAGTATGAGAGTCTCTGCCAAGCTCCTCTATAAAAAAATAAAATAAAAAAATCAACATAACAAAAACATTGATTTTCTGACATCCAGCTGTCCCTGCTGTGCACTGACTTTAACTCTTAAAACCCTTAAAATGTATAAAACGGGAGGTTCTTATGCAATATGTGCAATCCCCATGCAAATTACATGAAATCACTTATTTTAGGATGTATTAGTACGCAAACCTCAAGGTAGAGGGTATATCCTGAGGGAGAATCTTTAAAATATATCCAATTCACTGGGTACATGAAGCTGCAATAGTTTCTATCTAAACTAAAGTAAATTAAAATTGTCTCTAACCAGCACTGTCCATGACTGTTGTATGTTGGCTTCTGTCAGCCATTGAAAACAGAATAGTGAAATAAAAATTGTTCACTACATAAATTAAGATGGAGACTGACTATATGCTAGTTGCTCTGTGGATCGTACTAGTCAAGAAACACATATTCCGGGAAGCCACTGGATCTACTGTGCAAGCTCTCCATGCAAAACCAACTTTACCCATGACCAGAAATAAATTTCATGCATTTTGAATTTGGTGTGAGCTGATGGTACATAATAGTATTGCTTGAAGGAACCACAGGATCTCAGACGGTCCATAGAAGTACAAACAGAATTAAAAGTACAAAACCACCAAACTGTATTTCTAACCACATGAGCACTGGGTTTATTTTTTTGTTTTTGTTTTTTTAATGTGTCTATTAGCCAATTCCAGTTTCAAGATGCCTGCAACCAGCTACAAGGGTCTACCTATGTGCTTGCCATTTCAATACATTCTTAAAAGGTATTTTTTTAAAAATCATGAGATACCAAATAAAGAGCAGCTGTCGGACTAATGTACAAACTAAGAAAAAAATAAAGATCTTTTCAGTGTTTTCAATAACCTGGCTCTGTTTCATTTTTTAAAAATAAGTCAATTTAATACATCATAGAATCTAGAATATGTAGACAAAATGTATTTAAATATGAAAATGTGTTTTGTGGCAGCAATCATCTCTATTCATCTTTAATGTCCAACAATTTAAATATGTTCATGAATGAATTATAGCATATAAATCTGAAGATGTGTATTAAATACTACTCCATTCACACTTTTTATAAGCCAGGTTTTTTTTTAAAGTGAGTACCACTGGGCTGTCAACAAAGCAAGCTTTATTTCAACTAAAGAGTTAATAGAAGCTGCAGTTTAAGAAATGCAGATCAGCATGGTAGGGAAAACCAGCTGTGCTTCACAACATCTGCTAATCATAGAAATAAGGCAATTATGTCTTCAACATTTCAAACACTCTCCTTACGAGACTACTTATTTTATATAGCAAATAAAATCCACATTTAAAAGTTTTTTTAAGGCTCAAAAAGGCAAACGTCCATCATTTCCAGCCTCCAGAAAGGGTTCACTTAAATGACCATTTCAATTCATAAAATAATCCAGTAGGGTGGCGACTAATAGTAATATTTTAAAATAATTTATAAATTCCTGCTTCTGCAACTGTGAGAGGAAATATGCTTCACAGAGATTATTCATTTACTAATTGAATGTGGGAACTGGCTGTATAAGCAGCTTTCCTGGAATATTACCTACCAACACTCACTTGAATATTAATTATAGCTTGAGGAGAATCTCTCTTACTTGGAATGAATATGAAGCAATTCACCAGTGATATATTTAAGTCTTTTACCCTAAGTCTCAAATCAAGTCTCAAATCTCTACCTTCAAGTCTCAAGTTGAGTCTCAAGTCCTTGCAAGATACTTTCAAGACAATTTTCAAGTCAAGTCTCAAGTGTGAGAGCCAACTTTAACAGAAAAAGGGACAGTGGGGGTGTATGGGGAGTCAATGGGCTTACAAGTGTCTGCACCTTCAGAAGTGGGGAATAGGCTCCATCTTACTCCCCATTCCTTAGGCTGGAAGCTTTTGTGTCAATGGACATAAAAGAGTCTGCAGCTTCTGAAGTGGGAAATAGGATCCTTCTTACTCTCCATTACTAAAGCTTCAAAAGCTTTAGAAGGAAGGATCCTTCCTCCTCAAGCCTGTTGCCTAACACATTTGCTGTTCCTGTCTGAGAAACATACCCTGTGCTCTGGAGGGTGAGTCTTGCCTTCTGCTATTCAGAGAAGTTTTAGAAGTCTCCTACAATCTGCAGCAGGGACAGGTTGCTGAGCAGACCTCAACTCCACCTCAACTCTTTTTCCTAACACAGTTGCTGTTCACTTCCAATAAATGTGTCCATGCTTCAGACTTCAGACAGATTGTTGTGTGTTCAGTAGGCAAAAGGAGATGGAAGCATTGTTCAAAGTCATAAAGCTTCTGGATGAATGGGCTATGTTACTGAACCAAGGGCAGCAAGGTAGTCACTAAAAATGTACAAGTCACAAGTTGAGTCAAGTCAAGTCACTGAAGTTTGACCTGAGTCCGAGTCAACTGAATTGAGTCTACAGCACTGCAATTTATTGTGGCCAAGTTTTGCAATATGGGTATGAAAAACGTCAAGATGAACAGGAAAGTTTGAGTAAATGAAGTGTGGACAAATTACAGCCCTCAGACAGTTCTCTAGGACTGTCTAAAACTCCCTGACACCACTGAAAATAGTTCTTACATCCTCCATAATTGTAAATCATATCCCCAGGGGCTTCTGGGGTGTGTTGCCATTTAAATGTAACTGGGGACCAGTCTGATAACAGGTCCATGGAGGGAGAGATCGTATGTAAATGAAAAATCCAGGCAGCCAGGAATGCAATTTGCTATTGTGAGATGAATACTCTCAAGGTTGCCTAGGTCTGCTGTTCACTGTAATCAATACAAATGCAAATCATACAGAATACGATGCTAATAATGTTGCATTATTAGGAAGAATGTTTCTTCTATATAATAATGCCAGGAAGAAGATATCTCACATTGTGTCTAAGTACAGGGTTGTCTCCCCTGTCCTTGCTCCACTTGAACCATGGGGCAACAATAGGAAGTCTACCAAAATTGAACCCTATGCTGGAAAGGCCTATAGAGCTGTTGGCATATGAATTTATTGCTACAAAAGATATTATTGAAAGTTTTGAGACTGGTGCTTATCAAGTCTGGACTTTCTTTTTCTTTTTCTTTTTTTGTGGTAGAAGAAATGCTTTGAGATAGCAGTTTTGTTTTGTTTCTTCCTATAACACATTTTTGGTTATAGCTGTAAACTTTCAGTCAGGTATTTCTCTCTAAGGTGACTTAAAAGAGATTAAACCATCCAGAAATATTTTATGAACCCAATGTTTTATGAAGACATAAAATTGGGATCTAGTATTTGTCCAGTAGATTCCATAGGGTACAAACCAGATACCAATATCATAACTGCAAACATTTAGTTTTGGCTCTAAATTCTAGGGAAAATGACTGAGTACTGTTCCAGAAAACACAAATATACACAGTGCCTTTTTTAAAACAAAAAAAGACAGAGTTTAAAGCAAAGTGGTGTTTTTCCCCCTTAGAAACTGAGTCAGAAGGGTTGCACAGCCTTTCATGAGAAAAGAGCTACAGAGGTTTCTATAGCTGTAAATATAACTTTATCAGCCTTCACTCTTATGATTTTCAGAATTCTAGTTTCATAAAGTAACATCTTTTAAAAAATACTACCAGGGCTTAATTGGATTATCACTTCTGGGCTTCAGTGCTGTATTTTCGCCACAATATAAGATAATTTGGGGAAGATGTTACACCTTTAGAGAACAACAAAACTGCTGTAGCATGAAGAAACAGTACAAACAGAGAAGTGAAACCATGTACTCATCCAATTATATAGATGCTACATAAGCAGATAAACCAGTGGTAGTGGAATTCAGACTGCCATGTAAAAGCACAGTAATATATGTAGCACAATAGATATTTTTGTTTAATTTATATCTGCATACCTCACACTGATTTTTTTTTTCAGTGAGGAAAAACTTTAAATGTTTTTTTAAAAATCCTCTTGATCACATTTTCAAAGAAATGGAGGAATATTTGAAGACTGCTGACACAGGACAACCATCTTAGCCACTTTACGTGCTCCGCCAACTAATAAAGAACTCACCTTAAACAACTTCAAGGAGAACTGCTACCTATGCAAAATCATTGATATTCACATCATAGCAAAATTCCAGATACTGTCAACAGTAGATACAAAACTTTTTTTGTAATGTATAAAATGTATGAAAAAGAAAATCAGACCAAAATGTTTTTTTCCTTCAGTCATCTTAAAGCCAACCTTTAAACTGAGTTATAATTTGCTCAGATAGAAAGTATGGGTTCCTTACTCTTTGAAGGAACTTAGGGCAATGAACCAACTCAGTAGATTACTAGAGAAGCAATGGAGGAAAAGAACACACTTGAAAGCTATGTCAAAATCAGAAGAGTTTTCTTCCAAGTGTACTCAGCTTTGAAGACAAGGACAAACTGTGCCATTGTGAGAAATAAATTAAATTAGGTATCCCTCTTGTTCCTAACACAATGAGTTAGTAGATTTGTCAACAGAACATTGTGGAGCATCTTCACTTTTGCATGTTATGTTCCAGCACCCCATACTTCATGAGCGACATCATCTCCTGCTGATCTTTAAGGCTATTGATTCAGGTGCCTAAAAAGCATGTCCATTTGCATTTGGTCGTGTTCCTATATATGGAGTAAGCACTACTGGGAGTGTTCTGCTAATGCTGGAAGAAAACAGATGGCACTGTTTTCCCCCATAGCTGCACTGTGTACTATGGAATGCCCTTTCCTGTCACTAATATTGTTCCTTTCTTCCAGGCATCATTTCCACAATCTTTGAAAATATTTTTGGTGTCTTTTTTTTGGTCTTTTTTATGACACATGCACAAATGTACACATATATACAAACAAACCCTGGAAGTCAGCTTATATTGAGTTTTGATTACTTAAAAGTTTTTTAAATGAATGGCAGGGGGGAAAGAGGGAAAGAAGTTCCACATGTAAACAACTTCAGAAATTACAAAATTTCCATACCTGTTTGCACTGAAAGATCCCTCCCATCATACCAAAGTAAATCACTATTTGACAATTTTCCTTATGTATTCTGCATGCCACATTAATAGAAAATTCATTCAATGAGTGTGAATCTTTAGGCAGGCCAAACAGTACTAATAAATGCACAAGAGTGAAACCTTCCAGAATGTTCAGAACAACTGCAAAGCATGGAGAAATACTAAAATATCATTTGGGAGGGGAAAAAAAGGATGAATACAATTTCTTAAAAGCATAACAGAGGAATGGTTAATTACCATGGGATGCTGACTGCTGATGGTGAAAAGGAGAGAAATAAAATGAACTTCCCTGGAAGAGGACATAGAGTCAACAGGTAACCCCTCCAACTGCAACATTTTGTTGCTCCATCCAGTGATGATCTGAAAATGGCAAGCATTTTGCTAGTATCTGGTGAAACATTCTAAATAATTGCCAGTAACTGTTGAGCATGCATATTCTTAGAAATTACCAATAAACCATATTAGTACCAAAACTCTTTAAAATAAATACAGCTTCTTCATACTCAGTAAATAAGATGATTAAAGACATGCATTTAGGTTTTATTTTTTTAAATATATAATTTAATAATAATGCATGTCATACTGTGTATAAATTTCATATTTCAAATATGTACTTCAGTAATGGAGCCTTTCCCTTCACCTGGTAATTATGAAGTATATTGTAATAATCCAAGAATTAGACCTGTGCTCACACATTTTCTCCTGAAATAGAGAAACCAAATTTTAAATTCCATATGTGAAAATAACTTTATTTGGCCAATGAAAAAAGCACACACACACACACCTATGTGCAACTCTTTCAAACCCTTTTTCCCCAGCCCTTTTATGAAAGCATGAGGTAAAAACGTATGTTGAGGGTGTTTACAGTGTAGGAGTCATGTACTGTTCATGTTCTTTTCTGTTTGTATGAAAGGAGTGATCTACAATTTTAATAATAATAATAATAATAATAATAATAATAATAATAATAATAATAATAATAATATATTTATATCCCGCCTCTCCTGACGGATCAAGGTGGTACTACAACAGTATATCAAATACATTAAAAGCAATTAAAACATAACCCATCATCCCCACCCAATTAGGCACATCAGGCCATGCTGTCAATGACTCAGGCCCTCTTGGAAAGAATAAATAAAAGCAGAGCCATAAAAATCTCTATTTGAGACTATAAAGGATCTCCTTGAGATCTTAAACCAGTCTCCATTCTGTCAAAAGCTCACAAGGCCCATTGTTGGAAGTGACCAATGAATTCCTCTGGTAATCTCAACACTGTGAGGCCTGAGATTACTTAAAGTACTGGAAGAAGCAAAGTAAATCATTAGAAGCCAATCTGGACAGCTATACTTTTGGTTAGAAAACATAATCTCACAGAAAGGGAAGTCTCTATCCATCATTATATAGATATATCTTGTTCCAGTATATGATCACAGTACTAAGTTGCTCAATTTAGTATTTTTCAGGTCATACAAATGCTGGATTAATTGTGTTGGCCATAAGACAAATTCGAAAGTCTGTATTGTGATAGCACTTTTATTAGGCCAATCCAAAAGGCACAAAAATCAAATGTTTCATATGTATTGTGGCTGATGGAGGCAAAAACAATTTGATTCACTGTTATTTTTTGCCATCCCATTTAGTACACCTCATTCAAAGCTCCCATGTCTCCTTCAAAAAATAAATAAATAAATACAAATTTAAAAAAAGAAAGAAGAAGATATTCACCAGCTATGCTGGCATATTGAAAAAGCACAGATCTATAAGTTTTGCCACAAAAATGGAAATCGTAAGAAAATGGAGATGGTTGAAAGAAAAAAATCATACCAGGATGCATTTTAGAAGAAGCTTTCAAGAGGTCTCTAGAAGATTCAAATTGTTTTTGTTTACTTATGCAAGGTTTACCTGACCTAGTTGTTTTATTTTACATGTGCATAATGTTAGTTTTGAATAAAAAGTTTGCTGAAACATGTTGAATTTCTCTTCTTTTCTGTGTGTAGAAACCCATCCCTATTCTTTCCATGTTATTTCTATCTTTGGTGGAAATGTTTCTCTTAAAGATGTAAAGCCAGGAACATTTTTCCTTAATTAAAGTGTGTGCATGTATGTATTCCTTTGTTCCCCCTTTTAGTAATAAATTTATTTTTGGCAATGTGCAAATTGTTGCACTATGCATCTTGTCCACATAGGCTTAGAGGTCTTTATTCCTGGCCAGACCATAAGGCTCCTACATGAGAGCTTTAAAAAAAATCTGTGCACTTGATAAGTTTCTATATTGTCCAAGACATGAGGATTTCTAGGAATATCTCCAAACAAAGGTTAAAGCAATAATATATACTCTTACGATCTGAATTTTAGAGGAAGTACATGTGAACAAAAAGAGTTTATATCATTACAAAATGAAACATTCAAAGACCTAAATGGCTTGGGACCTCAGTACTTGAAAAAGTGACTATTCTCACATGTCCTTGCCCAAAGACTAAAGACTGCTGTGCGTGGGAAGGTCCTGTTTATTCTACTGGTGAAGTCAATATACTCTGCAAGGATACCGGAGAGGGGCTTCTCAGTTGTGGCACCCCAATTATGAAATGCTGTTCTTTTGAAGATCCAACTGCTGTTAATGCTAGTTTAATATAGGTATTGAGAAATCTTGGAGGAAAGGAGAAGTTCCAGCAGACTGGAAGAGAGCAAATGTTGTCCCAATCTTCAAGAAGGGAAAAAAAGAGGACCCAAATAATTATCGCCCAGTCAGCCTGACATCAGTACCCGGAAAGATCCTGGAGCAGATCATTAAGCAGTCAGTTTCTAATCACTTACAAAGCAATGCAGTAATCACGAGAAGTCAACATGGATTTCTCAAAAAAAAGTCAAAAAGACTAAACTTATCTCTTTTTATGATAGAGTTACTAGCTTGATAGATGAAGGGAATGCTGTGGATGTAGCATATCTTGATTTCAGTAAGGCTTTGACAAAGTCCCCCATGACATTCTTGCAACGAAGCTGGTAAAATGTGGGCTGGACAGGGCTACTGTTAGTTGGATTTGTAACTGGCTGACCAACCAAACCCAAAGGGTGATCACGAATGGTTACTTTTCATCCTGGAGAGAAGTGACTAGCAGGGTGCCACAGGGTTCTGTCCTGGGCCCAGTGCTGTTCAATATTTTTATCAACGACTTGGATGAAGGAATAGAGGGCATGCTCATCAAATTTGCAGATGACACCAAATTGGGAGGGGTTGCCAATACGCCAGAGGACAGGATCAAAATTCAAAATGACCTGGATAGATTGGAGAGCTGGACCAAGGCGAACAAAATGAAATTCAACAGAGAGAAGTGTAAGGTCCTACACTTGGGTAGAAAAAATGAAATACAGAAATATAGGATGGGGGACACGTGGCTGGATAGCAGTACGTGTGAAAGGGATCTAGGAGTCTTCATAGACCACAAGCTGAACATGAGTCAGCAGTGTGATGTGGCAGCCAAGAAAGCCAATGCAATTCTCGGCTGCATCAATAGGAGTATGGGGTCTAGATCGAGGGAGGTACTGGTACCACTCTACTCTGCTTTGGTTAGACCTCATCTTGAATACTGTGTCCAGTTCTCAGCACCCCAATTCAAGAAGGACATGGTCAAGCTGGAGCAAGTCCAGAGGAGGGCGACCAAAATGGTGAGAGGCCTGGAAGCCATGCCCTATGAGGATAGACTTAGAGAGCTGGGTATGTTTAGTCTGCAGAAGAGAAGGTTAAGAGGGGACATGACAGCCATGTTTAAATATTTGAAGGGATGCCAAGTAGAGGAAGGAGAGGGCTTGTTTTCTGCTGCTCCAGAGACCAGGACAAGGAGCAATGGATTCAAGCTGCAGGAAAGGAGATTCCACCTGAACCTCAGGAAGAACTTCCTGACAGTCAGAGCTGTCCGGCAGTGGAATCTGTTTCCTGGGAGTGTAGTAGAGTCTCCTTCTTTGGAGGTTTTTAAGCAGAGGCTAGATGGCCATCTGTTGGGAGTGCTTTGAGGGTGTTCCTGCATGGCAGGGGGTTGGACTGGATGGCCCCTGTGGTCTCTTCCAACTCTACATTTCTATGATTCTATGATTCTATTGAGTAAAAACATGCTTTACTAATTTAACTCAAATGCACAGGGTTTTTAAACTATTTAAGTTGTTTAAACCTATCTTTATTTGTTAATGTCTCTGGTATGTTTTTAATCTATTAAAATTATCTTTATTGTTTTATATTGTTTTAGCCTGTCAGTATTGGTTTTACCTGTATGCTGCCCTGAGATCTTCTATCAGGTTGAGAGGCTCCCTGCTAGGGAGAAATGAGTATGGTCTTCTAGATGTATATTGAGGCAATTGTATTTAACCATTGCATACAAGTTATTATGTATCACTGTTAGGCTTTGCTTAGTCTTGTTACAAAATATCCTTCGCTAATTGCTGTTGCAAAGTATATATTACTAATTGCTCATTGCATCAATGTATACAGTGAGAAGGGGAAGAACAGATACAGGTGGAAATGAAAATACAGTCTAGAGACATGTTGTTTTGAGAACCCTGTGTTTCTGAGATAAGTGCAGGAAATATGTGATCAGGTCACTCTGTTCAAGAATGTGGGTGCAATGTGTGGCAGGTATTGGCCAGGCAAAGTGTTGGGGAGGTGGTGTGGTATATGTATTTATGGCTATCGCCAATCACTGCTTTGTGTGCCTTAATTTGGAATGTTAACTTATAAAAGTTGTAATATATATAGTTACTTTAGTCTCAGCAGTTTCACTGGAAGTGTTCTGTGTTGCTTGTATTTTGTTATCTCTGAAAATAAACTACTGCTAGCCTCAGAGTGAATTCTGTAGACTGTGGGTTCTCCAACACATTACATCTTCTGATATAGGGCAAGTTCAAATATTTTAATATATAAATAAAATCTACATCATAATGAAACAGACACAGAATAAAACAAGAGGAAAACTTGCAGCAGTGGATATCAGAGCCACAAGGATTCAAAAAGCACCAGAACCCCCTCATTGTAACAGACTGACTACTTACCCGCCTATTTCCAAGCAAATTTCAAAGATCTAGCGATGAGACCAAGGGTGGTGTAATGATCTGAGCATTGGATTGTGACCCTAGACACCAAAGTTCAATTCCTGCTTGGCGATGGAAAACTACTACATATCAGACACTCTCAGCCCCAGAAAGCTGTCTGTTAGATTTGCCTGAGGGTTGACATAAGACAGAAATGACTTGAAGGCAAACAACAACCACAAACAAGGACTTCTAAAGCCTTCAGAGAATCTGAAAGACCATATCTGCTCATGTAAGTTGATCTGCAAGGAAGACTTTCCTTTTTCTTTGTATCTTGGTTGCTTTGGTGGCACATTCTGTAGAAATATAGGAAGAGAATTTGTTAATTAGGGATGGGATGAATCCAGAATTTTCCAAATCCGGATCTGAATCCCTGGAAGGTTCTAGGAGTCCACAAATCTCACGAAACTTGAATCTTTCAATTTTTTAAAAAAAAGCAAGGGAAAGAAAGCATTTCTACTGAAAAGTGTTTTTGAAGCAGAATTTGACATCTTTGTCTAATGAAAAACAAATAAAAATAGTTTTCAGTTCAGGAAAACACACTCATACTTCTTATTAAGAAGACAAGAAGAGAATTCAAGGACAGATAATTCAACTCCTTTTTCTGTCATAGAAAATAATTTTTTTGTAATATAAAAAAAACTATTTCATAAGTTTTAAAACATTATTTTGTGGGGTCCGGCAGTGGCAGCAGCAGAGCAGAGAGGGCAAGATCACCTCCTTTGCTGCTTGAGGCAAAGGACAAGATGGCATCCTGCCCCATTTCATACACAGAAGTTGAACTGACTGGCAGTTGGATTGCACTTTGGCTGTGATGATGGGAGTCAGCCTCTTCCACTGCACTTAAAGGCAGCCAGCAAGCTTAGGGGGCAAAGAAGAGACTGCAAGGCCCACAGAACTTTCTCCTCCAAACCTTTCTATTGTTCTCCACCATGTCCTGATGTGGTTGGATTAGTTTGTTAATAATAGGATTGACGCTGACAAGACAATATTTCAGCAGGGGCAGCTTATTTCCCTGTCACCTGCCTGGCATAGGGTATCTGTTGCTCAAGTTCTCTTTTTTACACAGTTGTAAAAATTACAAGAATCTAGTCCCTTTTGTAGTTACATCAAAAGGGCATATGGCAGAGGATCTGACTGGTCTGTGTACCTAAAGTTTTGTAACTTTATTGTCTGATTCATGTATTTTTATTCATTTTTATCAGTGAGATTTCCTTTAGATAACAATATATGGATTAGAAGCCAGCCTAAGGCCATTTCCGGACTACACTCTTATAGCACGATTATTCCACTTTCAACATCCTATGGGATCCTAGAGTTTGCAGTTTCCGGAGAGGCCAACTGACCCCACCCTTAACTGCAAACCCCAGGATTCCACAGGATGTTGAAAGCGGAATAATTGCACTATAAGAGTGTAGTCCAGAAATGGCCTGAGGATCCTTTCACACTACACACTTATAGTGCTATGATTCTAAGGCAACATCCTATGGAATCCTGGTTCTGACAGTTTATGGAGGGATATTTAGAATTCTCAGCCGGAGAGCTACTCTAGTGTCTCTGATCAAACTACAAACGCCAGGAGTCCATATGATGCAGCCATGGCAGGTCAGGTGAAATCAAAGCTCCATAACTATGTAGTGTGAAAGGACTCTCAGGGAGGGAGAGGAAAGGAGCCATCATAGAGGGAAGGAGTTTAAAACCTTACAGTTTTCTGTGATTTATTTTACATTAACCAATTTGACTAGTTTCTGAATGGGATGGTGGTGGTTGTGCAGAAGAGCCAAATCTCTAACTTTCTAGGCCTCTATCAAGGAGCAAATCATGGGACTGACTGAGGGAAAAACCTCTGAGTTGAACACAAGCCTCCAATAGTAGAGAGAGACAAGGAGTCTTGGGTACCCCTCTGGTCTCCTCCCAGCCACTGGGAAAATTTTGGCTCCCTACCCAAGATTCCCTGGGAGTTGGAAGAAGCAGTGAGTCAGGGTGTGCTAGCTGGCAGGGACTTTTTACTATACCCCTAATACAAAGGAGGATTTAGATCAGTGCCAAACTGTAGACAAAGAAGAAAAAAAGGAGAAACACCACCCCTTTTCTGCTCTGCCAGCACAAGTGGAACAAGACTCAGGAAATATTAAAGCACTCCAGTCTCAGAGCATTCCACCCAACAGATATAGGACTCTACCTTTAGTTATTATTTTTAGAAGGTTATATAGAGTAGAGGAAATGTTTTGGTAAGATCAGGCCCAGTGGTGGCAGCACCAGGGCAGAGAGGGTGAGATTGCCCTCTCCACCAGCTTTGGCAGCCCACTGCCAGCTGGATCAGGCCCGGCAGCGGTGGCACCAGGACAGAGAGGGCAAGATTTCCCTCTCTGCCAGCTTTGGTGTCCCATCAGGGGGAGAAGCGCAGGGAGCGCTCCTTGCCATCTTCTAACCCCAGCCAGGACAGGATTCAAGAGATTCGATTTGCCTATTTTAGTGGGGGGATTCGGATCCCCAAATCTCAAATATTTGCCCTGGATTTGAGGATTCAGTTGGTCCATCCCTATTGTTAATACTTGTTCTTGTCCTGTGAAACACCCTTCAAGGAAAATCTAGGCTAGTATCTTCTGTTCCTCCTCTGCCAACAAAAAAGTTCTGCCAATTCTAGCTGTTAAGAACTGACTAGCTGCTAACAACAGTGCTCTTAATGGGTGGGTGTTATACTTTTTAATCATTATAACTTTATGTTTTAATATGTTTTAGTGTTTAATTTGCTTACTACCCCGATTTATTCAGCTTTCAATTACACCTGTTTTTAATCGTTATTTAGGACACCTTAAAGTTTGAGGTCTGGGACAAAGGTGGGATATGTCAAACAAACAAATAAATAGATCAGGATTAATAAACAACTGTATGTAAAAAAAAAAAAAAAGAAATATTTCTCTGCCAGGACATCTACCAATTCACCTTCACCATTTAAAAAAAACCACACAAATAGCTTTTATTATGATAATATACTGTTTAGGACTCTTTTTACAAGTATTTTTTTTAAAATGGACGTCCAGCCCCAGAAAGCTGGCAGTATTGACCAAATTTTGTTATTTGAACAAAAAGTATTTTGCACTGAATCCACCTGCTTTAATGTGCATATAGATTGAAGTATACTTCTGTTCTTACTAGGAGGCAGCAAAAGACAATTGTAGCCTTACAGGCGTAAGTTCTGATTAGTGTCAAAGACAGCATGGCTAACTACTGGTTTTTTATTTTTAAATTGGAGTTTTCATTGATTATTTGTCCCAGCTTGAGACTATGTAATCAGAGTTGTTAACACAGGGCACAGAACTAAATTAAGGCTTTAGTCCTGCACAAACCTAATTGAAAGTCAGACCCACTGAGATTTTCATCCAGTTAATGTGTCTAAGTTTGGATTGTAACAGGTTTGTTTCATCTTTAAGATAAGAGACAAGATGCAAGAAAGGGCCGTGAACCAACACAAGAGTTAGGTGTGATTAAGCTAGTGTAAATACCATATTTGCTGGTGCATAAGACTCATTTCCCCCCAAAAAAATACTGTTCAAAAATGGGAACTATAAATTAAGTTAAAATTCTAAATTGAATTAAAATAAACCTTTCAATGGAGAAAGGAACAAAAAATATGAGATTTTCACAAAACCAGACACTGAAACACTTTTTTTAAAACTACTACTCCCAGAAGCCCACTGCCAACACGGAACTGTAGTCTAAAAAGCAGAATCACAATATTGGAACTGACTAAAAGCACCATCTAGTCCAACTTCCTGCCATGCAGCAATCACCTGCTAAATCACCTAGAGCAGACACCATCTATTTCTCTGTTTTAAAATTTCCAGTGAAGGAGAGTCTATCACTTTCCGTCAAACAGTTCTTACCATCAGGAAGTTCTTCCTACTGTTTAGTTAGAATATCATTTCTTGTAATTTGAATCCATCACTTGAATTCTTACCCTACACTCTCTGTAGGACAGCCTTTCAGATATTAAAATATAATTATCACACAATCTCATACAACTTTCCTCATAGATCTGGGTTTCCACACATTTTACTATATTGGTTACATTCTTCTAGACAAGTTCCAGCTTGTCAATATCTGTCATACCTTAAACTGTTGTTCCCATAGCTAGACACAATATCCCAGATGACGTCTCTCCAAAGCAGAACAGAGTGCTGCTATCATTTCCCTTGACCTTGATACTATAGTTCTTCTGATGCATTCCATAATGTATTACCTTTTTTTCCCCCTGCCTCTCAAACAGGGAAAGTGGCTTGACTGCATAAACTGGGCGCTGAGAAAGAGGGGTAGGGATGAAATTATTATGGTAGAGCTCAGAGACAGCTGAAGAAGAAACAATTTGTTACATTAAAATAACTATAGAGGTTAGCTTACATGCCTGACACTAGATACAGTCTATGACTCAAAAATGTTGTTACTGTTATTGTTTTATATCTCTGTCTACATATCATTCAGTTGAGAGATGTTAAAGAAACTTCTTCAGATGTATATAAACCCAAACCCAAAACTGAACACATTCACTGGTCCAGTGTTATAGCCAACTCAGGGCCCCAAAATATAAACCCTGAGTATGGTTTAAAGGTTTCATGAACATGATGAATAAGATAAGCCCAAGGTTGGTGGCTCTGTGAACAACCTGGTAGATCTCATTGCAACCCCACTAGCAGACTCCATGCCAGGAAGTATAATTTTAATATAAAAATGCATCTAAGCCAGAGGTGACTGGGCTGGTGCGTAGACAGTCAGGCTACCAATCGGACAAATGAGCAAAGACCTGAAACTTCCCCGGTCACGTTTCCATAGCAAACCTTGGAAAGGCATGTAAGCACAGGTAATGGGCTATCAGCACAACAATACTTTGGGGAGATTGCCTGATCCCCTCCAAAATGCTTGGAACAAAGTGAGACATATCAAAGCAAGGTCCAGTTACATGGTGTGACCATCAGGTAGCTATCATGCAGCCATCAGGCGGCTGTCACGCCACCTTTATCCTTCAGTTTCGGCCATTATCCTTTCTGGGAAAAGGGTCTGCCCCCAAGGCATGTTTAGTCCTATAACTAGACCCTCTTTTTGAGAACCCAATTCAGAGCTCTCCCAGGCTTGACTGGCAGGCTGTCATTCTGTCAATTGAGACTCCCCTCAGCCCTCTTCCTACACTGAGTTTTTCTCTCTGCTTGTCTTTTTCCCCAGCCAAAGGCTTCTGGACAGGTACAGTATTGCCCCTTTTCACATTCCCTCCACTTTTCCCCTATCAATTTTCACCTCTTTCCATCTTGATAGTCCTTGTGTGCTTGCATGAGCATTTGACTCTGAGTGAGTGTGTTTGAATATATTTTTTAATAAAATATCTTGATTGAACTTTTAGCCTGGTTCTTTCGTGATCTGACTCCGCAGACATTGGGTTAAAAGATCTCACTAGGTGTTGCCCTGCCCTCTGCATTCTTAAAAGCCAGTGCTCTGCTAATTTCCCCAATTTTGTCATTTTTAGAACAAATCAGGGTGTCCCCCAAGGACCACCCCCAAAAGTCAGGGTAACATCATCTGCACACTGACAAGTATATTCTCTAGTCCAGTGTTTCTTGTGCTATCTAATGTAAGGGACTGACAATTATTTTTATTCCCCAGTGTGCCAAGGACCAGCATTCTATCTGTGCCCATTGGCTTGTTTCTTTCTTTCCTGAAAACCTGCCAGGGACCAGCCAATGACCCAGGCCCTTTTCACACTTTCTTTTCCTGGTGCTGTGCTGCTCAGCTCGCACATGAAGGCTTGGGAGGAACGCTGTCGCATCCTTCCTGCTTTGGCTCCGCGGCTCCTTCCTTGTCACGCAAACGCCCCACCTCTTCCATTTGCAGTGCAGCCTGGGACCTCGCAGGCTGCACTGAGAGGACGCGCAACTGGCCAGGCTCCCGAGGCTCTGCACACCAGGTAAGTGCACGCGGGGCCCAGGAGTGATACGCGACTACACATCATTTTTGGCTCTGAGCCGAAAATGAACAAATGCGTGCACGGTCCGTGTCAAGCTCTTGAGTGTTGCGCAAATGTGAGTGCATCATATGGACTGCTCCTCACATTTATGCAACGCTCAAGGGGTCCTTTCGCTTCAGAAATGCCATGCGAAAAGGGCCCCAGTGATTGGCATTGGTCCATGTAACACCACCCCAAGCAGTACTGCTCGAGTTTATCATCTAAGTCCTTTATAAATATGTTGAACAAAGCTAGGCCCAGGGCAGAATCCTGAGACAACCCACTTGTCATTTCTTCCCTGGATGATGAAGTTCCATTACTGAGCACTTTCTGGGTTTGTGGTGTCAACCACCTATAAATCCATCTAAAAATAATATTGTCTAGCCCACATTTCACCAGCTTGTCTGTATGAATGTCATGAGGGGCCTTGTCAAATGCCATACTGAAATGAAGATATACTGCATCCACAAGATTCCCCTGATCTTCCAAGCTTCCAATTCTATTAAGAGAGAATTTTGGCATGACATTTCTGAGAAGCCCATGTTGGATCTTAGTTATCAAAAATTTCTTTCATAAGTGCTCAAGACTGAATGTTGAAATAGCATGAAATTGACAGGATCACTAAATATAAATATGCCAAACTGTAACAGTAAGCTGAAAGTCTCACCTGTTGCAAATAATTATAGATCCTAATCAAGGTATTATTTTCATGACTCTGGAATTTATTATAATGTGACACTGCAGTTGCTATGTGATTTTTTAAACCTTTTTAGTCGCTTTTGGTGAGTGGCTGAGGAGTAATTGTTAAAAAGCCTCAGTGATGAGTTAGGAAGAGAATGGAGACTATTGGCTTATTTCATGTGGGCCACAGAACAGATGGTCACTACCTTCAATCATTACTAGACTTAGATTTGTTATCAAGAGGTAAAAAGCCTTGTATCTCATTAGCAATCCCCTGCGCCATCTGGTTTCCTGAAATACATGTACTGTAAGGGCAAAATGAACCATTTCTACCATCAGCTAAACTCTTGGGAAAACCATTGTTTTTCAGCTTCTATAATGATTTCTTATGAACTAACATAGCTGACAATGTTTCTACACTTCCCCTACTCAATTGTCATTTGTTGCTACAGTATATATTAAAAATAGAAGAGCCAACTTCACATGACATTTTAAACCAGTATTTTAAATTCATGGAACCAAGTTGCTTGTGGTAAAAATGCTGATTAACTATGCTGGTTTTCCCTACCACACAGATGTATAGTTGAGGGACACTTCATAATTCTTTAAAATTAAAAAAAAAAACTTTAAGAGTAATCTTTTCTTTAAGATGATATACAAGCAAAATTGCCGGTGATCAAACTAGTGCTGAAATAAATGCAAATGGTGGAATCTTTATTGGACTTCATCATTTGAGCAGACTTGAAACCACACATTGAGACTTTTCTTACCTTCCTTCATGCATTTCCCTCCATGCCCCCACCATATATTCTAGAGGGTCTTCAAACTGCCTAAAGTAGATCAAGAGGGCTGCTACAGTGGGACAGTAATTGCTGTCCTTTCTGTTCAGGGTTATTCTATTGTGTTTACATAACCATGCAAAAAAGTGTGAATTGTTCGTATTCATTTAAAAGGGCATAAGAAATGAAAAACTATCTCTCCTTAGTCCAAATGAGTAGTATCTGATTTTGTTTCACCAGTGTCCCACCAGCGAGCAAACTAACTAAACAAAACATTTTTTAAAAAAAATACCAAAACATGATTCCAGCTGGTCCACCGAAGCAAACAGATCTGAAATTACCAGAGTTCCTTGCCCAGAAAGCCGTATGTGCAGACAGTCGTATTTCTGCATTCATTTCAAAAACATGTGGCACTTTGTAATAATATACAAAAGAAATAACTGTAATTCCGCAATGCATAAAGATGTATCAACATTGGAGTCTGAATTCATTCACTATTTTAATAAGAGTAAACATACTGATGGTATTTATTGAGATATTTTTCACTTACACTTCCAAATCTATTTATTATCTGTTGTTCCCTAAAACAAAAGTGTTATTATTGCCTTGCTACACCCATGAAACCATTATAATTTATAGATATGTGTGATAATGGGGTTACTCATTATCCAGGCTTCAGTGCTGAAGGGGGATAGTTCTCCCTTCAGGCATATAAAGCGTTAATGAAATGTTACGGTTAGATTACATTTTAATATGGTTAGCATCATAGGTCATGAGAGTTAGTTGACCAAGCAGGGGAAGAAAGGTGAGAATCTTTGAGATGCTTCGATTGAGAAGTTATAAAATCCTTGAGAGACCATGAGGTAAAGAGACAACAAAGGAGACATCCAAAACATCAACAAGGGGCATGGATGCCGGTAGAGACAGGACAGGACATCTCCTGGCCCTCCCCTGCATAGCTGCTCTGGAAATGACCAACTGCTGTGAGTAATTTAGGCCCTTTCTGCATGTTACCTGCTCGTGGAGGTGGGGGGTGCCATTCGCACAAGTAGCCTCTTGCGGGAGGCACTTGCATCACTTCTCCATTCTCCCGCAGCTGGGTTGCCGGTCACATGGCTGTCGCGCGAATGCCCCACCCCTTCCTTCTGCAGTGCAGCCTGGGAGCTGTAGGCTGCGCTGGGGGAGGAAGCGCGACTGGCCTGGCTCGCCTGACGCACCGCAGGGCAGGTAAGTGCGTGAGGTCCCCGGGAGCACTGAACAACCGCGCAGCATTTTCGGCTTAGAGCTGAAAATAAAAAAATCCATGCACGGCCCACATTAGGCTCTTGAGCGTCGCGTAAATGGGAGTGCATTATACGGACCGCCGCTCCCATTTACGCGACGCTCAAGGGGCCCTCTCGCAAAAGAAACTGCATGCAAAAAGGGCTTTAGATTGTATTTAGTTAGTTGCATTAGGTCTTTTGTTATTTTGGGAAGTTTGGCTGATCTTGAGAATCTATCTGTTCTTATAACTACTTGTAACTAATAAGTGTACCTGAAAGTGGGGGAGGCTTTTCGTAAGTATTATTTTATTGTTCATCTTGCATGCCTTAAAACAAATGCTTTCTGTAAAACCTCTGTTTCCTCCCCATTCACATGCCTTTCGGCAACGTACGTACCTCGGATTACTCTCACCCAGAGAGGGGGAGATGAGGGAAGGGAAAGGACTTTAAGTATATTTTATTTATTTATTTATTTGTATCCCGCCTCTCCATATGGATCGAGGCAGCAAACAACTTACAAATAGCATGTATTTTGAAACATTTCTATACATGCCCCCAACAAGCTGGGTACTCATTTTACCGACCTGCGAAAGGATGGAAGGCTGAGTCAACCTTGGAGCCCGGCAGGATCGAACTTACAACCTTGTGGCTTGTAGTACTGGCATTTAACCACTGTGCCACCAGATTTTTAATCCCAGGCAACATCCCACTGCATTGCTGTAAAATAGGGTTGAGCAGTGGGTGGTGGCAGTGTTTAATTAAGGGAATCTGGGAAGTTCCTATCTCCTGTTCAAGGGCAGAAGTCAGCACTGAGTGTGAGAAGGGACCCCACAGTTCTTCACCATATGTTTGTGATACAATTTGTTGTGCTCTAATATCTTTGAAAGATATCCACACCTAGACAGATTGCAGTTAAATTTAACTATAATTTGTTAAAACAAGTTCTAACAAGGCTAGAATAAACCACACTTAGGCTGTGAATAACACAGGAAAATGTAGTTAATCTAGGAGAAAAGTAGAAGTTTCTAAACTCTGATTGCAACTGAAGAGATGCAGATGGGGAAGAGCACGCAACGCCAGCATGAATTTTATAATAAAATGTGCCTGATATTATGCATAACCCAAATTTCTGATGTGCAGCAATATTTTTAGAGTTCATGGGAGAGAACTAGATGTTTTAGTCAACATTTTTACATTCTGTTTCATTCATTATGTTTGCATTTCCTTTATAAATTCTTAGCTAAATATGAACACTATACACATTTTCTCCACCAGACATGTTTACATGTTAAAGAACCACTAAAAATCCTAATTTTGTCCATGCAGTCACTATAGATAATGAGGTATAATCCTAGTATATACTTGATATCCAAAAGTTCTAATTCCAAAAAGGTAAAGTAATCTCCCCATGCAGAGCCCATGTCCTAGAAATTGATGACCCTTGTATTTAACATGTATTTGATTTACTTTTTCCTTATCTTCAATCTAGGCCTCAAGGAAGATTAAAGTTTAAAAGAAAGAAAGAAAGAAAGAAAGAAAGAAAGAAAGAAAAAAGCAAAAAGTAAATGTTAAAATGTTGCAACTTTCTCGTTTTATATGAATCATAAATGCCTCAATCTCTTATTAAGTGATAGCTGATAAAAGAGAAAATCAGAATTTGGAAAAGCTACTTTTGAAGAATACAACTCCCAGAGATCTACAGTCACCAGATTGGCTTTGCATTCTTACAAAATGTTCTTAATATACATTAATATTAATTCTTAAAACAGCATTCTGGAGCTGAGCAATTAAGCAACATTTTAAGCTCTGCTTTGGACATATCCTCTCCCATCCTGTTAACCATAAAAATACCAACTTTCAGATGCTTCTTGTTACCCATAAAAAAGGTTGGATTTACTTGGATTAATCAATAACAAGAACACTCAAGAAAACGTACTGTAAAATCCTGTATTCTTCTTATCTCTATAAATTAAAACTTAATTAATATAAAAAATAACTTTATCAATCCAATAATGAAGCCAAACAGCCATACATGGTGAACATTATTAAACATGGCTCTATCTGGAAGGAGGAAAAAAGTCCAACATTTATTACGGATGTAATTCTCTTCATTAATTTTCCTTTCAAAGAAGGAAATAAGTAATTTTAGCAATGTACTTCCCACTGTGAAGTTTTCAAAGCCTATTCAAAATTCAGGACTTATTTTGTCCAAAATTTGCTCTTGGCTGTTGTATACAGAAAAGGACATTCTCTGCACAAGAAACAGCATTTCCTGTACAGAAAAGAATACATCTGTGAAAAAGTAATGTTTGTGCACAAAAATTACTGGTTACTATGCAAAACAATCTTGTGCGAATTTTTCACAGAATAAGTCTTAAAATTTGAAAATTCTCATCAGTCCAGGATTCTTCTTGCCAGGGTTTGTTGATGCTTGAAAACCATGGACTTTAACCATTTTTGAGTGTTTTAGAATATTCTTTCCATCCTTAGTATTGATATTTTCCCTTTTCTTGCAATATAATATTGCTTTACATAAGATATAGCTACACAAAAATTCTGTAGTCAACAGATATATGACCTACTGCAGTCTTTGTTGGTTAGAAGATGGCTTATTTAGCCCCCAGCATTTTCATTTACCTGTAAATAACATACTCCTGACTTCCTTTTCCAATGAAAGAGGCGTCAACATGCTCATCAAATTATTTTATATTTGCTGAGTTTCTTGTTGTTGCACTCTTCATTCAGTATAAAGATTTGCAAAGGGCTGTAATTTAGATCAGTTTCTCAAACCTACTGTTTCTAATAATAACTAAATAAGCTTTAAGATTAAATAAGTAATACATAAGTTTTCTCACGACGTACCACTTTATTTTTATACATGGTTATACTTTCAATAAAGAAATTACCTATTTGAATATTTTGGTAGCAAGTGGCTACAATGCATTGCTCTTTTTTTTTTTAAGGGCATGATAGAATTGAGAAAAAAGACTGTTCCATGTTATTCAGTGCCTCTAAAAACAAACTGTAAAATTTCTCACCATTCATAATGCAGCACAGATTCATTTTTCATGTCTGTAAAAATGTAATTATATGGTTTTACAATATAAAAGACATTACTGAATACACTTAACATACATTTTGCAAGTTCAACCTAATTAAAACATGTGTTAAATACTGAAATGGTGATATCACATAAATTGAAAGTTGAAGAACAGGACAATTTTTATCTCTTCTTATTTTATCAGTTTTGTTTGTAAACAGTCTGTATTCTATCAGACTCTATTCACATTATCAGAACAATATGTAATGTATCCAAACAATATGCCACGTAAAAGATATATTAAAAAGAATTATCACAATACATTTAAGCAAATAGTATGAGTTTATGTAATAAATGAAATCCAATTTTTCTATATCCACTTATCACTTGAAGAGACCAGAGTAACGCTCAGTGGGCTTGCCACTGCATCTCAAGTACGCAAAGATTCCCCATAAGGAGGAGAAGTCTGCAAAGGACAGACAAAACAGATATGTATCTTTTTTTTTTCCCAGCTCAAGACTCGCTCTCAGTTATAAAGAGCACATTGCATGGAAATAATACCTTGACAAGGTTCGTGTCCCCAAGCTAATTATTTATTTTCATGTATTTAGGCAGGACTTTAGCTGTAACTTGTGTGGCAAAAGGATCTTTTAATATGGGGTGGTGTTCTTGAATGAATGTTTAATGACTTTGCTATTTAAATTAATTCTGCGACATCCATTGGTTTTAGGTCTGTCTCCATATAATAATCATGAAGTCTGAAGATTTTATTTTTTAAAAAACATAAGGATTGCCAGCATTTTTCAACAAGGCTTTTGGATAATCACTACCATGAAATTACTAAGAGCAAGTGCTGTGTTTGTGTAGATAAAACAGCTGAAGACTTGCCTGTTGTGGTATCTTATGAATACTTGTTTACCATACTGAATATAAACAGCTCTGCAGAAAGCAGAACATATTTTAATTTCTAGTGTTTGAAGCCACCACTAAGGCCCTTTTCGCACCTTACCTCATCGCGGCAATGGGGAGCGGCACTCGCGCGAGCAGCCACTCACGCAAGCTGCTCATGACATCCCTTTTTGCCTCCTGCATCGCCTTCCTTGTAGCGCGACCGTCGCACTAACGCCCCACCCCATCCTTTCGCAGCACAGTCTCGGAGCTGTAGGCTGCACAGGGGGAAGGAAGCATGACCAGGCCGGCTTGCCGACACACCGCACACAGGTAAGTGCACGAGGGTGCCGTGAGCATTGCGCGAGCGCGCAGTATTTTTGGCTTAAAGCCGAAAATCAAAAAATGCACATGCGCCCCGCTTTAGCCTCGTGAGTGTCGCACGAGTGGGAGTGCGTCATATGGAGCGACACTCCCATTCATGCAACGCTCAAAGGGCGCTCGTGCAAAAAAAAAATCACGTGAAAAGGGCCTAAGTTAAAGGACAGTGGAGTCAGAGTTGGAGTACTAATCAATTTTAGGCAGAATTTGGGTCAGTAGAAATGTACTGATTTTGACTTCAAAACCAAAATTTATAATAACAATATATAGTAAATATATCATTTTATCCATATATTTTACCTTTTTAAAATTTATTAAATTTATGTTCAGTTTATTGCATATTTTCTTTTATAGGAATTTTGGAAAGTTTTATTTTCAGAAATTTATCCAATAACTTATTTTATATTCTATCACTAAGTAGCCTGCTGATTCACATGGTGGTGATGAAATGCCTTTTGTTACCATTTTACTACAGTAAATTTATATTACTAATATACTTTTACCATTTATGAAGGAGTCAGAGTCACATTCAGACTAAGCCATGTATTTGCCAAGGAATTCCCTACCTAATATACAAGCAACAAAAATTACTTACTGAACAGAGATATAACATCCAGGACAACAGAAAAATAGAGGAACTAGAGTCAGAGTTGGTGTCAAAGTAGGAGTCAGAGATGGAATCAAAGGTTTGTAGTACCAACTTCACACTTTTACTAAGTAAGTTATGTGCTTTGCTTGTACTGGCTGCCAGATTAGGTAAGGAAATTCTGTAACGAACATATCACTTATGCCATTTTTGCACTATACGCCATTAGCATGTTGTACCGTTACAATCCCAGCATTCCTAGTTGTATGATGCTTTTGGGTTAGGGATGGTCTTTTCTTCATCCTTCCACATTACAGCATCCTTGCCCCCCCTTGCCCTGCCTCCACCCCGCCCCACCGCCTCTGATTGGACTTCTTTGTTTGTTTGTTTGGAAGCCATACTAGCTCAGCAATGTTGTAACAATATGACACGCCAGTACACTATTGCACTTTTGCACTATAATGCTTAAAAAAAATTTTTAAAAAATATAAAGTTTTAACTCAAAGGAGCAATTTTTAAAAAACCATGGAGATGTGATAGATTTCAAAATTACCACTCCATGGAAGTAGCTGAGGGAGGGACAAGCTGGGCACAGCCATACCCCACCCACTCCTGGATCCACAACAACAGGAAGCAATATCGAGCACTATTATGGTACTGCACTGAGCTGGCTGAAGGAATTGAAGTGCTAAAGGAGCCTCTTAACAGATTTTTTTTCCCTGGAAATAGAATATGGCAGTTTGGTAATGCTTGAGAGTCAGGTAAAAGCTGGATAGCGACAACATGTGCTAGCATGACTCCTGGACTGGAAACAACCCACTGCTGTTGCACTATAGTGACGTTGTGCAGAAATGGCCTTAGTCTGCATCATCCTCACAGTTCTTTTTAAAGTGAAATCTAGATGGAGACTGCTTACCATATGAAAATAATACTGCTTTTTCCACCACAGCTAAACTGGAAAAAACTGGGAAGACTTTATCTAGTACTGTGTGTGAAAGCAATATACAAAAGGGTTCTTTTTAAAACCTTATGCGATAAGGACTCTATCCACATACAGCCATTACACAGTGTTTCCTGTTAATGCTTTGCAACCTGTCAATTAATAAACCTTTCAACATGGGACTTTTCCCCCACAATGAGGAAATCAACCAATTTATTTTATAGTGATGTCATGAGAAAGCACACAAATATACCTGTGTGGTGGTACTATTTATTTAATAGGTTCCAGAAACAGAGCTGTTTTCCATCAAGTCCTTCCAATAACAAACTTATATTTCTACATTATCCCCCTTTTTTTAAAGGAAAAAAAGTTGATCATTCTGTTATCAGAATTATTAGTCTATTTTTTTCTATCCTTGTTCAGATAATTTTTGTATTATTTGGGTGTAAATGAAGCTATAATTTATATATGGCTTCTATTCTTAATGTAATCCAAAATTATGGAGCCTATGTATTTTAACCTCTGAGGTTGTTTTTTTTTTTTTTAAAAAAAAAAAAAGAGGATTGCACTATAAAAGCCTAATGATACCATTCACAGATTTTTGCTGCTAAAATCCCATGGAATCCAATAAAAGCTAAGTTTCCTAACTGTGAGCCAGACTACAGCCCAAGCTGCTTGGCAGTTTAATGTTCAGCATGTCCACAGTATGTATGTCTCCATAAGGATGACAGTGTAATGTAATTTTCCTAATTATTTTATCAATATCCAGTGTCCAAAACTGGCGGGGGGGGGATTGCCACTGAATTGCAAATCTGCAGCACTGCAGGAAAGGATATCAAAATCTTTCTTTTCTTTTTTGTGGAATAGAACCCTGGCTGAATGCCCAGATATGGATGGACCAGAAATGTACTCATAGTTAATGGTAATTAAAAGTTCAAAATGCCAAGTAAAAACAATTGAAGATATGTCTATTTTGCAATACAGAAATAATTGATGTGTCTTACCATTTTTATTAAGGGCTAAATTACAATTTTGGTCAGCAACACTGCTACCCAACCAGTTAAGTGTACCAAATATAAATTCACTGCTCTAATAGCAGTGACAACAGAACAGAATATAACAGAAATAACACAGCAACAAGAATGCCTTTTATTGCATTTGTTACTAGAAAGACCCAGTAATAAATGGCACAGGAACAGCTAAAATCATTTATTCCAAATAGTGACACCGAACCTTAATGTTAAATGGCAGTATACAGTGAAATCTAAATGGAGTCAGAGAAGATAAAAATAGGAAATATACTGACTCATCACGAGCCTCGCTGTGCCAGGACTACCTTGTCATCTTGAACAAACATATCTCTTCTGATTTCAGAAGCTAAGAAGTATTGGGCTCCATTAGCATTTGGATGGGGGAGCAGGTATTACTGCTAAAAGAAGCATGCCTAAAATCCCAAAGAACTATTGTCAGTAAGAACTACTGCCAGTCAGAGAACATAAGAGAACATAAGAACATAAGAAGAGCCTCGCTGGATGTGATCATCAGTCCACATGATGGACAATCAGTTCATTTATTTGATTTATATCCCATCCTTTTCCTAAAATGGGACTCAAGTCAATTGCCTATGGGAAGCTCCAAACAGGTCATGCGATGAATTCTGTTAGGATTCCTAACAAATATTGAATTAAGAATCAACAAGTGATTTGATTAGTTCATTCTAACAAGGAATAACAAAATGATTTTGACCCATGAGTACAATTTTACATTCCCCAGAAATGGATATACAGAAATGTACTGAATCTGAAATATAGTCATTCCTGCTAGTAGCCACTGATGGCTTCAGCCTCCTCCCTTTTTGAGGCCGTTCAGGTTCGTAACCATCTTGGCGCATCTTATTGCACTGAATTCCACAATATTTTTTTTCCTAAACTTGATATGAACCACTCTAGGTCCCATCCACGGAAAAAGGTGGGATATTAAATAAATAAATATGAACTGTGTGAAAAACTAGTTCCTTTTCTCAGTCCTTAATCTCCCATCATTTGTTTTTGAAAGGTAACAATGGATTTCAGTATTATGAAAGAGAAACATTTTTCCACATTGACTTGTGCCACACCAGGAAGCTCTGGTTATTATAGATTATAGATATAATTTAGAGTATAAATATAATTTTAAACCTGCAACTGGATGTCTTAAATTGTTTTTACTGTTACAGAATTGTTTAACAGCATTTTGGTGATAATTTTTAATGGATTTTTCCATATTATTTTTGGTTTTATGTTGGAACCACTGAGAGAGATGGAGGAAGCAAACATTCTTCCTTTAATAATAAAGAATCTTATTATATTTCTTTACCATAAAGGGACAAAAAGCAGAGTGGTGTAGTGGTTTAAGTGCTGGACTACAACTTTGGAGAACTCGATTTGAATCCATACTCAGCTGGGAAAACCCACTGGATGACCATATGCTCACAGTCATATGCTCACAGTCACAGAAGAAGGAAAAGGAAAACCAACTCTGAAAAAATCTTGACAAGAAATCCCCATGACATGTTCATTTTAGGGTTGCTGTAAGTAAAAAATGACTTACAAGCACAAAACAACAACATTAATTATAAAGAGAGGTTGTACAGAAAGTCTCTTCAGATGATAAATTTAAATACTTGAGGATTCAATCAACAGGTAGTGCTCCCAAAAAAGTATAGAATGAAACTACTGAAACTACTGCATGCAAGCCCTTTTGTGAATAAACTAGGTATATCCAGAAGAAGTTAATTCACAGCTTTTATTGGCCAAAGGTTTGGCAAAATGTGGCAGAACTGCAAAATATAAAAAAGACTTTAAAAAACAGCTATTGATACAAAATTGTGTGCAGAACAGGGTTTGCCAGAGACCTGGAGGAATTAGAGACCACTGCAGCTTTGTACTGTGTGCCAGACACTGATGAGCCCTTCTAAAAGGTTGCAGTCGATCTACATAGCTAGCCCAAAACTCAGAGCCATCTGGAAGGGGAAATAAATAGTTGCTGATTTTAGTGAACTATGCTACTAAGTATCCAGAGAATGTGACTTTGGAAGGTATGGAAGCTGCAGTTGTTGCAGATTCTCTCCTGAACCTATTTCAGAGACTCTGCATTTGTCAGTGAAACAGTCTCTGATTTGGGAAAATCCTTCATATCACCTACAATGAAAGGACTGTGGGAGTCATTAAACACATAACTTCAGTTCCATAGGATCCAGAAACAAATGTGTTGGTGGAGAAATTCAAAAGAACCTTAGTTCACAATGCTGAAGGTGTACATAGCAAACCATCTGCTGATTCAAATATGAAGTTCCAACACATCTTGTTTACCAACTAGAAAGTCCCACAACTGAGTACAAATTTCAGCCCATTGAACTACTGCACTGCAGAAGGAGGAGTATGAGGACCTTTATATGGCAGTCCCTTATTTCTACTCAGATTGGTTTTGCACTTCCAATCTAATAATGTACCCTGACACTTTCACTTAGCCTTTACTCCAGTCTTTAAAATATCTTTTGTAAAGGGGCTATGGCCTTAAAGGTTCCCTCCGAACCAAATTGTTTCTTTATGGTAGCATGTTCTTGTTTATTATCAGTGACTTTAGGCAACTCGGGTTGACTCAATAGTTATAAAACAAAAATACAGTATAGTAACATTAGTTATTATTAACATTAGCAATAAAGTATCTTGTTAAGGTTCATATAAAGTACAGTGTTGTTAAACTAACCAGTTTCAACTTCTGACAGTCTATGCCAATAAATCCCAGTGTTTGACACCAGTTCTTTGTGCTTCCACAAACCCACTCATCCTCTCTGGCCAAGATCTCACTGAAGGCTTTGTTTAAAGAGCAGACGCTCTGTGCTTTATATGATCTCTCTAATCTATAAGCCCCCCGCATGCACACCACTGTGCTGGGTTTCACTGTTAAGGTACTACTCTTGTTGCCTATCAACTTGCCTTCAAGTTGCACTTGCATTCCAAATAGCTGACCTCCAAAGAAAATTCACCACACCTTGTATGCAGTAAGGTAGGAAGCAGAAGCAACACAAGAACTACATACTGTCATTGCAAATGTTGAAGATCTGCTAAACACCATTAAAAATGTTGTTGCAGGTTGCAGGAGAGAGTCTATACAATGCTCAATCATAACAGAAGAGATAGCGCAAGCAGTGTAACAGAGACAGAACATTTGAGTTGAGAGATGAATACCATACAGTACATTCAGTTAAAAGAAACTGACTATAGGTTGTGGTGGAGAGGACCGCCAAAAAACAAGAAAGGTAAATGATGTGAATTATTTATTTTGTGAGTTTAAGGAAAGGTGAAGAAAGGACTGTAACTCAGCAAACTAGGAAGGAGAGCCTTTTGCAGCTAGAATTGGGATGCAGCTAGAATTGGCACGACAGGGCAGACAGAGCCCACTCCTCGTCTGCCAATGGGATGCCAAGTCAGTAACGTCGTAACCCATTTTCCCCATCCCATAGCCAGTGGAACTAAGAGTGAGGACTTCCACGACATTTATGGAACATGTCTCTAGTTCACAACAGAAAATACTGAAGCTGAAGAAATCAAACAAGGTTTACAGAACTGAAACTTTTTTTAGGCCTGAAACATTCAACAGATGTCTTCCAATTTATATGAATCCAGGAAAAGATGCTTAAAATGGTCAGGTTTTTTTTTTTTAAGAGTTTCAATAATGCTGTAAACGTTCTCTTGATGCATTAACAAAATTATATATATAAAACAAAATAGACTGCTTACAATGTTGTCCCTACAAGCAAATTCTAAAGACAACCTTAATAGGGGTTATACTGAAAATCAATTTCAATATTAATGTATTTTCATTTGTTTGTTTCATTGGCATTAAACCTGAAGTAATAAAGTCTAATTTTCAAAACAGAGTGCTACAATCCAAATTAGCTAAATTTTTCAGTGTTAGGAATGCTCCATGGTATTAAATATACATTATCTACATTTAAGTATGAAAGCTACCAGACTAATCTATACTTGGTGGGGGGGGGGAGATATTCTGACAATAGTGGTTTCAGAAGCTGTTGACTATAGATATTGAACTAACACAGAGAAAGTCACTCCATTGTAAGATACTGTGGCCTGATTCAGATGTAACTCACATTTATTAGATGAAGAATAAGCTGTGAGTCCATGCTCTCCTTCTTTTATTGTTTTATACACTGATGAAAAATGTGTTATACTTTAATGCTTATTATTTCATCCAAACTGTGAAACCGTGGTTTAATCTTCTACTACAAATAAGGATCAAGTATATTAGACTATGAACTTGGCAACTCTGTTGCCGAGGGCAATTCTTGGCAATTCTGTTGCCGACAGCCCACATGACTTATTACAGTATGGTTTTATCAGATCATACTATTTGAGGAATTCGGGGAGTTCTAGTCCAAAAGGTTATTTTCCCCAGCTGTGGGTATTATAAACTAAATAATTGGGTCATGCATGCATTCTTCAAAGCACCATCAATTAACTCAGGAACAACTCACCTCCTATTCACTGACATTGACAGAAATGAAAAGGTTCACTGGAATTCACAATTGCAGTTTTAAATCCATAGTGTACAGTTATGTATATTTGACTGGTTCATATCCACATTCCTTAAGTAATCAATAGCGTACAGAATATGCAGGGATAATGAAAGTCCTCCAGTCTGTACTTATTGGGCAGCAACTGCTGCCGGTGACAGAGGTCTGCTCTCCCGTTAATCAGGACACAGCTGATGTATGTTTCCACCCCCCTCCTTTGAGTGATCTCTGAAGTGAGGGAGAATTATGACAGTGATCCTGCTTCTGACAGCCAAACCAGTGATTGCTCATTGATTGGTGGTGGAAACAAAAGTCAGCTGTGTCCTGATCAACAGGAAAGCAGATACCTGCTTGGTAAGTCCAAACTGAGGGAGAGGTTAAGCCAGGAGATTCACTTAGCTATGTGCCTATGGTAAGTAAGGAGCTGATCTAGAACCACAGCTGTTGTTTCACATGCTTTTACAAATATAAACTATAAGTTGAGAGAAGAAAACTTGCCTAAGGTCACACAGTGGATTTCCATGGCAGGGATTCAAACCCTGGTCCACAAAGTCTAAGGCCATTTCCGCACTACACTATTATTCCATTTTCAATATCCTATGGAATCCTGGGGTTTGCAGTTTAGGGAGGGGCATTTAGAGGCCCTCAACAAACTACAAGCCCCAAAATTTCACAGGATGTTGAAAGCGGAATAATAGCACTATAACAGTGTAGTGCAGAAATGGACTTAGTCCAATGCTCAAACTACTACACTCCGGACAAGGCTATTATCTGAAAAAACCCTATCCAGATATTCTGTATTATTTTTTGCACCCACAAAATATGTATAAATATCTATTTTTGGTTGTGCCTCAAACAGTTCTCAGAAGCATCACTACATATATTCACTTGACCTCTCCTGTTTTGCTTTTCATGCTGTTATAGACATTTCCATACCACTGTTAATTTAACTTTGAAGCCACAGTTTTAAGTTTTATTAAGTACTTTACACATGTTATCCACAATGATTAAGTAAGTTAAGCCAGTACTATTATTCCCATACTGCAAATAAAGGAACTACAGGATGCTTCTCCTTAGCAGGCACTGAGAAATTGGTCAGTGTTGAGGGCAAGAACCAGATACAGGGCAATTCTAGAGACTGCACAGGATCAGGAGAGAGGTTCACCCTTCAGCATGAAAATGACCCCAAACACACAATGAAAGTTATACTGAAGTCTTAGAATGGCCTTGTCAAAGGCCAAACTTCAATCAGATTGGATGGCAAGACTTTAAACTGGCTGTTGTCAATGGTCCTTATCCAATCTGACATAGCTGGAGCAATTTTACCAAAGAGGAATAGGCAGAAGTGGCAGCATATAGTTGCACAAAGCTGATGGAAACCTATCAGATTCACAGCTGTAATTGATGTCAGAGGTGTTTCTACCATCAAATGTTTGTGTGTGCATAAGTATTTATGCAACCAAGAAGAAAGAGTTTGATATTTTTTTAACTTCTGTGCAAAAAAAAAAAAATAGTCTGCACTTTTACAGTGCTAAGCATCTTGTGTACACCAAGTGATAGCATAGCCAATTAAATCCATTTAAAATCTAGGTTTTCACACAACCAAATACAAAAAAAAGTCAGTAAGCTGGACCAGTAAACCAATTCGACCAACAGATCAGTAAAAGCTGGGGAAGTTTAAGGTCACTAAAAAGCTACATTTTTTTCTCATATCTACTACAGCTCACATCCCAAACTTCATTAGCAGTTGCATTAATCTTCAGTTTGCCCTTATGGGGTGTAACTTTCATTTACTATAGATGTGCTACTATGAAATATTAAAAGTCATCACACTTGTAGAAGCAAATGATTTTTAAAAATCCATCAATAACCTTGCTTTATATATGGGGAAAAAACACAAAAGTACAGATGAAAGAAACTGATTTATACACAAATCATCAAAAGTTGTTGCAAAATAAAAGACTGTTTAGTGTTTTATCTATTGAGAGATTGAACGTGTACTGGAAAAAAAACCACTCAAAGTTATGAAAAAAGACATGCAACAAATGAAACTGGAAGTACAGAACTATAGCACCACTCAACCTGGATTGGGAACCACTGCATTTGTTAAAAAATTTAAAAAAACAGAAAAGATCAACAAGAATTCAACTTACTTTTGGTCAGATTAAAAAGCAAGTATAGAAAGCTACCAGATCAATGGGCCATCTAGTCTAATATTGTTCTACAGCAGTGGTTCTTAACCTTTTCTTTATCAGGGCCCCCCTGTAAATATAATTTGTGAATAATAATTTAAATATTTAAATATTTACTTAAATGTTCTCTCAGCCTCAGAGAAATTCAAAGGCAAAAGCCCTCTGAACAAATCTTGTGAGATTTGAAGTAACTTGAAGGCACGCAACAACAAAGTGCTACTGACGGGGAGGTCTTTCTAGCCATCATGTCTCTCTCTTTTAAAAACTGAAAAATGACTTAAGATGACCCAAAGGTGAACCTATCATGGGGTTTTCTTGGCAAGATTTGTTGCCTTTGTTTTTTTCTGTGACTGAGAGGGCCCTTCCACACCACACTGTCATAGTGCTATTATTCCACTTTCAACATCCTGTGGAATTCTGGGGTCTGTAGTTTACTGAGAGCAAAGAGCTCTCTGGCTTAGAATCCTACATGGCCCTCCCTAAACTGCAAACACCGGGATTCCACAGGATGTTGAAAGTGCAATAATAGCACTATAACAGTGTAGCATGGAAAGGCTCAGAGAATGTGACTTGCCTGGGGTCAGCCAGTGGGTTTCCATGGTCAAGTGGGGATTCAAATCGTGGTCTTCAGAGTCATAGTTTGGGTGCATGCACAGACTTGTTGTTATGTTCCTTTTGTCAGGGAAGCAGCAGCAGGGGGTATGGGCATGCCTGCAGTGCCCACTCCTTCTTTTTCAATCCTGATAAAAGGGACATAGCAGTAGGCATGCACACTCACCTAAACTGCTTGCTTATTTGCAAATGAGGGAGCAGTTTTGATATATGTACCCCCTCATTGTTGCATCCCTGTTGCTGCAACTTTTGGTCATATTCAGCAGCAGGGCTCCATGGACCCCCATGAGGGCTCCGCAGACCTCCAGGAGTCCCCAGACACCAGGTTAAGAACCACTGGTCTAGAGAGACAAGCAAGGATTCTCCCAATTATTAGGCAAAGGTTTTTAACAGCACCTCCTCAAAGTGCCTTTTTTCCTGGATCTTTTACATGTGAAGCCTGAGACCCTTTGCACATGAAGCATTATCACCAGTGTTCACAGTGAGTCATCATCACTTTATTCAATAACAGAAAAGAATCATAATGGTAAAACTAAGTTAAAATCTCTAAATTATAATCTCATAATACGCAGTACTATGAAACCAGACTGGCTTATGGACACCTACCTACTACTAGCAGGAGAAATAAGCCAGGAAATAGAAAGCTAGAGGGTAAAATACGTACCCTCTAGGTATGTGGATATATTGTAAATACTATCACTAATGTAAGCTAGTAATATTATCAATATTAGATCCTGACAGAGTTAACCATAGTTTTATGAATTTGGCAGAAAATAAATCCTGACAGTTGTAACTTCAAGTCCAGCATTGTGTTCTATCAACTCTTAAAAGGCAGTATGAATACATAGGGAGTGCCAGTGAAGGATGATTAAGTTTTCCAGTCTGAATTAACCAGCCAGTTATGTTTCTTCACACCTATAGACTGATAGTAAGGTAGCGCTGTTGAACCTTATGTCTTTCACGCAAGAATTCAGGACCCTACAACCATCTACATTTGCAGTCTGATGTATGATTCAGACCACAAAAATCATGGCTAAAAACCTCTGAATGTTTTTTCCATTATGTTGGAGGAAGTAAAGAATTATGCAGCCTTCTCCAGACTAGTAGACACTAAACTTCATGGCATTAAACTCCCACTCCTTTAGGATTGGACAACATACAAATGGTAGAAGTATAGGCCATTTCTGCATGGTGTTACTGTCCCACAATGGGGATGCATTGGCAGGGGTCCATGAGTTGTGTTTTAACACAATGTCATTGCTGTCCCACAAGCAGTGCATCCCGCCCATTACGATCATGGGATATTCGCTAAACTGAAAAAATCTGTTAAGCACCCATAATCGCGTGCTGCTCCCATCACTGCCAGCCATGCAGAATGGGGCAGAAGAGCAATGTAGGCACTTCCTTCCCTAGTGCAGCACAGGAAAGAGGGCAGCAGCACTGTGGAAGGAAGGTGCATGTCACTTGCTCTCTCTTCCACAGGGAGTCAATCAGGTGTGGAGGGGAGCGGTTGCATCATGCTCCCTTTCTGGCAAAGGTAGTCCTGGGATGACACTGGGGCCACAGCAGAAACTGGCAAGGTGAAGAATTGTCCTCAGACTTTATTTCAAAAACTAATGAAAAAAACTATTTCAAAAACACAGGCAAGTCTGTCCTTTTGTCAGATTTTGCTGTCAGGGAATGATGTCACGCCACCCAACATTTTTTTATTTATTTATTTGTATCCCGCCGCTCCATATGGATCAAGGCGGCGAACAACTTACAAATAGCATGTATTTCGAAACATTTCTATACATGCCCCCAACAAAGCTGGGTACTCATTTTACCGACCTGCGAAAGAATGGAAGGCTGAGTCAACATGAGACTGGAATGAAATTTGTCAAGAATTCAATTTAGCACTAGGCTTCCTCATCTCATGTAAGGTGCATCCTTTGTACAGAAAGATCATTTTGAAGTCCTCCACTCTGATATAAAGAAGTGCCACTACAGGCATAGATCTTCTTGGGTATGATTATTCAGGTGTTTATACAGGTAGAACCTGCTGGCTAGTTTTCAGGGATGTCAAATTTAGAGCACTTTCACAAAGAGAGCTCAACGGTTCATTATTTAAGTTTATTTTTTTGGGCTTTGGGTAATTTAGTTAAATACATTGAACTAATAATCAAATTAATTCTTAAAAATAGATTTTTTTGAGTTAGTGGTATTTTATAATGCATTGGGTTTCAGTATTAAGGCATCTTTTTTGTAAGCCATCTTGAATTCTATTTTTGGGCAGTGGAAGACATATTAATGTATCATCATCATATCTGTCATCTCTACAGCAAATATTATTATTGCTAATAATACATTTGTTTGTTTAAATAATTTATTATTAATTTGATTTTGATTGATTTTTAAATTTGTTATTTGTTTTAAATTTGTTATGATACACTGATTATTTAAGTTGAATATATACTAATTTGAGGATACTTGGACTAGTAGTCATCGATTTGATAAACAAATCAATTTTGTTTACTTAAGTAAATAATTAACTCATTTTATTTTGAAAAACCAAAGGCATTCAGCCTTTAAACTTGTTGAGGTAGAAGAATATGCAATAGATGTGCTCTTTTAAAATATGTGTTTTCTGCATTTTTAAAAAATTCTTCTTAAGTTAATGTTTTAAAATAACATTTTAAAAAGATTGATTGTTTAATGCTGTTTAATGCTGCTTGAGCTTTTGTACCACACACTGCTTTAACTACTTTGTTTTAGCACATATTGTAAATCATCTTGGGCCCCATTTTGGGGAAAAGGTAGGGTATAAATCATATAAATAAATAATCTAATATGAAAGACAAACAGAAGAAACAAATGAAATAAATGAAAAAATAAACTAATAAAACAAAAAGGAAATAAAATAAGCTAATGAGACTTCAGTGGTTGTAGATAACTTGATTATTGAGTTTAGTTATTGTAAGTTCCTCCATGTCAGTTCCTAAACAATTTTTTGTTCAGTGCTATCTCCTGCTTTGGAAGGCTGGCCAGCTTATGGGCCTTCTCCATTGCATAGTTCTGCAGGAGTTGCTTCTCGCCAATATTAAACTATGGACATTTCTTTGGCTAGTTATCCTTCTAGTGAGGTATCTATTCTTTTGGTTGGCAAACTTATACTTTCAACTAAAACAAGAAAAAAATGATTATATAAATACGTTTATTTCCCCCCCCCGAAGGCATCTTAAATTAAGGATAAGAATATTAAGTAGGGAAAAGAGAAATAAAGCAACCTAAACAAGAAAAACGTTGAAAAACTGTTCCAACTGGCTGTTTGCATACAATATCTACAAATAAACTGTGGTTCACTTTTTTCCAAGTACAGCACAGATACTCTCACTGAGTGTCAAGATATAATCCATTGGGTTATTCAGTTTTTTTTCCATTATATTTTTTATTTTATTTTATTCTCGTATACAAAAAAGGAAAAGAAAAAAAGAGTTTTTATACACATTATATACACATTTTATACACATTGTATCCATCTAGCAATTTCTACTAAATTTCTGCTAAACATTTTTTACTAAACTTTCCTACTACTACAATTTCTACTAAACATATATTGAATCCTCAAATCTTCGAGACGAAAAGAAACTTCCTCCCGTGAAGTGGTACAGTAAAAAAAAGCCCTTCAGTACAACCCCTCTCCAACTTACATTACATTTAATATTTAATATTATGTACATAATTTTGTGAGTATCAATATTATCATAATTTCCATATAATAAATTCTTTAATTTTGCATTATTCTACCTCCTTCCCTTCTGTATATATTCTCCTCTCCCTCTTTATCTCTTTATACCCCCTTAAGTAATGCTCAACCCAGACAGATTTGGTTTTATTTTTTAAGAGTTTATAGTAATTCTTTAATTCTTTAACATAATTTAGTAACGGTTGCTATACCAACAAAAAAGATTCCTCTCCTTTGTCCTTTAGATAATGGATTAATCTGTCATTTTCCATAATATCCAAAAGCTTGTCCCACCATTCCCCTTCCTCCGGTACTTTCTCTATCTTCCAATATCTTGCATAGACCAACCTCCCTGCTAATAACATGTACCATATCAATTTTGCTAATCGATGATCCTTCACTGCATTTTGAACCATACCCAATAAAAATACCTCAGGATCCATCTCCATTTTCAGTTTTGTTATTTTTTTCATTCTTACACATAGACTATGCCAGTATTTTCTAGCTAGGGCGCAATCCCACCATAAATGAATAAATGTGCCTATTTCTTGCTTACATTTCCAACAAACATTAGATGATTTATGGTTTATCTTAGAAAGCCTTGTTGGGGTGAGATACCATCTAGTCATCATTTTAAATGTCTGTTCCTGAAGAATGTAGGAGCTCGTCCATTTACGGTAGCAACCCCATAACTGCTCCCGCTTCTCTAACATAATCTCATATCTAACATCTCTTGCCCACTTAATCATATAATCTTTAACAACCTCATCCTCCAGTTGCCATTTTAAGAGCTTTTTATATAAACGAGATAAAAGCCTCTTCTCCCCTTTGATTAAACATTCCTCCAGTTCTCCCCTTTGCAACTCAAATTCCCCTGTTTCCAAATCCTTCCTATATCTTTCTTGAATCCATAAATATGCGTACCATTGTATTTTATATCCCTCTCGTATTAACTGATTCCTGTCCTTCAATATTGTCTGAGGACCCCATTGATATAATAATTCTCTATAAGTAGACCATTCTATTTCATGCCTTAAAAAGGGGAGAGAAAGAGATTCTGCAGGAGAAACCCAAAGGGGGATCTTAGGGCATAGATGCCTTTTATACTTTGACCATACCGAAAATAAAGATTTTCTAATTAAGTGATTTCCAAAAGATTTCTGAATCTCATTTTTTCCATGCCAGAGAAAGCTGTGCCATCCAAATACTAAATCAAATCCCTCTAAGATCAGCAATTTACGATCATTTAACAATATCCAAGGACACATTCAAACAAGACAGGCCGCTGCATGGTGGGTGTATTCAGTTTTTGTACATCTACCTGGTTATGTTTCAGAAAAACACTCCTTGTAAGGATTCCCCCAATCATAAAACTGGCATGTTCAGCATCACAGGATTTGGTTACACTGCATGGCTTCTTTCTATAACAGGGATGGTGGCCATTCACTGTCTGCTGATTCTTCAGGACTGTTTGCTTCTCTGCCTGGAGGTACACAGCTCATATACTTAAATCAGTGTTCAGTATGCTGATGGATGTCAGTTTCATTCAAGGGGATAAGGGGACTAACACAACTTTGTGTGTTGTTACATCCCTGTCCTGCTCAGGAAGCTTATGTGCTGTGGTCAGATTTTTCTTCTGGTTTAAAACTCCATTTTCAGGTAACAGAGTTCTCTGTGAGGCTAAAAAAAGGAAGTTTTTACTGGGCATGGAGCAGGTTATAATGGATAGGATTACACAACAACAGTATAGCAAATGAATTAGCATCAGTTTGGTATATTTTGATCAGGTTGTTCAGGTATGTAGGTATTGTGGCCATGTTTCTAAGATAGGTAAATGAGATATTATTAAATCACTGTTCAGATTATTACCAATTAACCTTTCTGATTTTTGTCTTCTGGGATTTAAGTTTCAGCTGTGTCAATGGTTGTTCTGTGTTTTGTTAGGCTTTTAAGCCCTTCTTTACTTTGCTTGAATGAGCCTTGAGAATGAAAACTGGCTCAACATCTGCAGAGCCTTAATTAGATGATTTTTTTTAAAAAAAATCTGTCGATTATAGAACATAGAATTATAGAGTTGGAAATGACCTCAAGAAACATCTTGTTCAACCTCCTGCCACACAGGAGTACACAACTAGATACTCCTGAAAGATGCCATCCAAACTCTGCTTAATGACTTCCAAACAAAAGCCACTGTCAAACAGCTTACACAGTAAATAAGTTATTGCTTTTGTTTAAGTAGAATCTCTATTCTTGTAATTTGACTCCATTGGTTTTATGTTCTAGTCCCTGGAGAAACAGAAAACAAGCATGCTCATGCTTCTAAATGAAATTCCTTCTGATATTTAAGGATAGCTATCATCACCTCTCAATCTTTTGTTCTTGAAGTTAAAAATACCCAGCTCCTTCAGTTGTTGTTCTCCAAAAGGCTGGCATCATTGATCATGTTGGTCTCCCTTCTTTAGATATGTTGCACCTTATTGATACCCTTATTGAACTGTGGTACCCTGAATGTGACAAAGTATTCCAGGTGAGGTCTAATAAAAGCCGGAACAGAATGGCACTACTACTTCCCTTGATCTGGACACTACACTGCATTGGCTTTTTGGTCACTATATCTCATGGCTGACTCCAGTTTAGACTGTGGTCTACTACAACACTGAACCTTTTCCACATGTATGGCTTTCAAGCCAGGTGTCACTCATCCTATAGTTCTGCATGTCATTTTTCTTGCCTAGACGTATTACTTTACATTTATCCCTGCTGAAATTGAACTGACTCTGATGACAAGGATAAATAGAGTTGAATGTCACTGGTATTTTGAGTAGCCCCACCAAAAACTCCCTATGCCCCTTCATGGCTTCATATAGATATTAAACAGCATGAGCAGACAAGATGAAACCCTGAGGCTCCACATAGCTTAATGGCTGTGGTACTGAATAGATATCCCACACTGTTACTCTCTGGAAATAATCTAGGTCTTTTGACCTAGGGGTTCGATCTGCTAAGAAAAAAGATGGGAGGAATCTTCTAACTTGCTTTTGAGCACTGAAAATGACATTTTGCTTCAAGTTCTGTAAACTTCCTCAGGATAAATTACTGCTTAGAAAAAATGTTGCCTTTGTAGTTGTGTGAAAGATTAAGACATTTGAAGGAGGTTTTGGGATACATAAACTTTGTGAAGGTATATCCCATGGGATGACCTTTTTTAGACATTTTTGTGATGCCATAGTGAAAATGTGGTATGTACATTATCACATTAGAGTCAAAGGTTATGTCAACTGAGGGGATACTAAACTCCTGAATTTCGCTCACTCTTAATGGAATCTTCTTCTGCAGAAGTGAGTTATTTTTGGAAACTGAAAAGGTGGCTGAAACTGATATGGAGTGGGTATATTTAAATTATTTCTATAGTTTTATTCATTTCCTTCTGATTAAATAGAATAAATATTTAAAATATGAATATATTAATAAATAAATGAAATAAACATTTGTAACCATCCCATTGTTTTTTGGACCAAGGACAACTCCAGCTTTGTGGAAAGTTTTCAGATATTTCCTGGAAATCTTTGAGAAGCATTTACCTTTTTGGTGTCTGGTAAGCCAAGCAAAGGCTGGTCAGCTTTGTGGTATGAAATGCAGGTTTGGGCAAGTACAACTGGCCAGAGAACACAAGCAAGCCCCCAGAGACACCATTTTTGGTGAAAATCTGTTGTCATCACCTAAGAACAACATAAGCCTGACTAGACTGAAGGGTGGGAGGCAGCAATCATTCTTAATGTTGGTTTCTCCTTCTGAATGGTTACCAGCAGGAGTTGAGGGGGCACATCAAGACCCATGCCTAACTGCAATTTTCATTTGTAAATCAGATGAAATAAATAAGGTTTTCTGACTTTAAGCCGAGGTGGTGTTGACCTTATACACTGACAGTGTGTGTGCCCAATTAAGAGAAGGCCAGCACCTAAATTTGCCTAAGATTGATCTGAATTTAATAAAGATGTGGCCAGTTTGAATTCATATAAACACCTTGCTTGCTGAGGGGAATGATGGGGAAAGATGATGTCCTTATGATTTCTGCAGCAAAACAAGATGATGCACATCTTGCCATAATGTGCTCTGATAAAAAAGGTAACAACAATGATAGTAGTAGTGATTATGGAACCCTGTATCCAGATGAAAAAATCTATTACAGGTTATAATGATGAAAATTAATAATCAGTTTGGTCAAGTTTTGTTAATTCTATTCTATATTCTTGATGTATGATAATATTTAAGATGGTGGTTCAGACATATTGGAAGATAATATGCTTTTTTTCCCCAGAATGGTAGCATTCCATTTTTTACCACACATTCCACAAATGCGCAGATCCTATTCTGCTCTAACTTTATTGTAATAAATGTTTACCGCTTCATATTATTTCCAAAATTAGAAGTGGATTTTAGGTGTCTTGCTTTCTCCAGTTCTTGCATGATCCCCATCACTACAAAAGAAATTTTCAGATTAAAGATTAAGTGGAAGTAGTACGATCTGCACCAAAAAAAAAAAAAAAGCAATGTGGGAATTCTACTGTTCACTATTTCACTCACCCACATATTTTCTATTCTTCCCCTTTCAGCTAAAGTCAATTAACACTCTAAATCCACAGAGCAGGACACTACAAAATTGAAGGTTTCCTGTCCACTGATGGGATATAGAAACACATGGACACACATTTAGAATTTCTCTTCTCCTCCAAAAAATTCTCCAACATGTTCAGTTCTCACACTAGACTGATGCTAACTTACTTCATTTGTATTAGTGGTGTCACTTTGGCTAACTAAGTATCCACAGGCTGAGAAAGATTTTGCTTATCAATGTATAGGATAAAGATATAAAAATACGTTTCAATGTCTTCTCTGCTTTTTCTTTCCAAACATTCTATATCCTGCTCTATATTTCCCAGGTATTCTATGACCTCACAACATCATGTGTTACAGTATCCCTCCTGCATCTAAGTTAATGGGACTGCTGAATGTGGAACAATTCACTCTTGAAACTAAGAGGAGATACCACTTGTCACCATCATTACCTTTTAATCTTTGGAGTTCAACTTAATTAAAACTGATGAACCACATTTAAAAAATGAACCCTGGAAAGGTTACAGCTTTCTACTGTCATGAGGAAAATATGAAGTTCACTTCAGCTTCCACTCCATATCAGCTTAGAAGTCTTTTAAAGTTGTTCATCAAAATTTAATTTGGCAGTACAAGAAGTTATTTTTGTCTCATGTTATGAAATGAAGCAACAGCTATGGAACGTGTCTTTTCTGGATTCTTTTCTTACCACTGCAGCCACTGGCTATGCCATGGATCATTTACCACACATTAAAGGACAAACTGAAAGTTTTATGCATGCAATATTATCTTATTCATGAAAAGATATCTAAAATATGTCTACAGATCCATCACTGCACATTTTACTGCTAGCACAACCAATGTCCCTATCTGCAATCTAAATCTATTACAGAACATTTAGACCTTTCTAAGAATTATGCACTAATACTGTTGTAGCATACACCCCATCTTAGTATCCTTCAATAAACTGTCCACGTATTTACAGAAGGAAACTTCGACACAAAGCTAAGGAATAGGATAAGGAATAAGGAATAAATAATAGGAAAACTTCCTAATAAGTTAACCCTTCACTAATCAATTTAGAATTGCATATTCTTTTTTTCTTGTTTCTTACATCTTATTTCTTACATCCTTATGCTCCAAGTTGAAAATGAGAACTTCATCAAAACTTCACTCCATCAATTATATTGCTAACAGTTTATTATTTAACGTATTAAATATATTAGTTTAATACATGTGCAAGCTTAATACATGCATCAAGAGAGATTTGTTCAGTGATATTGGTAGCAATAACAGAACTACACAAAACTAATTTCAGGAGTCTTTCAAGAGATGTGAAATATGCCATACTTTCCATTTTCATTTAACAATAACCAAGGCTGTGCTTAATATTTTTTAAAAGCACAACAGCCAAAATATAGATTCTTATACACTTCCTGAAGGAACACTGTACATATCCTCATTCTCTCTCAACTGAAGCAACAAATGAATTTTCTCATGCCATAGAATGGTGTTTATAAAAGACAGATGAAAGAGAATCATTGCTGTAAAATACTAATTCTTTATGCTTAGCGAGAAAAAAGACAGTGTAACCAAATTTCTAGTTAGAAAAAAGAGCTATGTTCAGAAATCAGGCTGAAGAACTCAGCTAAGATACAAAGATGAAAGAACAGCACCACCTAGTTCCCTGTCTAAAAGTTTCCAAACATTTTACAGTTACAGGCTTTTACTTGTGCAAACTAGTTTTCAGCAGAATAATCTCTGTTTTTATTTTACCATGTCCAAATTTTACACCCTGCAATACCCAAACAGAATCTTGCCAAAAGGTAGGAAGAACTGTATGCTTTCTTTGACATGAATCTAGAAAACCTGTTACAATTAATGAAGGAAGGCCATTTTCATTAAATATTCAACTGTCTGCACTGGGTAGCAGTAGCATCTTCCACTTTTCATATTTTCCACATTAGGAGAATTCCTCTCATTCCACATGCATCATACTTCACATCCTGCTGGGACACAAAATTAGCATGTTCTTTGTACACAATTTTTCTGTTGCTGAAATTTTCCCTTTTAAGAAAAAGGCATACACATGCATATGTGAAACCAATGATTACAAACCAGATTTTTATATCTATATTTTACAGTAGGGAACTCTTTATGTTGATGAACAGTGCTTAACAGGTATTCAAAATTAGAAATTATTCATAAAGTCACATTATTGCTTCAGGACTGTAAGCAACATCATTCTAAAAACCAAGATATAGGTCATTGTATTTTCACACAATTATTGCCATAGAATAGAACTATATAACCGCCAAACTATACTTGAAGACTGTGGTCCCTTCTTGCTGAAGAAATGGGTTGACTGTGGGATATATATTTTGAATCAATAGAAAGGTTTAGAGCAAGAATTCTTCCCATTTTCAGTATTATATTCTGCCTACCAGCTACTTATGGATGAGTGCATTGTGGCATTATCTATATTTGCAATACCCTTCAGTGTCTATACATACACCATTTGGTTCAAGTGCTTCAGCCATTCCTGTTGTTCTGGAAGCATTAATTCTATCCCCAGAGACACGGAAACTAACAAGTCCAGTTTATAAATCTCTACTGGAAAGTACTACATTTGTTGTGTCAACCAATGGAAAACTAGCCAAATAATCAATGGAAAAGTTTTCTGGCTTCAATATATAGATTTAAATTGGATTAGCTCTAAAACTACATTTGGATCAGCAAAAAAAAAGAAGATGTTTTGGGTTTGGGTTATATTCAACACTGTTATACCTCTTTGGAAAAAATCATCTAATTCAACTATGGCTGAAAATCTGTTGCTTAGTCTTAAATAAAGTAGATCCATGGGATCAATAGGTGAATATTGGCTGAATAGATAGGTAAATCTAGTTGATTCAATGAATCCACTCTAGTTGGTGGATTTAGCTAACAATAGGATTTAGCTCTAAATGTTAGCAGTGTAGTACTGATAGTGTTTATCTGTGTCATATGATGTGGACATAGTTTGGATGTATTATAACATAACATTTATGTATGGGAACAATATTTGGAATTTGTAGAATACCTACTATTACCGACTTGAGATATGGAATTTAACTAATGGTAATAATGGTTGGATATTATCTACTCTTACTGTTGCTCTGCTCTTAAACTTATACTCCAAAGTTAAAAAGAGATGTTCGCCATCTATTGTTCAATGATCATAACATCTCACTACTTTAGCTACTCATGGAATGTATTTCATTGATGCCAGCTTCAATACAATGCACTTTTGAAAACAAGATCAGTTTACAGTCACAGAAACACTGAGCTGGAAGGAGCCATTAGGGCCATCTAGTCTAACTCCCTGCTATTCAGGAATATATAGCACAGCATTCCTGAGACATGCCTTTCTAATCCCTGCTTTAAAACCTCCAAAGAGGATCTTCAAGTAATTCATATTTCCAAATCATGTTCATAACCAAGGTACTTCCATCTCCCTTCTAATCTTTTTTCTTTTCTTCCCTTTTTCTCCACTTTTTGTTACCATATAGTAAAATATCATTTTTTAAAAAGCTCTATACTATAAAGTTGCCTGTTGATTTATGGTGACCCCATGGATTTCATTTGGTCTTCTCAGGCAGGGAGAAGAGGTAGTCTGCCATTGCCCGCATCTTGAAATATAGCCGACACCACCTTGTATTTTTTGGCACACCCACTTTCACAATGTCATCACCAACTCCAATAACACTAATCAGTGGAAACTCCCAAAATGTTATTCAAAAGACGTTTCTATAGCTATACAAAGTTTACAATGTATCGTGGAAATGCAAATAAGCACTCTAAATGTCAAACAGAACTATAGCAGAAAGAGTAATATGTTACAAGCACAACACAGTTTACTGCTATTGTATCAGATAAATAGGTTTACGAAGATGTATATTTTCTAGTAATATCATGGCTTATTTTATAAGAATACATAGGTTTCCGTAGATTATTTAATACATGTTTTGGCAAGTTTAGTTTAACCATAAAGGAACAGAAAGCAAACCAAATTTGCACAGATTCTCACCAAGTTTATGAAGCTACAGCCAAGCTTTTATCATCATCACCTCCACCATCATCATCAATTAATACATTTCTATACTATCCTTGTATGTACATTTCCAGGATTAAAATCAATCTATAAATAAAAGATAGCAAGAAGGAAAATATAGCTATAAAATAATTCTGAAATCCATTTAAAAGCCTTAAAAACTAATTGAAACAATTTTAAAATTGTTTAAAATTGCCCTGGTGGCGCAGTGGTTAAATGCCAGTACTGCAAGCCACAAGGTTGTGAGTTCGATCCTGCTCGGCTCCAAGGTTGACTCAGCCTTCAATCCTTTCGCAGGTTGGTAAAATGAGTACCCAGCTTGTTGGGGGCATGTATAGAAATGTTTTGAAATACATGCTATTTGTAAGTTGTTTGCCGCCTCGATCCATATGGAGAGGCGGGATACAAATAAATAATAATAAAATAATAATAATAATAATAATAATAATAATAATAATAATAATAATAATAATAATAATATCATCATCTGCCTGGAGAGAATAACAATACCCTAAAGGCATCAGATCCTATTTGAACATGGAAGCCAAGCAGGGTCAGCTCTGGTTAATATTTGGATAGGAGGCTATATTTCAGAAAAGAAACTCCACCTCTGAGTATTCCTTACCTAAGAAAACCCTATGAAATTCATGGAGCTTCCATAAGTTGACAGGCAACTTGAAGGCACACAGACATACATATTATATGTATGGACACTTCCTTTCAAATTCCTTTCAAGGATAGAGGAGGCAATGTGGATGTTGTTGGCTCAGCACTACTGCTGCTCAGACTGCAAAGGTATTTTGAGAAGTGACTGAAGGAAATAAACAGAGGGAAGGAGCACTTTTTTTAAAAAAAAAAAGCATGATCATTAATGATAGAAACAAATACAAAACAAAACACAGCTACATATTTCCAAAGTTTAAGCCTTTATCTTACATAGCTTTTACAGAGAGATTATGCATCACTTTATCTTCCAGTAAGAATGAATAAAACCAGTATGTGTGCACATATTACATTCTGGAGTGTGAGTAGCGATGTGAAAATCTGTCTTGATTTTGTCGTGGTTCACTGAATGTAATCTGCATTTTCTTCCTGACCTTCTGTCATACAGGGTTTCTTTTCAATGGTACATCACACACATTCATATAAACTTCCTAATGTGCCACTTTATTTAATTTTTTGTCTAATATATGTTTTTCACTCACTGAATGTGTTTTTGCATCTTTTTCCAATTGTGAACATTTTAGACTGTTACTTTTTAAAAGATGGGTGTTGTTTTTGTATGTTTTTTATTTTCTTTTGCAAAATACACCATAATCATCATATATGTGCAAATTCTTGAGGCAATGTGTGTCCTCTCACAATCTCGGGAAGTGTGAACTTGCTACTGTTACTGAAAATGTCACATTACACGAAAATTTTCTTCAATTCTTATCATGACAAAGACAACAAATGAAGCTCTGAGTACTGTTCTGAGGCCTTTCCAATCAACTAGCATAGACATTCATTTTAAAACAGTGGTTCTCAACCTGTGGGTTGCGACCCCTTTGGGAGTCGAACCACCCTTTCACAGGGTCGCCTAAGACCATCGGAAAATACTATTTCCGAAGGTCTTAGGCTCCATTCCCTCCTCGGTGGTGGTGCGCAAGCCACACGCTCACATCCTCCTGCCCCCTGTTCAGAAGGGACTGAAATCGCTCCCCTTCTCCGCTACCGGGAGAACCTCCCATCTGATGGGCCAGCTTGGGGGAGGGGCGGCAGCAGGGGGGCAGGCCCCCTCCACGCCACGGCCCCTGCCCCACTCACCACAGAGGGGGGCGCTGCAGAAGGGCTGGGGGGCCGCAAGGCACCGCTTTCTAGGGGGGCGAGCTGCACCCGGTGCAAAAGACAAAGGCGCTGGGATTCCTCCCCCCCCAGCTAGGGTCGACACTCTGGAAACTTTTCCCACACTGCCCACCCCAGCGGAAACAAGAGCGAAGCAGAAGCAGAGCCCGGGGGGGCTCTCGGAGTTTTTTCCCGGGGGAGACGGGAAAAACAGCCAGCTGTCCCACAAGAAAAACAAGCCTTTGCAGTTTCCTGGGACCAGGGGAGTCAAATCCAACTGGGTTAGTAGGAAAGACATTCCCTCTCTAGACCTAGCATTCCTGGCCAGCGAGCCGGCCTTTGCTGGGGGGGGGCATTCTAAATGATAAATAAATAATTTTATGGTTGGGGGTCACCACAACTTGAGGAACTGTATTAAAGGTTCGCGGCATTAGGAAGGTTGAGAACCACTGTTTTAAAAATATGAAACCAATCCTCAGTGACACACTTATTAATAAGAGTTGCTCAAGATCTCACTGATGACCAAGATTCATATATTGTACGCCGATACAAAATTATCTGGAAGTAAGCCCATTGGCTTTAGTGGAGTTTACTTCTTAATAGATCTACACAGAACTGCATCGTTAGAAAAAATACAGAGCAACTGCAACTAAAATAGCAATACATTGTAAGGCATTTAAACAACAATTGAGGCAAACTAGTGGAATCATTAGCTTCTGGTCTGTTCCAGACACTGAACTTTTTTTTTTAAATGTAGAAATTATAAAACAACACTTTAAAGGCCATGAAGGCTTTAACCAGGTGATATTTCCTAGATAGGGAGTTTCAATGGCAGACTCAGGGTGTTTCTATAATTCATTGCCACTGTTTGGGTATCCCAAGCTGATAGCATAACAGAACTCTTCAGCAGACTGAAAAGGCCCCTAAAGGGTACCACATGGGAGGAAAATCTCTTTGTACTTATGTATTATACACCCTCTCTTAGCTGTTTTACACTATCCCACTGGGTCAGCAATTTTTCTTTTCTCTTTTTCTTATTATGTAGAACAAATCTCCTGTTAAGATGAACAGAGTTATTCTTAATCCTGCTATCACTTCTCTTTTATCATAATTGCTTACCACGTGTAACATTTTTCCCATCCAAAGGGGATGGGGAAAAAATTAAAAAATTTAAAAAAAAAAATACAAGATTTTGTAAATTGGTTTTTATTTTTTAAGCAAAGTTCTGTCACTGACAATTGGGTCCCAATTCCAGGAGAAAGGTGGCCTACAAGTACAAATAAATAAATAAATAAATAAATAAATAAATAACTATTAGCAGAAAGGGGGAGATTAGGCTTCATCTGCTCATAAACAGCTCAAGTTTATTCTTTTAAAAAGTCCCACAAATTCTGGTCTATTTCTAAGTCAACTGGCTTTCTTCAGGGCCATAAATTCAAACTACAACAGAGACTTCTGGAGTTCCTGCTGCACTTTCTTCATGTATCAGTGCACATCAGTCTGGTTCACAACTTACAAACAGGGCAAAACACATTAGGCTTTTTGAAAGTATAAACCTGAACCATCTATAATCATGTGGAACCTAGTCTCCCTTTTTTCTGCTGACCCAATACATGTGCTTTCCAGTGCTTATTCCTACTGCTGACAAATATTAACAATGAAAGCAAAATGTATATAAATTCTAAAGGAAAAAGGAAAACAAAAACAAACCAATTGTTACTATACCAATATGTATTTAAAAAAACAACAACCTTTCATTCTAAAAGTCCTGAAACTTGGCCTGAAATAAAAGTAGCAAACTCAAATGAATTAAGTGACCATTTAGGATTTCGGTACACATGGATTTCAGTTTCACGTACAATTTTAAAAAACAAAATAAGAGATACACATACCTACCAGATTTGCAGTTTAATATCTACAGTGACTATACTTTCACTATGCAAGGTCGGGAATGTATCCTCATATTCTTCACATAACATATTAATATGGAGAGCGCAAGGATCATCTACCTTTTCCCAGATGAAATGCTATACCACAAAAGGAGCACATATTGAGAGGAGGAAAACTGGTATAAGTTTAAGAGTAAAACCTCTGATGTGGCAATTTAGGAAAAGCAGTTGCTCAGTTCTCCTATTAAAGTGTCTGTTGGAATAAGGGTAAAGGAACTGGCTATGATTCCTTGAAAGCTGCAAGGATTAAGGTTAGGGTTTAATCTTCTGTTACCTCCTTGTTGTTCCCAGCTGAGAAGCATCAACCAACCAAGAAACAGAATGCAGAATGACAGCAATAAACTGCACTGTAAATGGACATCAATCCATATATTTCATACATGTGGAACTTGAGACAAAATGTTTCAGCTAATCTCCCTTAACAGGAGTATACCTACTCAGGGTTGAAGCCAAACCATTCCCTCTAAAGAGGGCGATTCATTCCCGTTCTTCCTTATGCTCATTGTTTTTCATTCCTCTTCTAACATCTGTTGCTACAATGTATGCTCAAGCCTCGCTAAGCTGTTGTGTATGGAGAAGGTACCTTAGATTACATAATATGGCATATTATGTACATATGGCATATATACAGCTAGAGATATAACATATATTTCTGTACACCTTTGAGCATATTTATACCTTCCCATTGTTCCTAATTTTTCTTGTTTGGCTACATAGCAATCGACACTCATCACTTGAATTGTTGTCAAGAGGAAAAGATCAATATATGAATTTATATTACTTTCATGAATGGTGACATCAGAGTATTTTTCTCTTAAAGCCTGCTCTCTTAGAGTCTTCTCTTAAGAGTTTGTTATTAGGAAAGAAACAAGTTATTTGTTAGTTAGTGATACATACTATAGTATTTCCAAAACCTGAATCTGGAATAAAAACATTTGTGGAGCAACAGATGAGGAAACGTCAAATGAATTTACATCTAATTCAAAAATTGATTTCTTATACTTCCAACTAATTAGTTTAGTCTTTTTCTAGTTAGGGAATACTGAGAGCAGTCTCTTGCCATATTGCATGGCAAGAATAGAAACAGGTCCAGTAACACACTGATAATCCAGCAGATGTAGGTCAGTTTGGTATTTTCCATTTGTTCACATATTTATCCCTAAGCATCCACTTCAACTGACACTGTGAGGTAATTTGTCCTTAAAATTTCCCAGAGCTGCCAGACATTTTTAAGCTACTGGGACAGAGATCTTTGCAAAGCAGAGGCAGATTTAATGCTCACCAATATTGTTGGATAAAACATGGCAAGTATTTCCATTCTGACATAAGTATATGAAATTAGAAGGAAGGGAGTTAGAAAGGTTGGTAAAATGATTGGTGACAGTACATACAATATAGTACATTAATGCTTTTATTAGAAGCTACAGAAATTGCTCTGCCCATCCAGCAGTAGTTGAATACACTCTGAATCTTCTGCACATTGACCCTATAATAGTGTAAACTTGGGAAAGGCCTTATTATTTAGTAAATTTCTGATTATCCTTTTCTTGATAACATCCTCTAAGCTATATTGTTATATAACTCGGTTTTTCATTTGCAGGAACAAAAGCATTCAGAATTGGTAACACTTTTCTAACCTCTTCCTCTCCAAGTATTGAGTAATTTTGTTATTGTGTGCCTTCAAGTCATTTACAACTGATGGTGACTCCAAGACAAACCTATCATGAGGTTTTCCAGGGTTTAGAGTGCGTGATGTGCCCAAGGTCATCGAGTGGATTTCCACGGCTGAGAGGAAAACTGAATCCTGCTCCCAGGTTCATAGTACAGTGCTCAAATCACTACACCACATGGCTCTTTGAGTAACTTACTTGGAATGAATTACCATGCTTTTATAAATGAGTCACAAACAAACAAGTTTAAGTGTTATGAGTACCCTAGCACACTGTTAGCTCCTATTTTGGTTTACTGGAAGTGAGAGATGGGCACAACCATCCAGATTAACTTGGGATCCTGCCTTGATACCTCTGAAATTTGCTCATATATACATAATATGCCATATTATGTATAATAAATAAAATAGATTTGGAATCAGTCCACCTTAAACCCGGACACTAAGCCAAATCTAGATTCAGAAACCCAAAAGTTCATGTTTCCTTTTCCCATCATTTCCCAAATAAATGAATAAATAAAATTACTGAAAATACAGAAATTGCTGTAAGTTTTGTTTGTTCTTTGCCAAGCTTGACACATTTAATAGCTCTTTAGGTGGATAAGCAAGCCTGACAAATAGCAAATGGGGATTTTTGCAGGTGTTTTGTGCTATGTGTTATTTTTTATTTTCTAAAAAGGAACAGCCAATAGTGTTTTTCTTCTTCTTCAAAGACATGTGCAGACTCAGTAGATCCGTAGGAAGGGATTATGCCTGCTAAATCTCAGGGACTTTCTGCAAGATCTCCTTTTCCATTCTGAGGGTATTCAAAGATAATGTATTTTATCAGCCATATTCTTGTTGGATCATTGGTATGAAAATGATAGATCACATAAGGGTGAGCCTAAGTAGTAAACTTGCAAAGTTTCAGAAAGAAAGCATTTCAGTTAAGGAATCAGAGGCAAGCCGGAGAAAAAGAAAGTCACAGATTATTTTACAAGGGCTTTGTGACCCTGTAACAAGAAACAGTATATTCTGCAGTTGAGGCTACTCATCTTCCACGTATGTTGGGGGAGGGTCCACCTATAACTGGTATAACAAGGCACTTGTGAAAATATCATGGGCCCTTGAGGACAGGCTGATCTCCACTTTAGGCTATATACCTGAGGATATTCTATAGTTTGCAATACCAAGGTCTAAGCCTACTAGATTACTAACACAGACAAACCCAAAAATAACACTGCTGTTAGCTAATATTGCTATCTTTCAATCAAAATTATACTGAATGGTATATTGCCTATGGCTGACATCCAGTTGTCACAATTCACAAGCGTAACAGATACTACTGGCATACAAATTTCCCCCATCTAGCCTACTTACCTGCTGCCTTGCATGCATGTTCCCAAATCTATTCTAGAGGGAAGAAAGAAGAAGGAAATCTCACTGCATGAGTGAAAGACTGTTCATCCAACTCCAATGTTTTCTTGTGGTCATTCAGAAGTGATCCAAAAGAGATCTTGAGTTCAACTTTTAAATTCGTTAGAAAATACCTTTGATTTTGTACATTCTTTGAGTGCTGACCGAGCTATTTCTCACTTCACCATAACTAATAGGTAGAAGTCTATGAAAGACCCCAAAGATGAATTACTGTATTAGACCTGAAGTCTAGTCTTTTGTTTGTATTTAAAGATATAGACAACTTTTCTACCCACAGATCCCAAACAGTAGCAGACAACCAGATTGTGAATGCCTTCTGAATGGCTCTTGGGGATTTTTCAAGTTGATATGGTCAGTGGTTCTGCTGGTAATTCATGATACTTGGATGCTTAGAGAAGTTAGGTGTTAAAGGCTCAGATGTACCTCTGAATTCCAATCTGTGAGCTACCTCAGGGACTACAGAGTTCCTTGGAGTCTTTAAAAAAATCAATTTGGGCATGGCTTTTGTATGTTTCTATCTCAGCTAGCATTTCTATATGGAACTAAGATAAAAAGAGAAATCCTTTTGATTTTCGAACGCTTTGCCTAGCTGTTCAATAAATAGTTGTAGCCATAGGGACAGACATAGCACAGAGCCAAGCATTTGCTTTCAATGAAGAAGGTCCCAGAATGTGACACCTTCAGTTAAGGGGATCAAATAGCAGGTGATGTGAAAAACTTGTGCCTGAGAGACCAGCTGCCAGTCAGTAAACAGTGCAGAAGATACCACCAATATATAAGCACTCATGCACAGATCCGTGTAGAGATTGTGTCATATTATTTTCTTTCTGTCCTATGAGGAAGATCCTAGCCCAAGCAACCTACAATATGTATGTTTTTAAAAATCAGATTTAATAGTCCATAAATCTTTAGACAGCACAATAGTGCTACATGGAAAAGAAAAAAATGTATTGTAAGATCAACATGCTCTGCTCCAGTTGATACTGCAGCATAGCATAGAGACTATAAACAAGTCCAAAACTCCTGTCTAGATGAGATGAAGACACAGGACACAAACATTATCTCCCTTTGCTCCTGCTGTTCTATTCTCTCTCCATTCCATCTGATGTTGATACAGAAAGGATGCCAGAAATACAATTATCTCAGTATATATTAGAGTAATACCTGACACTTTGAACATGACACTTTGAACAACAATGCATAAACATCCATATTTGTCATGCAGAAGCAAGAGGGAAACAGAAAGGGCATGGACAAGAAAAATTGGTTGCTTCGGTGCAACTGATTTGAAAGTTTAACTCTCAATATGACCACACAAACACTTCCCATAGTTCTGGTCACATTTCTCCACTCTCAAGGGATAGTGAGATAAAAGCCAAAGCTACTGATGACAACCTATCTCCTGCCTAACATAGTAAGCACCCAGCTCAAATCACAAAGTACTGCTAAAAGTAGACTTTCAGAGGGATGTAGTGTGACAGGAACTGTTAGCATAACTGTATGACTTGCACTGAATTTTTCGTTTCAGCTAATATAAGCCCAAACAAAATAGAAGAAGTTGGCAAATCAACATTTACACTGATTGAACTCTAACTGGAACTCACAACTCGAGTTTAGGCTTATGTCTGTAATTTCCTTCTTTGTCAGCTAGGGGTCATTTTACAAAAGACTTGACATCCATTCATCCTGTTTAGAGAACCCGTAAGGCAGTGGAAGAATCAACTTCTTATCATGTGGAATCACTTCCCGTCATGTTTTCCTTCTACCATCCATTTCAGAAAGAAGTGACCTATACTATGGAATTAGTCAAAGACAAGCATACAGATATATTTCTGGTTCTTAAATTATTCATTAACTTTCTTTTCAGGTGAAACTATTGAACAATAATAGTTACCAAAATATGACTGCAGTACAGGTATAGCCTATACAAGTCAGCTATGCAAGCCAGTGACTCAGTATTCACATCAAAAGTTGATGATGGACACACCTAAACAGCTATGGCCTATAAGGCTTTTATGAGCCAGAAGCTGTTCTTAGACATGAGAAATGCTTTAGGAATATGAGCTGAATAAATTTGCTCTTCCAGGAATGCCAACCAAATCCATGGATCCACTCCTATTGCTGCACACATATATCTTTCTTAAATGAGAGACCACATCTATCATATTTTCTCCATTTTCTTTGTTAAATATCTCAACTAGCTTTGAGACTGATTTCACACCATACCACACTTTAGTGATTGAGAACATTACACTCTCAAGCAGAAACAAAGCATTCAGAAAACTTAAGGCTTTGTAACTTCGTTAAGGGGGGAAAAACTCAACAGGTAAGCCTTATGCCCAGTTTCCGTGTTAGCAATGTAATTCTCAAAACAGCACTATATTTTTCCCCCCAAATCACTTGTTGCCTTGTATATACATTGTATGATACTGTAGAACTCTCGATGAATTTAATGCAGTGGGCTGTGCCCATGAAAACTCAGTTTATAGTCAATTTGATAATTTTTAGGATGCCACAGGGCTCTTCTTTTCCTTTTGGAAATTGCTAGAATATTTATATTTGGATAAGTTATATAAAGAGATCTAACAGTGAACATGTATAGATGTCACAAAGAGTCACATTTTGAACAAGCATGTTTAACTAGTGGCTTTTTCTGACTATATGGAAGATCAGGGATGAAAATGTACATAACCAGACACCTGCAAACAATATCCAAAATGTAACAAAAGAAGAAACAAATAAAATGACTTCATTTAATTTCCAGGTTTAACAGTGGTAACAAAGAACATGGAAAAAAAAACATGCATATCATTCAAATAAAATGACATGGTACAATAATGTCTGCACTTATTAACTTGCTTGAACTATACATTAAAAAAAAAACACTTCGTTGTCAATAGTATCTGTATGTCATATACAAATTTATTTCTAATTAAAATTCTTCAAGCAACTAATTTTGCCTTACATATAATCAAATTAAAGCTGCAATCCTGTCCATATCAGCTTGAAAGTTCTCCTTTGGGACTTCTTCCCTTGGACTTCCAAGTAAATACTCAGAGATTTGGTTGCCACGTAGGAGTGTTTGTTTATCAACACTTTAGTAATAATTAAAAATATTTTCATAAGATGTTTTCTTCCTTTTTCAAAAATTTGACATGTCTGGAACTTATGCCTTAAATTTCTATTTTTAAAAAATGGTCTTGCCATTAAATGCCTACAAGGATTTACATATACTTTTTGCATGTTGAGATTATCAGAAAAATTACTGTATATGTGAAATATAAAAATCATGATGATTTTAAGTAAACCATTAAACTACTTGGGTTTTGTGGTGTGCATATTGTAATGGGAGGGAGCAGCGAATCTTTGATTCATGATCTTACACCTAATTAAAATATGGTGATATTTGGCAAACCTCACACATAAGTACTAGAAACAGATCAAAATTTTCAGATTATTTATATATTGCCTCATTCTGAAGATCATCATGACCACTGGTGTAGTTTTATGGAATAACATAAATCATTCAAGGCAACTCATTGTTTCTACTTATTTTTAAGAGAAAGGAGAAAATATGTTTCTGATTCATAAACTTATCAGCATGATGTTTTGAAAGGACATATCACAATTAAACTCAAACCCAGTATTAGCTAGTCATCTACTGACAATCATTCACTGAAATTTTCACTTCAATCACACTTTTACTCAAGGAGCTGGAGGAATTGTTCTGTGAAATATTTACTCAATGCTAGTGAACTGCTGAGTAACAGTTTCTGTATCTAATTCAGTGCTACCCAGTATTTTCACAAAAGCACAGCACATTAAAGCATTAGATGCCATTTGCATTATCACACAGCAGGGGGCTACAGCAGCTACAATTCTGGGACAATTCTAACACCTCTATACACATGAAGTACAGTAAAATATATTTAGTGCTGCCATTTCATACTACATATTATGCAATTCACAGCTTTTGAAAGTACATTACTCAGCTAATGACTGCCTTTAGATTGTTCAAGTAAGCTTATAATTAATTTTGTGAAGCTGATAAAATATCTACCAATTCTAAATATTTAGCTTTGCAAATTTATCCATTTAGCTATGAAAATCAAAATAATACAATTAATCATCATTGTGAATAAATGTAACAAGATTCTGCACTACAAAATGGGTGGTTTGGGATGTGTGGGTGGGGCTATATTTGCATAATCAAAAGACTTATTTTTACTGCAGCCAATAATGACATAAACTAACCAAAACATTCATTTTGAAACCTAGGGGGCAAAGGACTTTTCTTACTCTCAGTAGCACTATCTTGCTCTCACTTTAGGTCTGCCATATTAACATCATGAACTGGCATGGAGCTATTTCAGTAATACTTTTCTACATCATATGATAATACTTGGTACTTCAACAATTTCAGTCATTTTAGACACGGAAGATCCACTACCTCCTCAAATCTTTATTTTTTTGTACCTGACCATATCTAAGGGGCACCAGTCTAATACAACCAGATGTCCATGCAGGCCCCCTGCACTACTGAAATCAAATCAAAATCAGGATTGCACTGGCTCACTACATATTAATATGGCTACCTCCACTTCAGGCATTTGGAAGCCAGATGGGTTTTATACTCCAAAAGATGTCAATGTTCTTCAAGAAAAAACACAACCTGAACCTTTTCAGTAGACATCTCCAGCAAATCCTGATTTGATATAGATTTAAGTCTTTGCTCCCATACCATACAACCTGCAGAAGAGAAGTGAGGACAGGCTAAAGGAGCCTTAAACTGCTCAACCGAAAAGTTTGGAAAGCAAATTTAGCTGGCAGAACTCTGTATTTTCCAGACAAGAATAATGGCGTCTACATACACCAAATACAGTGAACACATTAACGCACAAGAAGTTACAAATTAAACAAAATAATGGAGAATTATGGACATAATGAGAAATTTAAAACTGTTTTAAGCAATATCTGTATGTACTAGATATACTATATTTATTGTGGATGTAGTCCTGTGCCATAATTGCATCTCTGCCATGATACAAAAACACACTCAGAAAAAGGACCCGCCAGTCATTCAGCAATATATCCAGAAGTATTTGGTCACTTAATTTTTAATTATAAGAGAGGAGATTAATAAAAGTGTTTTATAAAAGACGCTTCTGACCTGAGCATGTAAGATTGAGTGCTTGAATTTTTATTTTATGTATGTATTTATTTATTTAGTCAACTGTTGCTGAAAACATAACTGACAGGTTCGACCACATGAAACAAAATACCCCACATTTTAAAATATAGGGAAAGTACTAGGTAGATGACATGACAAGAAATGGGCTGTTCCTTATGTCATTTGGAAAGGCCCAGACAGATTACCTTCAGGCAGGCAATACCAAAAAGCTACATCTTGCATGGCATATTTTTCCCCTTTACCTGATGCTGCCTGCAGTGGTGCATTTTTTCCCCTGGCACATTCACTATACTGCTGTGTTAAAAAAAATACTCATATCTAGATGAACAGATACAATTATAAAACATAAGGTGACTCTTCAACACATTGGGTGCTGAATGCATTGACTCCATCCTAAAAATATCAAGTTTTCCTTCACCAGAAACAACCACAATTACACTGATGAGAAAAATCAATAAAAGAGATATTTTCTCTCCTTTTGCAGCAAAGAGAATTGGCACTTCACATGGAAATGTAACAAGAGAGGCTACCCTCTACATATGCCACCTGCCAGATTCCCCAATAAATAACCCCATACAGCAGCATCATATCAGCTCCTTGTACTATGACATTCCCAGGAGCTCACACAGATCATAAGGAAAGCAAATAGCCCTAAAAAAATCATTGCAGTCACAAAATGCAATCATTTCGCTTCCTTTCAGCACTCCTTTCAAAAATCCTGCTTCCTTGAAGATGAAACAGGGGCTGCATGCACGCAGGTTTCCAGATAAAGCAGAGTCACAGACTCAAAGGTTACTTCTGCTTTTGGTGCGCAGGGAGTGGAGGGGAAAGAGGCTTCCGCCACCTTCTCCAGAGACCTCATCTCATGATACTGCAAGTGCATGGTGGCATGAAATACAATAAACTTTATAATGCTGCTACTGAAGAAGAGGCAGTTGGGGAGGGGGGAAACACCACAAGGTCACTTGGCTCTTCCTGAATTCCCTAAACACAGAGAGACCAAGACAATTCTTTTATCATCGTTGCCCTCAGCCATCCTGATAGGGGGAAATGCCAACCCTTCCTGAGGAAAACATGGAGAAGTTGCTGATGCTTGCTGACCTCATTTAGAGCCCCCAAAAGCTATCTAGATGGTTGCTGAACATTCAAGAGTCCTTTATTCTAACACATTTGGGTATCTAGCCACCCCACTCTCCCTTTGCCTGTGGGAAAGAAAAGGAGAAAGGGGCAGCACAAGCATCTCTCAACCACATACTCAAACACTGCAGCCGTAAAGAGAGAGAGAGAGAGAGCCGCACAATCACACATCCATTACCCTCATTGCACATTCCAGCACCACAGCCACATTCTCTCAGGAACAACAGAGCCTCTCTGTTGGCTCCTTAATACACATCACCATTTAATTTGATTTTCCAGCGGTGAGGTGAGGGAGACATCATGTATAGGGAGCTGGAAATAATGCTGCCTTGCTTTCAAGTCCTTCCTGACACCCACCTATTTCCACAACCGTCCATTTGTGTAAAGACAGTAGTTTTGTACATTTCCCTCCCATGCAACTGTTTTATTTTTCACTTGAGAGGTCAGCATTTATGGCAATGGTGCATAAATAAGGAAGGGAAACAAGGGGGGCAGATCACCACAGGGTAAAGGGTTGAGTCTGGGAAGGGGTTGTGAGGAGGTATTCCATATTGCCGGTTACTGGAAGGAAAGGCGGGGGGGGGGAAGAGATGGTTTCATAAAGCCAGCTTTGCTCATCTCTAAGTCTTCCTTCCCCAATCCGCCACCCATGTACCAACGCTTGGCACTGGCAAAGCATTTTTGCCCCCTCCGGGATGGCGTTGCAGAGCACACGCCGCTCGCCTCGCTGCATTCCCGTCCTCACTTTTATAGACATCTTCGGTGGGGTGAAAGATGGTGCTAAAGACTGGCTGAAAGGGAAGGTTACCAGGAGTTGAGCGCGGCGGGGGGTGGGGGCTGCGAGCCTCACGGGGGAGAGGAAGCACGAGGGAAGGACTATTAAGGGCGGGCAGGGAAGGATTAATGTTTGTGCAGCACTTCGAGGGTGGAAAGCGCTGTACAAGTGGTGGAGGAGACGCGGGTGGGGGGGGAGGTGATGGAGAGACGAAGCGGGCGGGGGGAAGAGAAGAAGGCGCCGGGAGAAGGTAAAGGAAAGAGGAGGAGAAGGAAGCCGAGGATTAGAGAAGCCAGGCGCGGGGAAAGGAGGCATCCGTCGGCGGTGGGGGGAGGGGGAGGGAGGGGGAGAGATTTCACCAGACGAAGACAAACGAGGGGCAGGTCGGGGGCAAGTCTCTGGAGGGGGCTGAGGGAGGCGGCGACAGGAGTGGGACGAAGGTCGACAGAGGGAGCGGAGAACGGGATGGGGGTGGCGATGGGGAGCGGCGAGTGCAGGGTTCCCCTTCGGCCCTCCAGCGACTCCACCTCAGCCTTCGCACGCCCGCCCGCCACAGCCCGAAGTTAGGAGCGAGAGGGGAGCAAGTGGAGGAGGAGGAGGAATAGGAAGAGGGACGGGCGGGGGTGGTACCTTGTATGAGGATCCCGCAGAGGCTGTATAAGCGCAAGACGACGCTCGGTTTCAGCCGCATCCTGGGGGTTTCCCTCGGGCTGGCCGGGCGCGAGGCAGAGAATCCCGCAGCCGCTGCTGCTACCGTTGCTGCTTCCTCCTCCTCTTCTTCCTCCTCCTCCTCCTCCTCTTCTCGCTGGGTTCGTCCTCCCCCCAGAAAGAGCCGCCGCCACCGCCACCACCTCCGCCGCCGCAGTGTCTCCCTCAGCCTATCCAGCGGGGTGAAGAGGAGGACCAGGGTCGCGCGGGTCTGCCAAGGGGGCGAGCGGCTGCCGGCTCCCCCTCCCCTTCCCCACCAAGTCGCCCCCCCAGCCCCGTCCTCGTCCTCCGCCTTCTTCCCGAGGCGCTGCACACAGACGCCCCACTCCTCCTCCTCCTCCTCTCCTCCTCTGCCTCAAAACACAAGAGCGCGTCTTCCTTGGCACCCCCCCCTTTCCCGGTGGGTCGGGGCACTGAGGCGAGGGAGCCGGGCAGCTGCAGCCTTCGCCTTCCTGCTGCTTCGCACGCGCTCCCTGGCTCGCTCTCACCTCAGCTCGCGGGGAGACTGCTCCGCTGTACGAGCCGCTTTTCCAGCTCTAGACACAAGGGCAATCTCAGCGCGCGCACCGCCGCCGCCGCCGCCTCCTCCTCCTCTCCCTCCCTCCCCCCACTCCGCGCCCCCTCCTTTCTCCTAGAAGACTCCGCCTCCTCCCGAGCCATGCTTCTCTCGCCGTCCCCCCTCCTCCCCACAGCCACGCCTCTAACTTTCCAGACCACGCCTCTCCCAGGGATTTCGACGTCTCTTCCCTCCTCCCCGCCGTTTGCCCCGCCACGCTCTCCTCCGCTTCCTCCTCTTTCCACGGCCAGGAGATGACAGACAGCTGCGGCTTTCCAATGGAAGAGGGCGTATCCCGCACATCCAACCTGTCAGCGGGCAGCACCGGTGCGAGAGGAAAGCTATCGAGGGAGTTCTGGGCGGGTCTCCCTCTTTGGAAGAGACTTGCGGCGGCAACCGTGCCCTCCCTCCCTCTCCTCTGGCCCCAACTTTGGAGTGGCGTTTCGTGGAGCCTATGAGCATTCCGGCTCGGCGTGGCTTTCCCGGCCAATGGAAAAATCCGGGGAAAGCATAAAAGGTGCGGAAGGGAGGCGGGGAGCGAAGTCGCTGTCCAAAGGTGGTTCTGAAAGGGGCCGTGTGTTGACTCGACGGTGGAGAGCGAGGCGGGCGCCCCAGCGGCCTGAAACGGTGCCCACTTGAAAGCTATTGAGAAGCAGAGAGCGAACGCGGGGGAAAATGGGTCACCGCGCAGCCAACCGCGGCGGCCGCGGCAACCACAGACTCTTAAAGGGATAATTGGACGCTTAAGGACAACAGAACGGAACGAGCCAGGACAAGAGGAGGCGAGGAGGGTGGAGGGGGCGGACGCCAAAACCCCAGCGCTCGTGAATAGGCCCGGGGAGCGCGAGTGAGCGCAGGAAAGCCCGTGAATGGCAGTGCCTGCGAAAGGCCGTGAAGCGGAGGGGGCAGCCACTCCCTCCCCGGGAAGCCCGAGCCCTGGACTGAGCTGACCTCCTCGTTCGCGTTCCTTCCGCTCGCCTGCTCAGGCGGAGACACTTTCCCGAGCACGCTTCTGCCGCCCAGGCGAGGCTCCATTCTGGCGGTGTTGCCGTTACTGTAACTTCTCTGCGGAGGCACTGTGACGAGCTACACAGAGGAAGGAAGCAATCCTCCCTTCATCTCTATATTCCTCTGTCTTTTATTCTGCGTATTCATTGTCCGTCTCCCCTGTCACCAGATGGACATCTAGGTGGCTCACAGTATTTTTTTTTAAAAAAAGAAAAAGCTATATTTGTAGGATACCGTTACTCCAGCCAGCTTAAGGCAGAGTGCGTGGCTTTCCCCCTTGTTCTTCCAAACAGCCCTGTGAGGGTAAGGAGGGCAACTCGTCTAAAATAAGGCCCATGAACTTCATGACTCACTGGGGAGGAGAGCCCCCACTTCCCTCAGTTCCCCTCCAGAGACCTACCCATGGCATCCTGCAGGTCACAAAGCATCAGTCAACCCATAAACATGCGAAGAGTGAAGTCATCCGTGCAGTCAGTGCATGGTTGTACTGTTTACCTCACAAGCAACCAGAGAATTGTATGGATGACACAGTTGGCCCCTAGGGAATCATGTAATTATTATATATTGGTGTTCTGGAAATAACTGCAAATGTCAAGGGATTGTTTTAGAGTTTACACCTTCCCAACGTTACCCATCCTTGTGATTATAGAGGTACTCTGAGATTGTTTGAATACTGAAAACAACACCCGGATTCTTGAGGAACACCGTTGTTCTCTGTCATTATGTATCACTGATGTGAAGAATGGAATATCGGTGGGACAGTGGATGGTTTTGTTTGCTTGTGGCACAACATCTATTACAAAATATCTATTGCAAAACGTTACAACATCTATTACAAAACATACAACAAATCAACAACAAATCATGTACTACTGGGGTAATTACATAAGATACAGGAATCACAAAGAAGTTTAAAAATGGAAGAACAAAACAGGAAGTTCCTGGGTAAGATGTTGGATCAACAATCATAATGGCAGCTACAACAACCAATTCCCTTTATAATCTGCTGTTGATGTCTTCAGGAAGTTGCAGCAGATCTTTTGGGATGCTACTGCAAAGGTGGCAAACTTAAGAGTAATGGGTTTAGAATAGTCAACCAATAAGTCACACATAATATCTGGCAATTTCCAACCCACAAGTTTTCCAACCTTGCTCTTGGAAGGTCTCATAAGAAATGCATGTAGGGGTCACTATATAATGGGCAATGTAATAAACCGTGAACTAGGTCTTCCATTTCCTGAGAGCCACAAATACATAGTAGGTGCCATTATGATTGTTGGTCCAATATCTTTCCCAGTAACTTCCTGTTTTGTTCTTTCATTTTTAACCATCTTTGTGATTCCTGTGTCTAATGTAATAATGTAATTATGTATATAATGTAGCACACACTATAAGGAATCCCTTTATATCTTCCCTCTAAGTGATCCAGTGGCAATGTTTGAAAATGGAGGGGAGTAAATCTTTTCCAAGAGCAGCAAAAGTTAGGTCTTGGCAATACTATTGGAAGTACTATTCGCTCTTTAGAGAGGACATGGGGAAAATAGTGTAATAAAAGTACTCTGTGAGGATGCTGCCCATGTGCAGAAAACCCATGAAAAGTTGTAGGAATGAAGTCACACTCCTGGCAGAGCTTCTTTACTTCAATCTTGGGCTAGTTCCTGGCCATCAGCAATACTGGCTGTCCAGACTGGATGGAGCTCTAACAAATGAGCATCCTGACTTCTAAGCTCAACAAACAAGCTGGAGTGTAGAGCTCACCCATGGCATCAGGGTTAGGAACAAGGTGGCACTCCTAGGTCCCCACCTGTCCTGTGTATAAGTAATACATAGATACAGCTAGTACCGCAGATAAAATCACTGTATCCATACAGCTAATATCTCATGTAAAATAACTATGGTAGTATGCAAATTAATGTCATATATGTGAAGTGGATCCCAAACAGATAACATTGTCCCCAAAAAGATATCTGCATTTCTAAGAAGCTTTCAGTACCCTAAACTTACTGCAGCCTTTAAGTGCTGACTTCCTCCATCTCATACTGCCACTATCCCTATCTGCGCAGTTGCTGGTGAATATGACCACAATATACAGAACTAGTTATGACATATGATGGCCTGTTGGACTAGGAACCAGGCTATCTGAAACCTATATTCTCCCATACAAGCCTGCCTGTTTTGAGATCCTTATTGAGGCTCTTCTCTAGGCCTCATTGTGCTCATAAAGATGTTTGGTAGGGACATGAGAGTGGGCCTTCTTTGTAGCTTTTCCCTTCCAAGGAAAGCTAAGCTGGCCCCATCTCTGCTCTCCTTCCCCTAGCATGCAAAGTTGACTTTGAAACTAGATCACGTTACCACACCTTACATTCCCCATCCTGTAGGATGGCAAAATTGGTGAGAAATATAACTTCATAAAACTGGACACTTAATGACTGTAAAAGCATGCAGTACCAGGACACAGGCTGAAAGTGTGTGCTGGTCAGGATGACCTCAACATGGCAGGCCATAGGTGTCAGCGGCGGGCGGAGACCAAGCAGATGCGGGGCGAGCGGTTGGGGCTGTCAGCGTTTATTGGAAGTCAGTAAGCAGAGGTTACAGCACCCCCTCAGGAAAGCCCCAGCACAAACGTAAAAAGTCAAGCCTCAAAATAAAATGCAAGCCAATTGCTAGGGCAAAGAAAGGGTTACTTTACCCAAAGCACAGTCCAGGGACTCGGCTGCCAGGAGAGCTGAACACGGGCACCGGAGGGAGGGGCTGGAACTAGACACAGGATGAGGAGGACGTGGAAGGCTGATGGTTGTTGCTCCATGGTCCCCCCTCCCTGCGCCCGACCTAAATAGCCTCCTGGCCCAGTGGCGCCCAATCAGGACCAGGCGCACAGCCGAGAGCCCTCAGCCTGCCACCTGGGCTCACAGTTGTGAGCTCTTAGCTCGCGGCCGCTTTTCCAGCAGCTGCTGGGACCGGCGGGCTGCCTCTTTCCCTTGCCACCACTGCTGAAACGTGGGAGGAGGGCCGGCAGCCTCCTCCAAGTCAGAGCCGCGGGTGGGCGGAGTCCCAGGGCTGGAGCCAGGGCCCGCCCCCCCGGCGAGCCCGCAGGCACCCCGACCGCCGGGGCAAGCCCCAGGTCGGCCCTGGTACCGCTAGCGGACCCATTCACGTCAGTGGAGACTTCTGCGACCGGACCTCCTCCCGCGGCAGCCAGGCCTCCCCCTGCGACGGCGGAATCCCCCACGTCGGCTGGCCCCCCCGCGTCGGCGGCAGCAGCCTCCGAGATGGCGGCAGGCCCGGCAGAGCCCTCCGAGGCAGCGGCGGGCCAGGCGGCGGCCTCTGAGGCGGCGGCAGGCCCAGGCTCAGCCAGGCCCATGACATCAGGTTCAAGAGGATTAGATGGAAACCCTTGGTGCTAATTCTCTCAATGATCCATCTTCCAAATACAATAGCAAACAAAACTGCCCAGGAGAAGCAGGCAAGCACCCCTACTGTGCACATTTCCTACAGAGACCTTCCTGATTCACTTTACTTGGCCAAGACATTAAAAGGTTGTCAGCATCCCCATCAAAGTTTGGTTTCCTGCAGTTTAGACAATTTGAGCCATTCCTCTTCAATCTTCTTCTTTAGGACAGGTAAATATTACCCCTTCTGCCCAAAATGTCTCTCTATGCAATCTTTCTCACCTTTTCTTTCAATAATCTTGTATGGTTCATGAGATTGCTTGATTTATTGTGTGTGTGATTAATTTCCAATAAAAGATCCTTTTAACTGGACTCATCTCCACAGTTAGTACCTGTATAAACAGGTGAAAAGATCTTCCCATTACTCTCCTCTCACAGGCCTCTTTTGAGCTAATAATTTCCCAGATTATAAGGAGATGTTGGCACTGCTGTTGGACCTCAAGGTCCCCCACCTTTTGGAGTAACAATGATTTGCTGAAGAAAGGGTTTTTAATTGATCAATGCAATATTTATTGCTGCTGGGAAAGTGTAGCTCACAGGCCAGATGTAGCCCTTGGGACTCTCAAGTGTAGCATTGAAGAAGCATCTCAAGGAACCAAGACTAATTTGGATTTTGTTTTAAAAAATGGGACTGATTTTTGGGCAATTTTTCCCCCTAAACCACCCAAAATGTGCTCAGACCATGCCAGCATGCTCCCCATGACCCTCCAAAGTCCACCCAAACTTCCCCCAACCATAAAATAAATCTTTTAAAATGGTTGAAAACAGACCAAAATGATAGCCAGAAATGGCATTGTATCACTTTGGGGTGTGCTGAAGCACACTGGTGTAACCTTCTGGATGGGCAAAGGGTAGAAGAATGTCCCTGACCCTCTGCACATTTGCTACATCCACCATGTGCTGTGCTCTTAATTACTTTTAATTCAGATGTTTTTCAATATTATAATTTGTTAAAATCTATTTAAATATTATTATGTTGTTGTTTGTATTAATTTTTAAATTGTTCTTCTCAACTGTATTTTATTTTTAATTGTGCAAAATAAAACAGAAAATAACAAATAAACAGCAACAAGAAGCCATCTATGCCTAGGCTTTTTTTTAAAAAAGACAAAATATTCAAGTAATTGTTCATGCAGAGCTGCTATCTATATGTCGTGCTTTCAAACACTGAAAGGCTTATGAAGTCCTCAGCCCATTAAATAGTAGAAGGTGGGAATTTGTCTTTCAGTTGTTGCGGTGTAAGTTTTCTAGCCACTGAAAGGGCAGAGAGAATCCATTTGGGTTAGCCATAAGTTAATTTCCAAGATGCAGGCAAATAGCTTAAGAGTCCATGGATGTCTGTGAAAGTCAGAGATTGTTCCAAAACAAAATTAATTCAACTGATGACCTTTTGCCAAAAGGAAACTACTACTGCGTATAAGTGGTTGAGACTAGAGATGCATGAGGAGAATTGCAGCACCAGTAATTAGCTGATGTACTCAAAGCTTTGCTGAAGAAATGTTTCTTGAGTACAATACAGAGAAATTTTCCTGTATGAATTGGAGCTTAAAATTCATAGATATAACTGGCCAAAATCATAATCCACTGATAAAGCAAAACAGGGCTAGCTAAGTTGTCATAACATTGATATCATAAACCCCTAATATCATATTCATTAACCAGCAGTAATTGTTTGTAAACAAATATTGGGGTCATGGTGAATTTTTGTTGTTGTTGATATTGTTTTTCTTGTTGCTTTGTGCCTTCGAGTCATTTTTCCAATTTATGGCTATCCTGAGGACCCTTTTACAGGATTTTCTTGATGAGGTTTGTTCAGAGGGAGTTTTGCCTTTACCTGCCTCTGAAGCTGAGAGAGTGTGACTTGCCCAAGGTTACCCACTGGGTTTCTAGGGCTGAATGGAGACTCTAACCCTGGTCTCCTAGTCCTAGTCCAAAATTCAAACCACTATGCCACACATTTCCCACAGTGAAGGAGACCTTGAGGTATTAAACATTGCAAGGCAGTGCACAGATACCAAAACATACTAGAATTGGAAATACTTCCCTTCTGCAAAAGTTGTCAGAGCTTATCTCACAAACCTTAAATCCTGAAAATAAAAGAAACTCATCATCAGGACCAATCAGTTCATTTAGAGCATGAATTGTGGGTCCCTATCACACTACACTGTTATAGTACTATTATTTCACTTTAGCTACCCTGGCTGCATCCTGTGGAATTCTGGTATAGGAGATTATCTCACTGATCCTCTTCTGAACAAACAAAACTATTGAACCTATGGTTCATAAATATCTTAAACAAAGGCCCAATAAATATATCTAAGTAACATCGTAGGAGTACCCATATGTAGTACAAACATACACCTTCACTTAGTTTGTGGGCCATAGCTTTTTTCACTGCTCAAGAAGCTTATAGAAGCTGCATAACTATATATTATAAGTGAAACAATAAGTACAGAACACTTTCTGTAAGAGGAACACCAACAAAACCCTTTATTCTATACAGCAATCATCTTCATTGTAAAATTATGGACTTTCAGTATAAATTTTAAAGATGTGGTTGAATTCGAATCATATTTCTTCTGCTGCTAAAGTTTTGGATCGACAGGAGCTCATGCAGGTGTCAGATTTTGCACTTGAACTTGTTCTGGAACTGTAGGAGCCAGTTCTCATAGCTTGTTGTGCCAAGTCAGAATCTGTGATGCCAGATGGTCCTATTACTTGCCAAAGCCTCCCACTCAGAGATGACAAAAGTCTCCTAAGTCACATTTATAGATGTCCTTATATCAGGGCTTTTGGGTGACCTTTGGGTCTCTTTGCATTTAGAGGTTTACCATAAAACATTTTTGTATTAATATATTTTGCATCCCATGCACAGGCTCAAGCCCAAAGAGTATTCCCTGTTTAGCAGATTGAAGAGATGCCTGGGATGTTGGTCTGGGCTTGGATCATGCATTAGTTATGTCTGATTATAAGAAAATATGAAGGAAGTGAGGAAGGAAAGAAGGAGAAGAAGAAAGGGAAAAATTCACATAATGAATATGAAAGCTGCTGTAGTTATATGCCTTCAAGTCAATTTGTACTTATGGCAACTCTATCATATTTTTTTGTGGGGTGTGTGTGTGTAAGATTTTATTCAGAAGTTTCCATCCTCTTAGCCTGAGGGAGACTTATGCATGGTCACCCAGTTCCACAGCTGAGGCATACCGATTTCAAAAACATACCACTCACAACAATATACTGCCCATATTACATCTGTTTTTGTTCCCTTGGTTTCCTCTCCAGAATGTCATAGGAACAAATCATTTTCTTTGACACTGCACTGAACTAGATAGTCTTTGATTCTCTTCCAGTTCCTATGATTCTGTGATCCTTTATGCCTTATTCATTCAGATACTATTTTGGAGAGGGGGGAACAAAACTATCAGGATCTATTATGAGCCTATCCATTGTGATGTATATGGGTTTCTTTTAGACAAGGGAATCATATTACCTTCCACATCTTGGACTGCAACTCCAAGTAGTTCTTGCCAGCAGTGCAAATACTGAGGGATGCTGGGAGATGCAGTTCAACAACATCAACAAATATGAGAGTACTGGAATTCTCAAGCAGAGTAATCAAATTGGCAAGACAGAAGCTGAACAGTAACCAGTCCCATGCCTGTTCACACACACAGAGGGTCTAGTAGAGAAGGAAACAATTTAGCCCTCTTTGTAAAATGTATAAAAGTAGCTATACTTAAAAACACTTACCCATAGTCAAATACATTGTGTAATAGAGGATTGAAAGAGAAGAAAACAACATCAGGTTGAAGTGATGCAAAAAGAGATAGCGCATGGAAAAAGCAAACGGGAAGTCTCCAAACTTGCCTTTATGCAGATGTTACTAAGTCTAACAGGATTAATGTTCTATTTTAAATTGAATTCTTTCTCCCAGTAATTTACATCATTGTAGGCCCCTAGACAGCAGTTTTTGCAAGATATCTTTGTATCATCACACACGATTCATAAAATTCCCACATGTTCCTCATGTGATTTCTTTGGATATACTCTACTCAATGATCTCTGAGTGTTTCAGTTTGGCTTTTCTTGTTCATGAAAGATATTAACATTTAAGTCCTTACATACTGCAGACATAACTATGTCATAACTTCTATTAACAACTGATACTATTATCCCTATCTTGAATGATCAAATGAGGTAATGGTGTTAATCTTCAAATAAATAATGTTTTGATAATATCAAATAATGTTATGTGAACAAGTCAGGTAACCATTTTAGTGGTGTCCACAGGTGATGGTTCCATACTGGCCATATGTATTAATCAAATTTGATTTATGCATTAAAGGTGTCAACAACATTTGCTTTGACAGGACATATACTTGGATCAGTTGTGACTAATAGAACTTCTTAAAACTGATCTTCTGGAAAAAAAAGTTTAATCAAAAGTTTAATCAATTGTGAATGTGCCATGCAGACATATTATAAAATCCATTTTATAGGTAGAAGTTTCATGCTACACAACAAAGCAACATAAAAATGAACCAATGTCTGTCTGTACCTCTAATTCTCATAGGCAGTATTTATGAAGTCAGCTTGTAGTTTGCAGTATATAGCATTCCATTTATGGTTCAGCTAAATCACTAGATAGATAATCAGTAGGTACTATTGACTAAAGAGAGGCAGGTCCAATAGTCTGTCAGGATCATTTTGTGATATTCTTGTGGTAGTGTTGGTTATATTTATTTATATCCCCTCTTTTTGTTGGAACTGGGACTCAAGCGAACTAAAATGAGTATAGTGTTGTTAAAACACACACACACACACCTCTTTAAAAAATATTTGCCTGCCAATGGAAGAAGAACAGCAGGGACAGAGCCATATTGGTTTTTCTAGGTAGTGCCTTCCAGAGCTTCAGGGTAGACATCAGTAAGGCCTTGTCTCAATGTTTAAACCAGTGGACATTGTGTAGGTGGTAGAACTGACAGAAGTGTCTTCTTCAAGATCTTGCAGCCCATGTATGGAGCTGTAAGTCTATCAGATAATATAGACCAGATGGTGAAACAGGGTCACATATTTCATGTTTACTAGTTTTATTTTGTAATGTCTTCTCAGACATCATACATTTGAAGTTCTCATGATTCATTGTACAATTGGATGGGGTAGGTATGTTGAAGGAGATTTTTTTTATTAGTTTTGGCCCCTTTCCTGAGGATGTGTGTACAACACAGAAAAAATGCACCTTGCATTTATTTCTCCATGGAAACAAATACTGAGGAGCAGCTAGGAATGCAGACTCAATAGGGCTGCAATGTGCACATCAGGCATGTAGATCAAGGCTGTAGGCTGTGTGGCTCTGTTGGACTGTGGTCTTTGCAGGAATTAAGTTTCCATCATACTTCACACTAGCTTATAGTTTCAATCCGAGAACATCTGGATGATCACACACTCCCAATTTATGTTGTAGGTGGGTGGAGGAGAGATACAGGGAAGAAGGTCTGAAGGTAGGGAAAACTGATAGTTTTGATGCCAAATTAATGCATTATATCTTTGCAATGACATATTTCAAGTTTCAATTAAAAAGAGATTTGTTTAGAAATGGATATCTTTGAGCTGTGGGTACAAAATAAGTTTCATAAAAGCTGTCCTGATACTGAATGTTAGTAATCAAAGGACAATATTCCTCCCATATTCCCAATTAAACTGTTTCATGCTATCCTGTGAGGTTTCTGTAAAACTTTGCCCAATTTTCTTGGCTTCTTCTGTCTTCATCTGTGTTTGCATTCCTCCTAGTGAATTGATGACATTTCTGCATTTTCAGCCATATTTTCTTTTTGCATCAAAATAAAGGTAAAAGCAATGAAAAGGCTCCCCTCCCCATCCACATTTTAGATGTTTTAAATTCAGAAGATGTGGCATGTCCCCATTATCATACTAGTGAAGTCAACTAATTCTGGATGAAGCAATGGATATGAGGCTAATGAATCTGGAACAGAAGCCTTCCAAGTAATTGGAGGCATTGATGGAGGGTAGTGAGCTTCTCAGGTGCCATTGTAAGCCTGTTTACATAACATAGATAGACAGTTAGGAATGAGCTATGGGGTCTATGAAACCAAAGAAAAATAATCTTCAAGAGCAAAGAATAACTACTAGTGGGGGATAATTTAAGGAACAACAGTCTAAACCACAAAGCTCAGCATCAAAAGGCAAATAAGGACAAGATTAATTATGGAGAAATAGATACCCTTCTCTACCTTCCTCTAATTCTAGGCCTTTCTTTTCTTTGGATGATGCTTGTAAATAATTTGTAACACTGTGGACAGAGGAAAAAGCCAGTCAACTTTCTTCTCTCTCAGCACTCACAGAATAGATGAAAGCCTGTATACTCTGTATGCTCTGAACTCCCCTCCATTTTTCCTTCTCTCTTTTTTCCAGGACAGCATAAGTTTCAGAGCCATTTGCAGTTTCAATAGTCAGCTTCCCTGTATAACAGTAGTCAGCTTTCTCTGAAAGACATTTCTCCTGTTTTATTTTCTGTTGACATTGCTTCTAATTTTCATTCACTGCCAAATAATAAATTATGCATCTCAAAATCCTACCCTACCAAATAACTTCTTTTTCTATTACTATTTTCCTTTGGTTTCAAATAAGTTCAAAGAATACCTTCCTCCCCAAATGAATGCAATAACAACTATTAACCAATGTGGAATTTTACTTCTTGAATTATTACAAGTTATTTGATTACATTTCCCCACAGGATCAGCAGTGATTTTCTTTAAAATAATGTCATAGAGTGCAAGACTTGTATATTTACCCAGAAGTAAGCCCCTGTCTATTGAATGTGATTTACTCCTACAGAAATGTGTAGACCTGGAGCCTTAGTTAAAGACAGCCATTTGTGAAAGTATATTGATCTGTGCTTCAGAAAGATAAAATCTATAGCACCCAGTTTTGGCTCACTTACCTACAAAAATAGCTATAGACCTAGTAAGGAAAAAAAAATGACAACACCATTATTATAAAGGCATCACATTTCAATCATTTTTGTAGGAATGAAAGATAACAAAATAGGGAAGACAAGGGCTTATCTGCTCTTGCAATATCCTATCCCAGTACAGCCACTGAAGACATTTATTATTACAGATCCTACTCTGTGCCAGAAACAGAAATCAAAATTCCTGTGCAACTTCTGTGACACAGTAGGCCAAGCCTGCCTTTTTGCAAGAAACCCCACCCCCAAAAGTGAGACATCACTATAATTCTTCCATTTTTTTTTCTCTTACAAATTGGTTCCCATATGGTGAAAAGTTAAATGCTTTTATTGATCATTAACAGCCTAGTTTCACTCAAACCTCCAAAGTGGACAGAGTGCCAGTGAACATATCTGGGATCTTCCTCTCTAGGGAATTGAACCACTTTCCTCCTAGATTCTCTTTCTTTAGTTCAGCAGGAAATAAGTAGCAACTGAAGCGAAAGAGTGATTATTGCCTTATGGATCCTGGTATGAAAAATCAGATTAAAAAAAATCAACAGAAATGGAAGATTAATGGCTTCTCATTCCTATAGATATCACTAACAAGGAGAGCAAAAACAGTCAGTTCATTGGAAATGGGGCTGACTGGCAGAGTTGCATCTATAAATATTGGTTTCCCATGTTACTATTCTTAAGAAGCCTGATCCATATAATATTATTATAAGTACAATCCTATACATGTTTACTCAAAAGTAAGTGAAGGGTTATAGAATCATAGAGTTAGAAGAGACCCCAGGAGCCATCGAGTCCAATCCCCTGCTATGCAGGAACACCCATCAAAGCACCCCCAACAGATGGCCATTCAGCTTCTGCTTAAAAACCTCCAAAGAAGGAGACTCCACCACACTCCAAGGCAGCATATTCCCCTGCTGGAGAGCTCTGACCGTCAGGAAGTTCTTCCTGAGGTTCAAGTGGAATCTCCTTTCCTGCAGCTGGAATCCATTGCTCCTTGTCCTAGTCTCTGGAGTAGCAGAGAACAAGCCCACTGCATCCTCAACATGACATCCCTTCAAATATTTAAACATGGCTATCATGTCCCCTCTTAACCTTCTCTTCTGCAAACTAAACATACCCAGTTCCCTAAGCCGTTCTTCATAGGGCATGGCTTCCAGACCGTTCATCATTTTGGTCGCCCTCCTCTGGACACGTTCCAGCTTGTCAATATTCTTCTTGAATTGAAGTGCCCAGAACTGGACAAAGTATTCCAAACGAGGTCTAATCAATGCAGAATAGAGTGGTACCATTACCTCCCTCGATCTAGACACCATACTCCTATTGATGCAGCCAAGAATTGCATTATCCTTCTTGGCTGCCACATCACACTGCTGACTAATGTTCAGCTTGTGATCTACCAAGACTCCTTGACCCCTTTTACACATACTGCTATCCAGCCACATGTCCCAATCCTATATTTGTGCATTCAATTTTTTCTGCCTAAGTGCAGGGTCTTACATTTCTCTCTATTGAAATTCACTTTGTTAACTTTGGCCCAGCTGTCCAATCTATCAAGGTCATTTTGAATTTTGATCCTGTCCTCTGGTGTATTAGCAATCCCTCCCAGTTTGGTATCATCTTCAAATTTGATCAGCATGCCCTCCACTCCTTCAACCAAGTCATTGATGAAGATGTTGAATAGCATTGGCCCCAGGACAGAACCCTGTGGCATCCCACTAGTCACTTCTCTCCAGGATGAAAAGCAGCCGTTGGTGTTCACCCTTTGGGTTCGGTCGGTCGACCATTACCAATCCACCTAACAGTAGCCCTGTCCAGCCCACATTTTACTAGCTTCTTTGCAAGAATGTCATGGTGAACTTTGTCAAAAGCCTTACTGAGGTCAAGATATGCTACCTCTACAGCATTCCCTTCATCTATCAAGCTTGTAACCCTATCATAAAGAGATAAGATTAGTCTGGCATGATTTATTTTAGAGAAATCCATGCTGACTTTTAGTGATCATGGCATTGCTTTCTAAGTAATTACAAACTGACTGTTTAATGATCTGTTCTAGGATCTTTCCTGGTGTTGATGTCAGGCTGACCAGGTGATAATTATTTGTGCCCTCTTTTTTCCCCTTCTTGAAGATGGGGATGGCATTTGCCCTCCTCCAGTCTGCTGGGACTTCTCCTGTTCTCTAAGAGTTCTGAAAGATTATTGCAAGTGGTTCAGAAATGGCTTTTGCCAGTTCTTTTAATATCCTTGGATATAATTCATCTGGCCCTGGAGACTTGAATTCATCTAGTTTAGCCAGATATTCCTGTACTACTTCTCTACTTATTCTGTGCTGCATTTCTCTCACTTCCTCACCTGCTCCCCACGCCCCAGGTTGAGTACTTCTATCCTTATGGGAGAAAACTGAGGCAAAGAAAGTGTTGAGTAGTTCTGCCTTCTCACTTCCCCCCTCTTATTAATTGGTCATCTTCTCCACACAGTGACCCTATCATTTCCTTATTTTTCCTTTTGCTGCGGACATAACTAAAAAAATCCCTTTTTATTGTTTTTTATGTTTCTGGCAAGCCTGAGTTCATTCTGCGCTGTAGCTTCTCTGACTTTCTCCCTACATCTCCTGGCTATTTGCTTGAATTCCCCTTTGGTGGTTTCACCATTCTTCCATTTCCTGTACATGTTTCTTTTAACACTTAACTCAGCTGAGAGTTCTTCAGTCAACCATTCTGGTTTTTTTAGACACATGCCATTTTTCCTCCTTATTGGCACAGTTTTCAATTGTGCCTTCAGTATTTCACTTTTAAGAAACTCCCATCCGTCATAAACTCCTTTCTCTTTTAGTATTCTTGACCATAGGATTTCAGCAAGTAACTCCCTAAGTTTAGAGAAATCATTTTTCTTAAAGTTTAGGATGCATGTCTGCTTACACTCAGCTTTTCCTTCCCACTGAATGACAAACTCCAAAAGAGCATGGTCACTCCCTCCTAAGGATCCCACCACCTCCACTTGATCAACTAGGTCATCCCTGTTCATCAGGATCAGAGCTAAAATAGCCAATCCCCTTATTGCCTCTTCAGAAGCATGAAATTGTCTGCAAGGAAAATGAGGAACCTGTTGGACCTTGCAGTCTTTGCAGAATTTGACTGCCAACAAATTTCAAGATAATTGAAATCTCTCATTAACACGACATCTCTCCTTTTTGATTTTGTGGTCATCTGCTCCAGGAAGGTGTCATCCAAGTCCTCAGGCTGGCCCGGAGGCCTTTAGCAAACCTCCACAATCACATCCCTATTATTTCTTGCTCCCTTAGTTCTTACCCAGATCCTCTTGACTTGCCTTCCCAGATTAAAGTCATGGATCGCTTCACAGGTGAAAACATCCTTGACATATAAGGCTACTCCTCTTCCTTTCTTGTTTGGTCTATTTCTGCAAAATAGGTTATACCCCCCCTATTCCTACATTCCAATCATGAGATTCATCCCACCAGGTTTCAGTAATGCCTATTAAATCATATTTATTTTGTTGGAGTTCATTTTGCTAATTCCTCATGCTCTGTGCATTAGTGTAGAGACACTTGAGACAATGTGCCCATTGCAGAAGTCCTGTACTAAAGTTACTTTCCCTCTCCCTGTTGGTCTGTAGTTCTACTTGGCCTGCCCTATCTATACCGTTTGGGCTATTTTTTGCAGCATTCACTGAATCGTTGCTCAGAATAATACCGTCCCCCTCCCCAGTCAAACTCAGTTTAAAGACCTCCTGATCTGTTTGCAAGACTGTTAGCAAAAGTATTCCGCCTGACAGTTGTAAAGTGCAAGCCATCCCATGCCAGAAGACCATCTTCGTGGAAATGGAGGCTGTGATCCAAAAATCCAAATCATTCCCAGCATCATCATCTTCAGAGCCAGTTGTTGATCTCCACTATTTTTCTTTCCCTTTGTGGGCCATGTGCTTCCACAAGAAGAAGAGATGAAATGACAACCTGCACATGAAGGTCCATCAGCTTCCTACCCATAAGCTTGTAATCCTTCGTGATGTGGTGAAAGCTGCACCTCGCCATGTCATTGGTTCCGATGTGAACCAAGAGCTAACCAGTCTGGTTAGCTTCTCCGTTATGTCATTGATTTTGGCCCCAGGAAGGCAGCACACTTCATGATTGATCCTGTCCAGGTTGCAAATGGTTGGTTCCGTTCCTCTCAGCAAAGAGTCCCCAACCACTAGAACTCGTCTCTTCTGAGGCTTGTCTGGGGTTACTCGACGAGCAGATTCCCTCATGGCTGCCTGAACTTTCTGTTCATTCTGTTGCTGTTGGATATTGTTCTGCTGGTGTTGGGGTTCCTGTTGCTGATGTTGGATTTCCTCCAGATGGTGTTCCATGACCTCTTCCTGCTGTTCCATTTTGTCATTAATAAGGTCAAGAACTTGGAAGTGATTCTGTAGCTTGAGAGTCTTCGTATGGCACTTTGCCTTTCTAGTCCTGCATGTCACATTCCTCCAAGCATCCGTCTCCCAGTTTCGTGAACAGGCTTCTTTGTCTGCTAGCTCCTCCATGCACTCCGTCTTCAAAAAGGTCCTCTCAGCCCTATCCAAGAACTCCTCTCCCCCCCTAATAATGTGAAGAATTGAAATGTGTGCCTCCAGCTGTTGAATCTTCTCCTCCAAGAGGGCAACCAGCTTGCATTTGCTGCAGTGTACCCAATGACATCTTGCGGCAGGAAAAGAAACATGCCATAGCTGTGGCAGGTGACCACAGCAGCTCCCTCCCCCTCCATACTTGACAGTCTAGATAGATAAATTGAAAAAGGTAAAACTGGGCTTTGCCTTCAAAGTCCCCTGGTAAAATCTATGTCAACCTCTTGTTTGCCAAGTTCTTATTGCCAACCTATCAAGAGAGAGGGAGCAATACTATAGTGCTTATAGGTGCTCCCTCAAGTTCCAACCCTACCTAAATGTTGCGGACAGGCAGATTGACTCCGGACGGCTTCAAGGAAGAAGAAATAAAGTCTTGCTAAGGTTAGGTAGTAAAAGTGAAACTGTGCGCACCTTTGGCGCGCGCCGCTGGAAGCAGCCATAAAAAGCTGCTAGCGCCTCCCCCTAGCTCGTCAGTTAGACTGTGTGCTCAGCGAGAGAACACGGCCAGAGAAAACAGACAAACGAACAAACAATCAATCAAACACAGCCCCAGAAGCCTGTAAAAGACACCCTGTCAAGATGTCTTCTCAGACGCAGCTCACCTTCCCCTCTCTCCTCTGCAAATGAGTTTGAAGGCTGCTGGGAGCAGATATAAAGAGCTGCTAGCTCCTCCTCCTAATTCATCAGCAAGTCAGCTAGGATTAATGGCTGCTATCTCTTCTTCCTAGCTAGTCAGTTAGACCGTGTGCTCTCCCTGGCCAGAGAAAACAGACAAACAAACAAACAAACAAACAAACACAGTCCCAGAAGCCTGTAAAAGACACCCGGTCAAGTTTTCTTCTCAGACACAGCTGAGTTAGTCAAGATGTTAGTCAAGAAGGAATGTATAGAGTTACACATTGGATTGTAACAGTCCCCTGTTCTACTGTTTTAAGTACGAAGATAAGTAACAGAGAAAAAATAAACAACCAGAAATCAGGGCATGTAAGGGAAAGGAATGGGTGGATTTCTTTTTTTATTCAGCATTTACACATTCTTGCACAGCTTTCCCAGAGGCTGTCATCTTGTTAGGAGTCAAGCTTGGCATGTGAGAAGAGTAATTTCAGATGCTTCTCACTAGTGTATATAGCCACCAGAGAGATCAGTGGTCTTTAGGACTGTGCTATTCAGGAAAGAAGGATTAAGTCTCACCTCCACTATGTCAGTCCTGCAGCTTTTGGACGAGGGAGGGAAACTGGTGCCATGGAGAATGAGAATAGCACCTTGGATGTGCTAGTAATGTGTTTCACTATGGTGCTTTCATGCTACAAAACTGTAGCACTACATTCCAATTTCCATGACAACATGCTATCGAATCCTGGGGCTTATAAATTTGCTGTGGCACTACATCTCTCTGGGTGACAATTTTAAGGACCCCTCCCTAAACTGCAAAACCCAGGATTCCACAGAATGTTGCCTTGGCAGTTAAAATGGTATATAGTGCTATAATAATATGCTCCAGGACTGTGCTAAGGGGAGAAATCATTAGCCCTGTTTTGGTCCACTGTGATTCAGTAAAGATATGGGAAGGCAGTGGCTGTTTACAGTTGTGAAAAAGATTCAAAACCATTCATAGGATGCATTCAGCACCACAAAAGCATCTCTGTGTACTTTGGCCCTTTACAACCTGATTCCTATTGACATACTGATAAATTACTTACAAATAATCTGGCAAGTTTAATTGAGTTGATCACAGGAAAATATGCATAGGATAGTGATCTTCCCATTTTTACATGGTATAGCTAGACTCTCTCTCTCTCTCTCTCTCTCTCACACACACACAAAACACCTATCTCTATCCAGTCATTTGTTGCCAGGTGGCTGCCATCCATATAATCTTTTCTTCACTTATCTTTTGCTGCTTGGTGAAGATGAATATATTCCAGTGATCCATTAAAAATAAATTCTTACCTTGGCCTTCAGAAGGAAAACTGTCATTGTTTATCCTTGGCCCAGTGACCAATGCACTTATCTGCCACAACTCTGGAATGCAAATAGGGGGAGTATGATAACAACTGAGAAGTGTGGCTTTCTATGTCAACGTTAGTGTAAAAGATAAGAAAGGGTAAAGGGCACCTTTCTCAACTTTCAGGCTAATGTTGATCAGCAGTGTTTATTTTGCATTACCAAAAGGATTATTTACATCTCAATAAGTATGCATTAAAGGATTGGGATGCAGCTCTACTAACTTATGTAGGACAGTGGCCCCTTGCCCTGGCATAATTTGACAACTTCAGATTCTGAGTATTACTATTAAAAAGCTTAAAGAAATTAGACAAACTGCTATTAGTCATCATGAAGTTGGATCCATATCCTAACAAAGAAACATACATCATGCAACATGCCAACCAGCAGCCAGTTCAGATTTCTCCAGCTGCTCACTGGCAGGATTGGTTCAACAGCAGCATTAAGCAATAACAATGTACAGTGGTGGGTTCTGTGACCTGTATCTATGAATGACCATGGCATGGCTCCCATGTCAGTAGGCTTGTGAAAACTTCTTGTGTTATATTCTAAACTTTAAAAGGAGCGCTCCAAGTTGATAGTTTTTTTCAAAAGGACAGGACTTAGAAGATTGGTCCTGTCCTTTAAAGTTTGGACTAAAGCCTAGAGCAGATTCACTATTGAAATCGAAGCCACCAGCACAATTTGGTTGAGCTTGCTGTCTCTCTGACTTCAAGAAGCAGTGAAACTGGCATATGGACACAGCCCTAGAGTCAGCTGATAGCAGAACATTGCATCATATTGTGTACTGTGATGCAATTTTTGTTGATTATGCTATCACAGGAAAGAACAAATAATTTAATCAATTATTTAATCAATTTTCTCAGTATTGGATCCTTTATGAAAAGTATTTACAGTTTGGGATGTATTCTGTGAAAAAAAAAATCTGTTTTTCCCCTTTAGAAAAAGGAAATGACATATTCTTTGCACGAATGTTGCTTTCTGTGCAGAAAATGAAAAACAAAAACAAAAAACCCACACCTTCCTATACAGAAAATGCTGCTTGCTGTGGGGAGAGTGATTCTCTCTCACACACAAAATAAGTCCAGAAACATTGCAGAGGTTTATCCTTAATGGGGCTTCCTGACACTTGGTGAGTCTTTTGATAAGGTTCTCCATGATATTCTTCAGGCAAGGGAACTGAGTTACAATTAGGCAGACCTGTTATTGGTTTGCAGAGAAAATCCGGAGAGTGCTCACCAATGATTGCTCTTCATTCTGGAGTGAAATGAGTAGTGGGGTGATTCAAAGTTCTTTATATATAAGTTCTTTATAAATGAAATATGTGATGGAATAGAAGGTATGATTATCAAACTTGCAGATGACATGAAATTGGGTGGGGGGAGAATAACTAACATCCAAGAGGACAAGATCAGAATCCAAAATGATCCTGACAGATTGGAGAGCTGGGCCAAAACTAATAAAATCAAGAGGGACTAAATCTAAGGTACTACATCTAGGCAGGAAGAGAGAAATGCACAAATGTATGGGAAACACCTGGTCTGAAAGCAGTATATATGAAAAGGGTCTAGGGGTCTTAGTAGATCACAGCTTAAACAGTGATGCAGTGACCAGTGATTTCGCAATAGCAATAGCATGTGTATTTCTATACCACTTATCAACTAAGTGCTGTCTAAGCAGTATATATTGTGTTAGCTAATTACTCCCACCAAGCTGGGTACTCATTTTACCGACCTGCAGAAGGATGGAAGGCTGAGTAAACCTGGAGCCCAGCAGGATCGAACTCAAACCTTGTGGCTGCAGTACTGGTATTTAACCACTGTGCCACCAAGGCTCTGGCGCTATTGATTGCTCTTGATGCTGCCAACATGTACAAATATACAACATTCTCATAAAAATTTGTTTCCCTGATTAATATTACTATTTTGACTAAACTGAAAATCCAACAAAATGATAGGAAGCATTAATCTGCTTACTTGGTGCTTTCCTAAACTTTATCCAACTTTCCAAACCTTTGAAAAGGTTCCCAGTCAACCAGTTCTTCTGCAAATTCTTTGGTACTGGATGGGAGTGAAAAGTATTGGTTTTCTTCCGCAGCCTTCCAGATATGGCTGAATGAGTTCCATATGGAAAAAAGCCACCAGAGCTTCCAAAGCACATTCTAAGCTGGAAATATAGGTGCTGCTAAGTGGAATTTGTAGATACTCAGTTGATATTTTGGTGTTTAAAATTTAGCTGCAAGCTGTACCTTCCATGCTGAATCCTAGTAATTTCTAAATTGTAAATTAAAACAAGAAGTACAAAGATTTGGAAATCTCTGGATAAAGTAGTGTTGTTTTGAGCTTTCTGGTTGTGATGTATGACTTCTAATCCAGAATGATGATAAGGCAAGTGTTTCTGGGTAAGCTCACATTCAGGTATCACGTAGTTCAATACAGAAGGAATCCAGCCAGCCATGAGCAAGCAGATCAATAGTTGACATCTGACATGTTGTCTTGCTTATTAGCTAGGTTTTCCTTCTGAATTCTTTTATTTATGGTGCAATTCAGATTTGATAATAATGCCATTTTTTCATTGTGACAAAGAGTGGAAAATAAATCCTGTATGAAATCAGATGTACCTTCTTCTTTTTTAACCCCATAGTTATCTGTGAGAAATACAGAAGTTGCTATATTGTTCAAGCATGCTCATTTCCAGAAATGTACTCTCTTGGTCTTGCTTCCTGCACTGGCCAAGTCTGATCTGCCAGTTGCATTTACAGTTATCATGTTTCAAAGATAGTGAAGCAGGTTAATTAAATAATTATAAATCTTCACAATAGCTGTTTGTTTCTCTCATATTACCTATCTCATAATAAAGACATTAGAATCTGTTCTTTTACTGAGTCTCACTTAGGGTCAGCTGATACACAATGTGGATAACTTATCAATAATACATGAGTTTTAATGGAATTCTGTGCTCTGAAGTTCTATACATCTTAAATGGCACTGAAATACATGAAATGGTGTCCAGTACCATTGTGATGCTAACAAGTAGCATACTTGTATCCTTCCAGATCATTTCTCTACCCCCACTTGCCTTATTTATTTTTCATATATCTTTTATAACCTACCTCTTGAACTAGAAAAGGTCCATCAGACATTTAAAATCCAAACACATAGCAAAACAATGAAGAAAACAAAATGTCACAGCAATACAGAAGTAGAAATGATAGACAAAAGGAAGAAAATACAGGTAAGTATTCAGCTGTGGTTAATTTCCAGCAGCTAGAGTTAGTGAGTGATTGTTAATTAGTCAGTGTTGATGCCTTGACTGTTCTCTGGAATTGGGAGATGACTTGGGGAATCAACACAATTGATCCTAAACATATTTTGCTTGGGTGGAAAGCACAAGTTCTTAGTTTTCTGGGGAGTTCAGGACAATGAAGTGCCTGGGTAGATACTAGATCAACCTTTGAGAAAGACTCAGAAGGAATCCTATTCAGAATGGGCTAGGTCCAGCTTAAGAGCCCACTCTTCAGCAATGAGGATAATGAAGAAAAGGTTCTTTTCTGCCTCTTTTATATCAGCACATTTCCACACAGTTGTTTCTTTTATTACATGCTAGACTTCAGATTGCTTTGGAGGAACCTTCAGAAACATGCTGAGAAATGCCTGCAAAATATTTGGTGGACAAAATCACTCCAGAACACTCAGATTTAGACTGTAAAGGTAGGTCCTGGCCAGGTAATTTGTCCAGTTTTGGTGGATGGGTTTTTATTGTGTAACTTGACAATGTGGGAAAATGAAGCCAACCATTTCTCTATTAGACACATGTGCATCCTGACTAATTACAGTTGCTATAGAAGGGCTGGACAACTGTTGGTGGAGGTTATATAGAGCTGTGTTCAATCTCCTCTAAAATAGACAAGTACAAGATCATCATTGATGAGAAGCTAACTGGATCCCATCATCCTAGATGATTACCAGCCAGTTTCCAATGTCTCTTTCATAAATAAAATTCCAGATGTCCAACTCCAGGTTATTGGGTGGGGGAGTCAAACTGATTATCAGGTCCAATCCCCCAAAAATGTGGTGGCCATATTGTTGCTGGATATATACTTTGGAGATCCATATAATACTGGTCTTGCACAAACTCTTTTACTTCCTACTTGCTTCCAAACTCAATTCACACTGCTGTGCGTATGAAGCCACAGTAGATTGGAATTCCAATTGGAGGTCAAAAAATATCCCATGTGAAGATATTTTCTTCCATAATTCTTTTTTAGTCAGTGTGGATAAAAGCCATATAAAAATGATCACACTAATAAAGAAGGAAAAGGGAAAAACAGCTAATAATTGCTACATAAATAATACTTGACATAAATACACCAGAAATTAAAGATAAGAAAAGTGATTTGATATTTACTAAGTTAATATTTGACATGAATTAATATTGATTTCATCTTTGGTCTTCCTTCCTTCCATGAAGCTCAAAGTATAAATATGGTTCTCATTATTTCATTCTTACAATGACACTGGGGCTAAGAGATTGTGACTGGCACAAGAAGATCATCTGCATTAGTATTTTGAGGAGGTCTTCTGAGTCTAGGGCAATTTCCACACTACACTGTTATAGTGCTCTTATTCCACTTTCATTATCCTGTGGAATTCTGGGGTTTCTAGTTTACTGAGGCCAAACAGCTCTCTGGCTGAGAATTTTAAAGGCTCCTCCCTAAACTGCAAACCCCAGGATTCCATAGGATGTTGAAAGTGGAATAATAGCATTATAACAGTGTAGTGCAGAAATGGCTTAGGATAGACTAGCTGTTAAGGACAAGGCAGAATTGCTAGTAGTTAGAGAAACGGTGCTGTATATAGAAATGTTCTGTATAGTCATTGCTGCATCTCATATACATTTGTATACAATGTTACACAGTATAATAAAATACAATGTACAATATTATAGTGTATACACACTATATAGACATGTATACTGCATTGTATATAGAAATGTATGCACTACAAGCCACCTTGGACCCTGTACAAGGAGAAATACAAGATATTAAACAGATAGATGATAGATAATCTTACTGTACATAGAATTTTAAAAATAAAAAATAAATGCACCAGGGAATTTTTTTCTCTAGTCTTTGAACACAGATGTTTATCAGTTTAATAAGTAGGGAGGGGGTTTGTTAGAAGGTTAAATGCTTGTATTATAATTAGATTACAAGTATTTTAATTCTAGACCCAGTAAGACAAAAAGGCTTAAATCTAATTTCTGGTCAAAATTAATCCAAATGATCCAGTTGCTTACTGCCAATGTCAGCATCTGTGTAAATCCCATTGCTTCGGTAGATCTACTCTACATGGGACTAGCAATCAGATTTAGACTATAGTAATTTAAAGGTAAATGTTGGGATGCATTTGTAAATATGCTATTAAAAAAATCAGTTATTTTCAATTGCTTCAGAATGACAACATCTGGGTTGGATATGAAAAAAGCTGTTGAGCTTTTTTACTGGATCAAAATATTAAAGGTTTTAGTTCATTAAAATAGTTTTAAAGTAGTCTTCAAAGTTTTTACATGTTATAAAAATCTTAGTTGGCCCAATAATACTATTTCACTGATTGTATGCCTTTGTGGCAATTATTTAGTTATGAAAGCAGTGAAATTTAATGTCAAATAGTTCCAGATACAAATGTGCAAGAATGTAGGAACTAGAAATTATGCGTGAAATGCTAATCTGAATAAATCAGATTGCATTGTTTGAATCACTGTACTTCTTTGAGTGCTGCTTCATTCTCCACTTGTTTTAAATGTTGTTTAAAACAAAAGAATTGAACTACATTTCTACCTTAGTTTAATGAAACTGTAAGATTTTAAAAGACATGCTCTGATAGTTGTCAAAACTCGCATGGTATTTTTCTGTTATACTTTAAATTTGTTGTGTTTGACTAGCTTTAGTCCTCTATATGTGTTTCAGCTTGAGGACTGAAGTCACTGTTCTGTAATTTAGTAATCTCTACATGTCAGGAGAGAATTTTCCCATGCAATTTTTGCTTTTGATTATGACTAGAAAACCATTGAATATGTAGGTCTAAAATGTCTGTGTAGGAAGACTGCACACAATAAACTAGTGCTTGTAAAGCAGGGTTGGAGGATCTTTGGCTTTCCAGACATTTTAGATGACACCTTCAACCACCTTAACATAATATGATCAGTGGTAAGAGCTGTAGGGACAAAACTCAGAAATGTAAGCAATCTGGAAATGTAAGCATTTTTACAGTCTTCTTGAAAAGGTGATTCAATATGATTGGTTAAAAGAACTAAGAACCAGAAAACTGGGGCAAGAAACATCAAACTGTAGAGTTGAAAGATATCCCAGTAGTCCTGCTCCTTGCCCATGCTAGAAGCCACTGTTAAAGTATCTCTGACAGATGTCCAGTTTCTGAAGCTCCAGCTGGAACTGTGTTGGGTTGCATTTTTTAACATTCACAAACAGATAAATTAGGGTGGCAGCAAGAGAGACAACAGTTAATGAATAATTATCTCAAGTGCATGTAGCCTACACACACACACACACACACACACTTAAAACATGAAAAATTCATAGAATCATAGAATTGTAGAGTTGGAAGTTACTAGAAATATCATCTAAGTCCAACCTCCTGTCAGAGCAGAAAACTGTAACTAAAATGTCCCTGAAAAATGGCCATGCAACCTCAGTTTAAACCTTTTCACTGAAGGATAGCTTCATCATTTTCCAAGGCAGTCCATTCTACTGTTCAGCAGCAACTTCCACCAGGAATCTACCCCTGATGCTCAGAATCTATGGTTTTTGTTGGATCCTCTGGAGAAGGAGGAAAAACATATATACCAAGTGGTCCCTGTTTGGTGGGAATGGCCCCAGTTAATCAGTTAATGTTCTGGATTCTGTCTCATCCTCCCACTTTTCCCTTTCATCCCCAGCTTAGTTCAGTTTTTGAAAACTGAGCTGAAAGGACAAAAGCAGTTTGTTTGTTTATTTAATATTCTACCTTCACAAATACAGGATCCAAGAAAGTTCGCAACCTGAATTAAAACAAGATATAGTTCAGTGATGGCCATTGATGTGCCATCGCTGAAAATATATTATCAAGCATGCTGCTTAGAAACAATTAAAGATTGGATTTAAGTAGAGAACAGAACAATAAAAGAAGTTGAAGGGACAGAAAATAGATTTGGTTGGCACCGATACTTATGCTATGATAAAGTAAAGGTGAATAAAGACTTTAACAATCATTGTGTCCAAAAGTCTCTATTGAAAGTGTGGATACAAATAAAACACAAATTTTATGGAGGACTTCTGATGTGGACCTCACCCCAAGAAGCATTTAATATTGCTCCAACAAAGCAAGAAAAATTACTGATGTATCAAGAGCTATTGAAAAAGGATGGTACAAAGTTAAGAATGTGTACAGAAGAGGAATTAAAAGAGCAAGGCCATGAAATTAACTGGTTCCCATGGAGACAGATTTAAAATGGATCAAAAATTATACGGGTTTGAAAGAAATGAAAATGAACTGGATGTATCGATGAAAGGGGACCAGAAAAAGAGAATTTCCAGATTTTACAAAATATTGTTAAAAAGAGAGATGGAACCAGAAACTGTTAAAAATAACATGGCTAGATGGGCTCAAAATATAAGACATCCAATTGAGTTGGATACATGGGTGAGGGCATGGAAGACAGATGTAAAATTTACACCAAGTTTGAATTTAAGAGAAAATTTTTATAAAATGTTATATAAATTGTACATGACGCCTGTAAAACTGAAAAAAAATGACAAGAAATGGGAATGGAAAATGTTAGAAATGTGATGAGAAAGAGGGATCTTTTTTTCATATGTGGTGGACCTGTAAAATAGCAAAAAAGTTTTGGAAAGAAATACATGATGAAATTCAAAGAATATATGGTTTTAACTTTGAAATGAAGCCAGAATTTTATTTGTTGAATATGTTAGGGCAACAAAGAGAAATAAGATCTCATCAAAAGACATTGTTATATATAATAACTGCAGCAAGATTGACTTATGCTCAACATTGGAAAGAAGGAAAATATATTGATATAAGAGAATGGAAATTCAAAGTCCTGGATATAGTAGCAACAGAAAAGCTAACTTTTTCACTTAAAAATAAGCAAATCCAGGGCTTTGAAAGAGAATGACAGAAGTATTGAATTGGATAAAAGAATGGAATAGGTTGAAAGAAAGAAAGGCTGTGAGAAAGGAGGAAGACAAAATGAGGTGGTAAAAGATAAATTGTAAATATTTACATATAAGCTAAAAGTAATAGTATACAATTGTTATAAAATGGAGATAATGTATGGAACGGAATGTTTATATGGAATGGAATATTAAACTCAGATCCCACTGGGAAAATTGATGTCTGGAAATGGCGAGGGTTTTTTAAAATTGTTTTTTCATTAAAAATTTTAATAAAAATTAATTTTATAAAAAACAAGATATAGTTAAAACAATAGATAATACAATTTTTATATATATATATATATATATATATATATATATGATAAATTATCAGTCAAAATCTTGGATATAACAGAAAAAATTTGTAGAAAAGCATATCTGATTTGAAATTTTTTTTCTCCTCCTTTCAGTTCGGAGTTATACAGCGTAAGATTGTTTATTTTTGTTTGTGTTTGAGATTTACAAGTACATAAACAGTAAGGCTTAGTTTTACTTGTTTTCTTCTCTCTTTCTCTTTTCCTTTGGATTTAGTATTCCCCTGTGTGCCTGCATACTGCTACAGGGAAAATGTAACTTGTAGAGGTTGAACATTAGAAAAGATCTTGCTGGCTAGTTACTTTAAGACAGGTTTTCTTTCTGCAGAACAAGTTCCATTTACATTAACAATACAATCATACACGTATCTATTCAACGAGTTCCAAGGAGCTCAGTGGGGCTTGTTGTTGTTGTATGCCTTCAAGTCATTTCCAACTTATGGCAACCCTAAGGCAACCCTGTTGTGGAGTTTTCTGGGGCTGAGAGTGTGTGACATGCTCAAAGTCATTCAATGGGTTTCCATGGCTGAACGGGGAATCAAACTCTGGTCTCCAGTTGTAGTCCAGTGCTTAAACCACTATGCCGTACTGGTTCTCTTCAGTGGGGCTTAGTCTCCCATATTATGTCAGTCAGTCAATCAGTCAGTCAGTCAGTTTATTGTATTTTAGCAACCAGCTATTATACATGAATATAGAAAAAGTAAAGGGAGAAATCAAATACATTAATTTACATGTCATAGTTAGCCTACAATAGATGAATCATTTTCCATACCCCACCCCTTATACTTCATAACATGTAATTGTAAGACCTTAACAAGAAATTTGGATGTTCTAAATCTAAAGGATACATATTTCACAGCATCAGATAACAGAAAACAGACCTTCACAGAAGAAAGATTTTAGTAAAGTAAAAAAATATAGTTATTCCAAAGATCATTTTAAATAGGGCACTCAAGCAATCCATGGGTTAAATCTTCTGTTGAAGCTGAGTTGCAACCACATACTCTGTTCTTCATAGGAACACTCTTATATCAGCCCATCCAAGCTGCCAATGGGAGAACATTTAATCTAGCATGTAGAAAGGCTAACTTTATTTTAATATTTGAAAGGTCCACCAGGTAACTTGGAAGAGATAGATACAATGGGGTAAAAGAAACAAAAAATTGTTGGATCGGAAGGACTTATTCTCAATCATCTGAGGCCATTTCCACACCGGGCATTTAAAATGGTGCAGAGCGACCTCCAACGGAGGTCTTTTGCACCATAGAGTGGACTGAGGTGGACTACTTTTTGTAGTTCCACACCTTAGTCCAGTTCTGTGCGTCCGGAACTGGTCACGCAGCATGCTTTTTAAAAACCTCTTTTCTGAGGTTTTTAAAAAGCACGGAGTGGGCAACCCTGTCTCACTCTGTCGCCACGCTCTGGATCAGATTTGCAGGCATGCACAAGTGTAAGCCTGCAGATCCTCTGGGGGCAGGCTTTCAGCTGGTGAGCTTCTCTGATTGGTGGAGAGCCTCTACCAATTGGAAGCCACCATTTTGGATGCCAGAGAACTGCAGAGCGATGAACTCGTGCTGTTGCTTTTCACGATGAACTCACCCGGTCGCAGGAAAAATCCAGTGAGTCCCATTTCTGCCCGATTCACACCCCACGTGCAGAAAGGGCCTGAGATTGCATCTCAGTATCCTTGAGTCTTTGGAGAATTAATACTTTCACTCTATCATACTTTTGAGTCAAAAGAAAGGAGACTGAAAACTCAAAATTCATGGCAACCAACTGCATTTTATGCACCCATGAATTTGAGCCCAACTCTTTGAGAGTTAGCAGAAGAAGCTCAGATGCCTGCTTAAAAATGATGTTTAGTCAGAAGAACAGGGCTAATCCAAGAGCCTCCACTTTAAGTGGCATTAATTGTTCATGGAGCAATGCCAATTTTGTAGAAGTGGGGACTGCCACGAGTCTAATCAAAAATTTATTTTGTGCTCTTTCTATTATATCTAAATTGGTGCTCCATATAACAGTTTTGGTAAAACTCTTGAGTGTTTTGTGTACTTGTATGCAGGATTGTAGCCTGAGACATCCTAAAAGGCCACTGAAATATATGGATTACTTCATGACGATACCTTTTCTATGGAATGGATACAAACCCAGAGTTCATACAGTGGATCTGAGAGAAATGTATCATTTTAAGCAGGTCTGGTAAAGTTATTTTGATTTAAGAAAAAAGCACATAGAGGATATTGTATTTTTTTGTTTGTTTTCCCCGTCTTTTTCAGACTTTCTGAAACTCAGTATATACATTGCAGGATTTCTCTGTTAAAATAGCAGAGTATGTTCTTTCTCACTAATACATTTTGCCCTCTTGTTGCTTGACCATGCCTTTTGACCACACTCTGATATTGCTTGGTAAATATGTCCCAGTTTTCATCCATGAAGTGTTGGAGAGCATGGAAAAAAACTTTCTTCACTTGCCATGTGATGGAACTTCAGATATTTCAACGTAGTTATCACATCATCTTGTCCAGTCTAAACAAAGCCAGCTCTCTTAACCATTTCTTTATAGTATTTGGTATCTGGACTCTGCATTATTGGTTGCCCCTCGGATATGTTCCAGCTTGTTCATATCTTTAATAAAGTATGGGGCCCAAAACTGAGAACAGAAAGGTTTCACAGAGTCAAAAATTTCAAGAAACAGCAAATCCTGTTTAACTAAAAGCAAATTATGGTTTAAAAGCAGGTCAGTGTGTATAACTAGACAATCTTTCAATTATGTTTAAGGGTAAAAATATTAATGTATCCTCAGAGCCTGGAAATATTATATTTGTGCAGCAGCTCCCAGAATCTGCCCCTCTGGGAGGCTTCTGGGGGTTGTATTCCTGAAACAACATTCTTAAATTTGGTTTAAGCTTTTTCCAAAGAGCATCACACTGTATTTAATTTATTCATTGCCTTGATACCTTTTGCCTTCATTGCCTTGATACCTTACCTTTTGTTTAAGTGCCTCAAGGTGTTGTACATTTCAGGTTCAGAACAAGACCCAATGGTGTGTGCAAGGCTAGAGTAGTAACTCACCTAAAACCATGTGCTGCTCTTATTTATGATAGGAGAGCTAATTTATTTTACAGCAGTAAACTGTGGATTAGCAGTATGTAAGCATGTTCTGATTTCAGTTCTTCCCTTGAAATTCAGATAGTTGCATACTATCTTGGTGACTTTGTTGAAACTGAGCTATGATTCAGACAAGACTACGCAAAATTAAACAGATTGAATATGATTTCAAAGAGAAAAATAGTTTAGTTCTTCGTGGAAAGTGAATGAATAAAATATTGAATTAATGGCAATTTCTGTGGAATCAGAGCAATGTTGTTTCTTCAGTGCTTGCTAGATTCCTTGCTTCAAAGGCCTGCTTTCACTCCAATGAAAAACTTTTTAAGAACAAAAGCATCTGCATTCAGTGTAGAACTTTGTCAATGAGCCCAGCTTTCCTCCACTGCTGTTAGCTATTTTGAGTGGGAAAATGCCTTGTTTTTAACCTCCTGGCACCCCACTCTGCTGAATGCTAATCAGGAAACAAAAACACATGCTTTTATATAGTGTACCTACCTCAAAAATTGTCAAAGGAATCAACAAAAGTTGCAAGTGAGACTGCTCCGTAGACTGCAAGTGAGACTGCTCTTGTTACATTTGTCTTTACTATTGCATTTTTATACCGTTAAGGGATGCAGTGATAATGTTTTGCATATAAAGTCAATTGGATCTAAAATATTAGTGCTATGTCTACAGCTAATGATGTTTAATGTTTCCCATTCACATTCAGATTACAATGTTGCTTAACTTTAACCACATTTCTAATGCCTCAACTGGATCTTTGTCAGGCTGAATTTTTCAGAGTTAAAATAGTTCACCTAGCTATGTGAAATAGTTAGAGAAGAATGTGTTGTCCATTACTTAAATAAATAAAATAAATAAACAGTGGTCTTGTTACATAAAATAATTGCATTTTGGCAGCTAATGATTGCTATTCCTAAGAGCCTCACTGGCATTTATATCATAAGCTTCGGATTCACAATTAAAATGGCTTGTTAGAAGCCAGAAAGCACAGCAGCATGGTTTTCAGTTGACTTCAACATGCTGAGCACACACAAATAAAATTTATCTTGCACCTGATTTTCTTGATAATTAGGAGCTACTTCCTTTTTCACTATAATCAGGACATGGATCCAAAGGTTATCAGGGCCATGATCTTTATTCTAGATATTAATGACATTACTCATATCATAAGGATATAAAATCTAGATCCAATGTGACACATGAAGAGAGCCTGACACGCATGTACACATGCACACACACACACCCCTCTAAATTAAATATCCTTGGATAAAACGCACAGAAAAATCCTATTGGTGAGGAATGAAGATCTGAGCATGGAGAAATTCCTGTATCTAAAAAAAAAAAAAAGGAAGGAGCTGAATTTCCCCCTCCCTTCACTTTTCCAGTGTTCTCCCCCTTTAAACACTTTCCCTCCCATTGAGTCATGTAGGAAGGTAATTAACTATATTGGTTCCAAAGCTGGCCTTGTTCTTCCTTTATCTCAGAGCTATGTTGAGGATCATGTGATGGTTTTGGATCCTGGATAGCTATTTAGCTTTTCCCAGCATGTCAAAGGAATGTTCCCAGAAGGCCTTTTTGTGTAGCTCAGTGTAAGAGTTTCAGTGTTGAAGAAGGACTTACTTTGGACCTTGTACAGCTACACTGAGGAGACTTTCAAGGCTGTGTCCCCTTATGAATGGAAAGAATATTAACCATTATATTTTTCCGGACACTTGTGAAATTCAGTTCAGGAAGAGTAATGCCGTGGTGAGAGTTTATATAGTTTTTGCCCAGTAGAACATACATTCTGGGATTATTTATGTGCAGAAATACACTTTTTTTGTATGCAAACTGGAGAGATTTACACAAGAAACAGTATCCAGACAACCCCTTTTTTTGTGGGGGGCAGGGCTATTTAAAAAAAAAAAGTGCCCAGCAAACAGCTTATATAAAAAAAAAATCTGGCAAAAAATCCCTGGCATTCTTGCACAGCGTTGTCCCCAAAACATCAGTCTTTCAAAATAAAACTCTTACATAAAAAACCTTGTGCAAAACTCAGCAATCTTGGGGATAAAAAAGAAATGTTATTAATCTTTTGTGTAAAATTGCAGCAAAAGAAGTTTTTATGCAAAATTGCTGCTTTTTGAGTAGAACCACACACACACATGCATGTGCACACACACACACACACAACCCACAACAACTGCCTAGAAATAGTGCTTTTCAAAAAACAAATCTCACAATTCTTATGCAATAAAATAAAATAAAAGCATTTGTATTTCTGTGCAGAATAATTTCCTGTAACATTTCAGAATGGATGAATACCCCTTAACAGCTAGTGAGAACTGCATGGAAATACTTCATTCCATAAAACAGTGGAAATTATTCATCCTCACTTAGTCAGATATTGACATCCCTAGTCTCTCTCATCAAAGGTGGACATATTGCCACACTCTCTGTTGGGAGAGCTGAAAAAAATGTCCCCTGTGATGCTGCCTCTGGAGCCTCAGGTGTGCAGTTCGAGAATACCAACAATGGGATAAAATAGATGGCCAAACATCCCAAGGGACCAGTGATCAGTGCAACCTCTTGGATACACCCAGTCGGGTGACTGATGTCCACACACCCCTGTTAGTGCTTATCAGGAATCTGTGCTTATCTGTTAAAACTAATATCAAACTTTATTCTAAAACAAATGTGTCTTTCCAATCACAGGTGCCTATTTCCAATTAATACTACTTTTTCCCCTGTAAGAACCCCAGGAGAGTAAATCCAGAACTTGGAAAGTTATTTTTTAAAAGGAATTCTTTCCCAGTTAAAGTGTTTCAGAGATAATGCTGGCCATTGTTTGTTACAGTTCATTGCATTACTTCTCCCACTATTCATTATTTTCCCATTTAAGATTCTGTTTAGGAGTTTAGAATAATGTTTATATTTTAAGAGAAAAAAACAGGATAATAAAATGGCATAAGCTTTGAAAAAAAATCCTGTTAAGGTAACTGTGAAATGTCCCTGAAAAATAGCATCTGAAAATTTCTAGAAGCCTGTTATTTGCTACATTGATAAGGTAAGCCATCCTAACTCAGGTTGTTTCCTTCAAGTTGTTTCCAGTTTCCAGTGGCAGCCTTAAGCTGATCTTAATGTATGACAGGGTTTTCTTAGCAAGATTTATCAGAAGAGGTTTGTAATTGCCAGTGATGTAGACTTGAGTTCTCTGACTTGGACTCAAGTGGGACTTAAGTCTCTTCAGTGACTTCATTCAGACTTGACTTGACAATTTATGATTAAGTGACTCGACTAGACTTGGCACTTGTGTATTTTCAGTGAGTGACTTGCTGCCCTTGGTAGTCCCGCCTTCTCCTCCAACCTTTTCCCAATCAAGAGTGAGTGAATGTAATGTTGATGAGCCAAAGAGAGCTGTACATGCTCCTTTCCCCCGCCTCTCCCTTGTTTCCTGCTTTTGAGAAGCCATTCCCAGGAAAGCAAAAGTGTGGTGTTACCCTGATTTCTGGGGGTCCCGGGAGGGACACCTAAGTGCACTCCAAATATTACTAAGTTGGGGAAATTAGCAAGGAGCACAAGCTAGCAATACGAGAGGCAGGGTAACGTAGCGAGATCTTTAACCCTGTGTTTATGGGGTGGGGCTGCGACAAGAACTAGGCAAGTTGTTCAATTAAAAGATTTTATTAAACTCTCCTTAATAAAGCAAACAACAACCCACACATTCGCGCACTCATCCAAGAACTATAGAAGCAGAAAGTGAGGAAAATTGATAGGGGTTTTCAGAGGGTTTTCTGGGGTGATACTCCACCTGATCCTGCAGTCCGGGATAGGAGAAATAGAGTTCGATGCTGGGGATCATAGTAGCTCAGCACGTGGAGGCTGAGGGGAGGCTCGCTGAACAGAGCAGCAGCAGTTCGGGATGCAAGGCACGAGCGTTCCAACAAGGAGCTCAAACTTGGGATTTTTATAGGGAAGATTGTACCTGGAGGCTAGCCCTCTCCCGAGGGGAACAATAGGGTTTTAGTGGAGACAAAGCCTCTGAAAGGTCAAAATCAGAATTGATGAGATTTGGCCAGCATTGCCAATTGTTAGAACAGTATGCAGATGAGGAGCGCTTAGCATTTGTGTAGAGCAGGCAGTTCAGGGCTGAGAGCCCTTGCATTTGCTTAATGGTTGGCTGTGTCTTGAGGACACTACCGGCTGTGTTTACTGGCCTAGACCTAGCGTGCATAATTAAGGCCATGCAGCCATGCCTGCCTACACTGGCTTTTTGTGACCCTTTCAGACATGTGGAGTTCATCTTATGGAGTGCCTCGTGGAAATATTAAACGTAAATAATATGAAATTGTCGACCTCGGACTTGGGTCAGATAACTGCAGTAACAGTGGGAGGATTGAAGATAGGGAAAACAGGGATTTGCAGGTTTTTTTCTGTGAGTATGGGCATGGAGTGGTCTTGGCATGGGGGAAGGTGAGGGGAGGTTGGAGAAGGTCACCTCCAAGAGGAAGATACATCCAGCTGGCAGGATAGTAATTCTCCCTCTTCCAGCCATGAGAAAGGGGGTGTAGTTTTCTTTTGCAGGTTCTCCCTGCCCTTTCATTGTTTAGAGGTTGGATCAAATCCTGCTTACTTGTGAGGAAGCTACCAGGATAGATAATCTGCACTCTCTTAAAGTTTAAACCCTTAAAGACTTGTTTAAAGTTTGGTAGCATCACTGGGGCAAAGTGGAAAAAGGAGTGACAGGACAGGACTTTTGGCAGGCAGCAGAGAGAGAGGAGGCATGAAGACTGACATCCATGGGAAGGAATTGAAAGTCTGGCTAAAGCATGGTTGGAAAGGGAGTGACAGGTTGGGGCTTTGATTTTCCAGTTATTGAAACTAAAGCTCCCCCCTACAACTTTTTTTTTTCTGTTAAAGTTGGCTCCCAGACTTGAGACTTGACTTGAATTATCTTGCAAGGACTTGAGATTTGACTTGAGACTTGAAGGTAGAGACTTCAGTAAAAGACTTAAATACATCACTGGCAATTGCTTTCCTCTGAAGTTGAGAGACTGTGGCTTGACTGAGGTCAACCAGTAAGTTTCCGTGGCTGAATAGAGATTCAAACCCAGGCCCTTTTCGCACTAGGCTTTTTGCGCGAGCGGGGGCGGGCGGCTTGCGGGAAAAGCCTAGTTCGGGAGCCTGCCGGTTCCCTGCTGGTTCCTTCCGCAGCCGAAGGAACCAGCTGGGAAACGGCACCGTCCCAGAGGCGGCGGCGGCTCGCGAGTCCATCCCCCCATGCGCGCAAGAAAGGAGCCCGTCGCTCCTGGCGCGCACGGAGGGGCGGGCGCGACTGTCGCTCACTCCTGGCGCGCGCGGGGGGCTGCTCGCGACAGCCTCCCGATCGCGCGCGCGCGCACAGGGGGGCGGGCGCGACTGTCCCTCGCTCCTGGCGTGAGCGACAGTCGTGCCCGCCCCCCGCGCGCGCCAGGAGCGAGCGACAGTCGCGCCCGCCCCCCGCGCACGCGCGCGCGAGCGGGAGGCTGTCGCGAGCAGCCCCCCGCCCATGCAAAGCAGGATGCTCTCGCATCCGCCGCGCTAGCTCCCCGCCCCGCCCCTTCCTTCCGCACGGGCGGAGGGAAGGAGGCGCGACCCGGCCGCCTCCCCGACGCACCGCACTACAGGTGAGTGCATGTGGGCGCCGGGAGCGTAGCGCGAGCGCGGGGTGATTTTCGCTTGAAAGCGAAAATCAAAAACCCCGCGCTCGCGCCGCTGCAGCCCCGTGAGAGCGCCGGAAGTGGGAGTGCGTCGTGCGGAGCGACGCTCCCACTCCCGCACGGCTCACGGGGCTATTTCGCCCGGGAAAGCCCGTGCGAAAAGGGCCCCAGTCTGCCAGAGTTCTAGTCAAACATTCAAACCACTATATCATCCTGGCTCCACTCCTACTTATGCTGCTTCCATATGCTTTATTCTGTCAACTGTATGGGCCTTTCTGTACTACACTGTTATAATGCTATTATTCCACTTTCAACATCCTATGGAATTCTGGGGTTTGTAGTTTACTGAGGCCAAAGAGCTCTATGGCTGAGAATTCTAAATGTCCCTCCCTAAACTATAAACACCGGGATTCCATTGCATACTGAAAGTGGAATAATAGCACCGTAGCAGTGTAGTGCGGAAAGGCCTTATATCACCAATTGAGATAGAGATGTGTCAGACCTCTCTCCCTGGCTGCAAGTTACAACATCAGATGTCAGAATGTTGACAGCACAATTAAAGCAAGGGAAGACTCAAGAGCAGATATGATTTTCCGCTGAGTTGCTAAATTCCAGCGTAGACTGGTGGGCATGAATGCTAGCAGCAATTTTTAGAATTATTGACCAGTAAGCACAGATCCCCAGAGAATGGAGCCTGGTCATAGTTATTCCAACATACTAATAGGGGTCCAGGTCTGATTCCTCCAATTATTGTTCTATCAGTTTGCTCAGCACAATGAGTAAACTGTATGCCAGGCACCTGAGCTGGAAAGTTTAGGATAGGCTTGAACAGAAAAGCAGACTTTAGGATTGCCTGCACTACTATTGATCAGTGCTTAATTTTATATCATTTGGCATAGAAATATAGTTCAAAGTCTCAAGCAGCACTTTATATTGGCTCTATCAATTTCAAATCAGCATTCAATATCATCCCCTGAGCTCAACTCTGGACAAAACTGGAATCTTCTTCACTAGACTACAGACTGTGCATACCCAGGAATATTTGACTCTTCTGATTCCAGTCAGAAGACAGTGAAACATGGTTGTATTTTACCCCTCCCTTGTTTAACTTTTATATCGATAATATGGTTTACAGACTATCACCTCCCAAAACTGGCAATTGATCAATCCCTGTTTTATTGTATGTGGATGATGCCATAATCATATCCTTTACAGAGATGAATCTCAAGAGAGCTCCTAGAACCTTCTCCACATATTGTGTGCAAAAGCAGGTTACTATAAACAAGTGGTTTTCAAACCTTTTACCCGTGACTTCCTTTACATCTACATGAGGATGCTGCGCCCTCTGCTCCACGTAGCAGTCTCTCCTCTGTGCCCTATCCTACACTTCTCTCTCCTTTTCTCTCTCTCACAGGTCTCTCATGCCCTCTGTCATAGGCCATTTTCGCACGGGGTGAGGCCATTTCCACACGGGGCCATTTTGCCCCATGCCGATACTTACCAGATCTTCTGGCACCCCAGTCCGGTCCAGGCTGCTCCGGAGCAGTGCGTGGTCGTAGATCCGCACTACTCCCGCGTCCAAAATGGCAGCTTCCAGTTGGTCATGGGTCCCGACCAATTGCTGAAGCTTGCCAGCCTAAAGCCCACCCTCCGCAGATCACAGAGTCACATTGGTGCGAGCCTGTGAATTTGCACTGGAGAGCAGGCATGCAGTGGTGCACTCCAGGCTTTTGAAAGACCAGAAAAACCAGGTCTTTCAAAAGCACACTGGAGGACCACAGTTCCAGAGTGGACTGAGGTGCAGATCTACAGTAAGTAGTCTGGACCCAGTCCGCTCCAAGGTGCAGACATCCTCCGTGGAGGATGTACTTGAGCATTTTTATTATCCTGTGTGGAAATGGCCTTAATGCTGACTTGTTCAGGGACATGTGCCTGCAATGCCAACAGTGGAAAATTTGGAGAAACTGAGTGGGAAAAGCATTAAAAAAGGGAAGCCAGGTTTTGCTATGTCTGACTTTGGAAGAAGGCATAACAGAGGAAGACACTTTGTGTTACTCCTCTTCAGAGACCAATCAATCCTCAGTGGTGCACTTAACACACCCACACGCACACAGAATCTTGCCCTTCTTTGTCATATTTGCTGTACTTGCAGGCTGACTTTTCTTCTGCACTCCTTCTTGAGCAACTATCACACCTCTTTGGGGTCTCTCCTCACAGTTTGAGAACCACTGCTATAAATTGTCACAAGATTAAAATCACTAAAAAAAACCACAACCCACTCAATATATGTGGTAAATCAATGTTGTTGTTGTTTGTCTTCAAGTAATTTTCTTATGGAGACCCTTAGGTGAACCTATCATGGGGTTTTCTAGGACTGAGCATGTGTAATGCACCCAAGTCCACCCAGTAGATTTCCATGGCTGAATGGGGAATTGAACCCAGGTTCATCATCCAACACTCAAATCACTATACCATACTGGCCCTTAGGCATGATATAGAAGAGGACAAGTTATACAAATACTTAGCAGTAGTATTTCAACCTTCTGGGAAGTGGGATGGTGGTTTGCACACATTATTAAGGATGCTCAAAGTTCAGTTGCTGCCATTCTTAGTTTTTAGTTCTCCAAGGGAGGCTTGTATCTGCAATAAAAGCATTCCAGGCCAAGGTAATACATCAAACTCTCTTTGGTTCCCAATAATGTATTTAGAAGGACTTTTGACCCTGGGAGTGGTACAAGTCAAATTTTTGTGTCCCATCCTCTTTTCCAAATGCTCTGCTTAGAATGGAATCTGAAATGGTCCCACTTGAGGCTCATGCTTGGTTCTATGCTTTCAATTACTGGCTTAAACTGAATTTTACCCCTTTCAGTTTAGCTGCCCTGATCCTAACATCAAATTTTGGCCATTTCCGCATGGAGTGAGGGAATCACCCTGTGCCACTACTTACCGGATCTTCTGGCTCCCTAGTCCAGTCCAGGCTGCTCCAGAGCAGTGCGTGGTCATAGATCCGCACTGCTCTGGTGTCCAAAATGGCGGCTACCGGTTGGTCGTGGGTTCTGACCAACCGCTGAAGCTCATCAGCCTAAAGTCCACCCTTCGCAGATCATAGGCTCGCATTGGTGCGAACCTGAAAATCTGCACCGGACAGCGGGCACGCAGTGGCGTGCTCTGGGCTTTTGAAAGACCGTAAAAATCAGGTTTTTCAAAAGCACACTGGAGGACCACTTGGTGTCATTCTGGAGCGGACTGAGGTGCGGATCTACAGTAAGTAGTCCGGACCCAGTCCACTCCAAGGTGCAGACGTCCTCCGTGGACGACGCACTGCACCGTTTTTATTACCCCATGTGGAAATGGCCTTTGCTTTACCTGGTTGAGATATATTATAGAGAAGCTGCAGAAATATGGGGTCTCTTCCTTAGCCTAAGAAAACAATTAAAGAATGGACCTGGGATGTGCTCTGCAGGACAGCAGAGCCAGAATCCAACATTATCCTGTAGCAAGCAACTATAGCAAGAATTTTGCGCCAGCCTTTACTCTGGCCTGTTTTAACATCTTGCCATCTGCTGTACTGGAAGGGAGATATTTACAAATCCCCTATGTCTAGCATATCTGCCTTTGCCAATCAAGCATGGTCAAAATGATAGACAATGTTCTGCTATATTGACTGTATTATAAGGATGGTCATTCCCAGTTGATAGACCCAGTTTTGAAGCAGGTCTGATCATTTTTTACCTCTTATTTCATCTCTCAAATTCTTCTGAAGAATCCATTCTGAAAGTTGCTAAGTTATGTATTTTAGCATATTCTACCAGAAGTAGCTGATCAAACCCCATTGTGGTATGTGCCACCCATTTATATATGCAGGAATTTTTGTACTTGCAAGCTGTTTTGATTTCTTACTGCCTCACAACCATCAGGTTTGTGTCAGATCTGTAGTGGTAGTAGTTATATGCTTTTAAAAATGTTACTTTGTTACACAAATATATACACACACACATACACAGAGAACACAAAATTAATTATAGGCAAATAGAGTGGCCAGAATCCTGTGTGAACTTATACTTAACTAAGTAACTTCTATTGATCCAGCCCCTGAAAAGTTGATGAAAATATAATTCAAGAACTGTAGTGAGGTAATTGTTGTATTTATAACCAATACTTAGTTACAATTTTGATACTATTGCCATAATTGTAACTTTCCTCCTCCAACATACTTTAATGGGCATTAGCTGCATGGGGAGAAGGAAGTCCATTCTGTTAAAGATCAGAACTCAGAACACATATGAATGATGTTTCTCTCAGGTGGTTTTTTTTTTTTTTTTTTGGTGAGGGGGCACAGGTGGTGATTTGGGGATTGAATCAGGAGAAGTTATTTATTTATCTATTATTTATTTATTTATTTTGTATGCCACCTTTCTCCTGGAATTGGAGAAAGTACTTGGTTAAGTATAAGCTGATACCAGATTTGAGACCATTATGTTTAACTTGTTGCTTCCTAGCTCTGATTAAATTGAACTTACTGTGTTAGAGAAGATGGTGTGAAGGTCACTTCATAAGAACCCAGGCAGTAGTAAACAATATTCAATAGATAAGTGGGTGGGAGTATGGAATAGCATGTGCTGAAAAATATTTTTCCAATAAAATGAAACTTTCAAGAGGAGTAGGGGGGAAAAAACCTAAATGCAGGTTGTTTTAATGAGCAGCAATTTTTAGATATTTGGTGGGAGTTTATACACGGTGTAAATCATCTGCAGTTGATTTTACAAGTAGGAGGGTTGATCATTCACTCTCTTACATCTACTAAGGTACTTTGTACTTCTTTAATGTGATTGAAAATCCTACTGTTCAGATTAGATAATACTTTCTAACCAGTTTGCACACATTTAGGGTGGGATAATTGAGGAGAAAAAGAGGAGAAAAACACTGGAGAATTGAATCCAAGGGAGTCTAGTGCTCATGAACTATTTCCTTTAAAATGACTGTACTTCTTTCCTACTTGTATGTTTTATGTCCTCTCTCTCTCATTCTCTTTGTTGTTGGCATGGATAGGCATAAATATCCTGAAATAGCATAATTAACATATGAATAATATATGAATCAAATTTGACAGATCAGCCCTATAGAGGAAAAATAGTGCTTCAGAGCATCAAGGAGCTTTGTATGAATAAATTAGCTGTTTGATAAAGCTAATTATGATATCCCTCACTGCCTGATGATACATGTTTAAGTTTCAGAACTGCATAAATGCATCAGATGGTGATTGTAATGGGTGTCTTAGAAAATGGGTCTGTTGAAATGCACATGCACACAGAAACCATTAGGATTCTCCCCCAGTCAAATTAGGACCAATTGCAATTTGAATCACTCCCTTCTCCCCATGCAGTTATGTTACTTATAAGATGACAGATGTGGTGATGATGTAGAAGATAATGCATGTTTTCATTATCATCAATTGAATGGTGAAGCTTTGCTAATACATTTTACCTAATGAAGCAATACAACACTGTTCCAAGTGTTCTCCAACCCTCAAGGCCAGCTTTTTGTGATTGGGGAGTATATAAGTCTCAAGTACGTAGAAATGGTGAGCAGGAACAACAGGAAGCATAAGTGCATTCCACTGATGCACTGCCCTTTCAGCATTTTCTTCCTCCTCTTAAATTTATACAAGAGGGCATATTTGCGGGTTTTACATTTGCAGATTTGATTACTCACAGATTATTTGCTGTCACCTCTGCTGCCTCCATATTACATTTTTAATAGGGACTGCAAGCCTCATGAGACTGAGAAACTGCCAACACAACTTGTAAGTCTCTATTAAAATGGTGTGGGGCAGCAGTGGAAGTGGCAGTAAGTCCCACCAGCTATGGACTGCTGCCTTGTGAAGGAACCCTGATGCTCAAAGGAATCCATGGTGGGCTGAATATGGTGGTCATACATTTTTTGTGTGCATTAAACATGGCTTGGGAGGGCCTAGAGTTATTCACAGTTTTTCTACTTTCATGGGGGCCCTGTGCCCCTAACCCTAGCAAATGTGGAGGGAGGACTATGCTTGCCTGGCCTTGATTAGAGGCTAAGTTGCAATAATGCTCAGAAAATGAGAATGTGTTGTTGCTGCTGCTGCTGCTGCTGTTGTTGTTGTGTGCCTTCACATCATTTTCAACTTATGGTGATCCTAAGGTGAATCTACCCCAGGGTTTTCTGGGCTGAGAGAGTGTGACATGCCCAAGGTCACTCAGTGAGTCTCCATGGCTGAGTGAGCAACTGAAGCCTGGTCTCCAGGGGTTATAGTCCAATGTTGAAACAACTACACCAAGAAAAGTTAGAATTTGAGGAGGGATTTCTAAAATGTAAGAGAGATGTGCTGGACAAGAATTATAAGTATATGCCAGAATATATAGCAGCTTGCCAAAGCAGTGTGGGCTGAAGCCAATGGAAATGACAGAAATTTCACTTTCATAACATAAGAACTTCCCTGTAAGAAAGCTCCTGCTATGAACAATTACTGTGAGAGAATATCAGGCATAGATTATCATTCTTATTATTGACACACTATTAACTAACACATTGACATACTATTAACTAACATAGCATCAGCTCATTCAACAAGCTGAAGAGCTTTCTCTTTATAATATAAACCTCAGTATTATGTCAGGATACATTGCATAAATGTTACCCTTCTCACTTGAACAAAATCACATTTTTAAAGGCTTGGTGAATTTTAAAGTTGGCTACAATCTATATGTCAAGCAGCTTTCATACAAAGAAATCTTCACCCCAGCCCTGCAATATTCATGAAAAACTTGATGCTTTATGAATGATCATTATATCAGCTCAAGGACAGAGTTTTTATGGTAACATATAAGACATGTGCGCACATCATTTCAATGTGTTGAAGTGGTTTCTTTTGTATAAATTGACCAACAACTATGCAGTAAGTCCACATTACCAGAATTCCAACATTATTCATCACAATCTATTTCTGTTCAACCCTGTAGTCCCTAGAGCAAGCGAGTGCAGAAGAACTTATAATTTCTGAATTTCTATCAAGTTTCTATTTCTTACATATGTGGAAACCCATTGTCTCACACTATCATGTTGATTAATTCTGGAATCCTGATCCATTTTTCTCTGTGCAATAAGATGTTCAGCATATAGTTTTCAAAAGCTGTGCAGTGCATATTCCCCCTCTATGCTGTGTCATCATAATTGTGCAATATTGATGGAATTTAATCATGTTACATGTGGTACAGTCATTTATGCATTCCAGGGTTTGGTGTGAATTTCCGCTTCAGTTCAATTTTGCTATGAATAGTTAAAAAAAAAAGTAGTATACTGTTGCTGTGGAATCTTCTTTTGATTAGTGGTTTGGAACACATTACTATGGGGGTTATGATGTATGCTCCTTTCATGTTTCCATCACTTATTTATTTGGTGGTTTGGTTGTCACTGTGCTGTTACATTACATTTGCCACATCAAATTACATAAACTGGTTTACCTGTTCATGCTCTTGCACCTTCCAAAGCTTCCAATACTGCATTGCATCCTTACTTTATGCTGACTGACCTTTTCCCTACCCCCTTTTGTATATTGTGCCATCAGCAAATTTCATCAGCGTCTCTCACGATACTACATCAATTGAACAAAATTGGCTGTAGTACCCTTGTGGCATGCCTGTAGTCACCTCTCTTCAATCTGAACAGCTCCTTCAATATATATTCATTCAAATTCTGCACACTTTCAACAATACAATCTCTTGAAGCAAAACAAAGTCTGAAATATATTCTGCACCCTTGAGGGAAAAAAATAGCGTGAACTATATTGGGAGTGGGGAAACAGTCTGTCATTTTTGTCCAAATTGCTTCTCCTCATAAGCAACATCGGCTGCAGGTGTAATCCACACTTCACTTAAGGTGGCCTATTCTCATTTAAGCTAATATAATCTTGTCAGTGGCACAAAATAAGTATAGACAGGAGCAGGAAATCTTTCTTGATAAGTTTTGAGTTAAACATATCTTTTCTCATTCATATGTAACCTAACCAGTTCTGAGTTTACAGGCACTAACCACATGGTACAGATGTGTTAATAATATTGGGGCAGTCCAAGAGTCCTCCTCCATCTTGTACATTTGTCAGCCTCACATATGTTTAATGCATGAATAGTAATAGATCTAAGTGTCATTACTATCCAAAATGTAACACATTTCCATGACACTTCCACTGTAACTGTTTCCCCACATATTACTAAAAAAAAAAATGGGAAAAGGCTGCCAGGAAAAAAGAAAGCTAATATAATAAAATTGTGTACAATTTTCCTTCCCAATATCTATGACAGTGACAATGACAACAATAACTACTACTGCTGTTGTTATCTTTACTATTAAGTTGTATCTGATAAACATTAAATGGGCAGAAATTCAGTGAGTCTAATGACATAATACATGAATAAGGGTCATTATGTAGTTACATCAACATTGTCATTGTTATCATTGTTCATCCAGAACTTAAAAGTTTTATAGATTCTGCGTAGAAACTAAAAACTAAGGCCATTTCTGCACTGCATTGTTATAGTGCTATTATTCCACTTTCAACATCCTATGGAAACCTGGGAATTGCTGTTTAGGGAGGGGCATCTTTGGCCTCAGTAAATTACAAACCCCAGAATTACACAGAATGTTGAAAGTGGAATAATAGCACTATAACAGTGTAGTGTGGAAATGACCTAAAAGCTATTGATTTCATAGGAAAATGAGTGAGGAAGGAATCAGAAAACAATCACCTTTGGGCACTGATTTTTCATAATTAGATGCCTGCTTAATGGTGAGGTGAAATGGCTACTATTGGAGAAATTCTGGGAGAGGAACAGCTGAATTGAGCTTGTCCCCTGCTGAGACAATGACATGATATACATTATCTTCCTGTTTTGTCCCTTGGTCCTTGCTTATTTTAAATACAGAAATACATGATAATGGAATTTGGGAAAGTGGAAAGAGAACAATGGGCAAAACTAACTTCCTGGAGTCCCATTACTCACTACCTGGATATGCTTATAGTGTGCTTTTTTGACTAGCTCACAAAACTTCATGCTTCTTTTTCTTTTTTCTCAGGTTAGCAAGTTTAACAAGAATCACAGTTGTGATCTGTGGACACATGGAGGAGATTTTCTGTAATCCCTTTAGCAGAATCTCTCAGATGGCTTGCTCATTTTTTCCCTCCAGTTTCATATCCTGCTAATGTGGGACAGTGAAGATCTGCACCCAAGGGAAACAAAGAAAGGTTACCAAGCATCCTGAATGTGTGTGGTCCTGATTTATTTTTTAAATCTTTTGATTCAAGCAGTTGGCTCATTTGAAGATGTACCAGTAATGAAATAAATATAGAGAGAAACTCTCATTTGTCTAGACAAATGCTGTAAGAATATTGAGCAGGCATATATTCTTTGCTGTGGTAGTATTTAGTACCTTTGCACAGGAGACTGATTCTTTCCACCATTATCAGTTGTCTTCTTGATATCTCAGGAAGTTTGGAAGTATTACACGTATGTGTTGAGTGGATTGTATTTTAAATATTAATGAGTGGTGCTCTTTAAAACAAACATTTTACCATTAATGGGAACATATCACAGACCATTTTAATTTCAATGAAGGCTCCAGCCAGCCTATATGCTATAGGCTGCCAATGTACAGGATGCTTGTACATACAATTCTGACATAAATATTTCAATTGCTCACCAGTCAGCAAACACCTAGCATTAAGAGAATAGCTGTATCAATGGGAAAAGGGGAAAAAAAGGATTAATAGGAGAAAGGAGATTTTTCTTGAAGGTTGTTGAATGGATGTAAATGGGATGTACTATATAATATGAAAAGGGAAAATGAGATTTATGGATTGGTTCACAAAAGAACTAACACAAATTCATTTGAGTGTGAAGTAAATCTGTATGTAACCTTTGAAATGCTTCTATGAAGACCACACAGGATGCTTTCATACAGAAGAGTCTTGTTCTGCTTTACCATTTTCCAAAGGATTTGAATGTTGTAAAATATATGGTATTTCTCATCAAAATTTAAATGAACATGGTATATAGCGATAGCAATAGCATGTATATTCTATACCACTTATCAGCTAAGTGCTCTCTAAGCGGTTTACAATGTGCTAGCTAATTGCCCCCAACAAGCTGGGTACGCATTTTACCGATCTGCAGAAGGATGGAAGGCTGAGTCAACCTGGAGCCCGGCAGGATCAAACTCACAGCCTTGTGGCTGCAGTACCACCAGGTAGTGTGCCATCAGGGAATGGTTGATAACACACTTCTGTCCTGAAGCTTGAACACCAGCTTAAGATGAAGGCAAGAGACATGTAAATTAGGTAAATGACAGCAGTTGAAGATAATTGTTTCAGTTACTATACATGTGCTATGATGTGGACTGTAAATAAACTCTACACATATTCAGAGGCCCCGGAAGAGGGGGTGGGATGAGGAGCTTGAGTCTGCAAGAGTAATCTAGGAAGGGCAAAGCCCCTCCCCACCCCAGCAAATTTGGACGATCGTACTTCTATGTAGTTGAGCCTTCCCAGTCATTATTAGTCAGGAGTGTAATAAATTAAATTATCAAGCAGGAAAAACAACAACTGATTTTATAGTTAAGCCCTCCCACCCTTTTCTTGCTTCAGACAACTCTTTCCTCATCTCTGTTTTATCTTAACAGATAAGGGTGCCTTTTCCTCTGTCTTCTTTTATTTTTGGCCTTTTAATGCATTTTCTTTTCTTTTTAGTTAGGATGTGTGGGTCTTCACTCAGAAAGGACAGAGAAAGGTATGGTTCTGGATCAAGCAGAGGCTCTCACTCTTGCCAAATATATAAGCTATATTTAGTTTTAAAAGCTCTTTTAGAACATTTCAGAAGTGAATATTTCTGAATATTTCAGACATGTAGCCATCCTGAATAGTAGTCATCAATGGGACCTTCCTCCATGACTTTATCCAATCTCCTTTGACAGCCACCCAAGTTGGCAATCATCATTACACCGTCTTTCAGTGATTTTCACACATTGTCTATGAACTGTGTGTTTTTTTAAATTGGTCCTGAATGTCTATTCAGTATCAGTGAATGCACCTTGGGTTCTATGATTATGCAAGATATATAGATCTCTGTCATGTCTGCCTTTACTTGTCTTTTCCCTGAGCCAAACAGCCAAAAACATTGCAACCCATTCTCATAGGAGAGTTGTTCCAGTTCTTTGGTCATTTTTGTTGTTATTTTCTGCACCTTTCCCATCCCTACATTATAATTTTTAAGTTCAGTTAGCAGATGCAATCACAGTATGGATTTGTATAAGGGTACTGTGATATTGGAAGTTTGATTGCTATTCTAATTATATCCAAGCCTGAATTCAACATTTTTTTGAAACATCAGTCACATACTGTATTGACATTTTCATAATGACATCAACCATGATCTCAAGATCTCTTGATTAGTTGCTGCCAGCTCAAATCCCATACATGTACATGTGAAGATGTGATGTGATGTGTGTGTGTGTGGTGTGTGTGTGTGTGTGTATTATATGTGGCCCCATTACGCATCGTTTTACACTTGCTTTCATTGAATTAAATTAAACTAAATTAAAGTATATGAAATAGTTTATCAATTTAAAACCAGTTAAAGCAGTTATAAATATTGTAATCAGATAACAGATACAGATTGGATAAAATCAATTAGGTCTGAAAGCTTAAATAAAAATCCAAATTTTGACTTGGCAATGAAATGATCCCACTGTTGGTGCCAGTTCGGCCTCCAGGGGGAGGGAATTCCACAACTGGAGTGCTACCACAAAGTGCTACCTCTCCCATGTCCTCCCAGAATGTATTTTCCCAGCTGGTGGAGCACAGATCTCAATAGGTCTCCATTTTCAGACAGGCAGATATCAAGATCTCAAGCTGTTTATGGCTGTAAATGCTATCACCAGTACTGTGAATTCAGACCAGAAATGTACTGACAGCCTGTGCCATTCCTTTCCAACCGGTGTTAGATATTTGAAAGGAATTCTGGTGAGCAGTCTAGGTGCTGCAATTTGCACTAGCAGCAATTTCTGAGTAGTCTTCAAGGATAGCCCCAAGTAAAGTGCTTTGCAGTAGTTTAATTGGGACATTACAATCTACTGTGGTTCATTTATCTTTTTGTCTCCAGTAGTGGACTGTAGGGTGGTGTGTGTTGGGAGAATTTATAGGCGACTATAAAATGTACCCATAAATAAGCAGAATTAATAATAATGTACCTGCCAGTGCTGAATCTCACCTACAAAAAAGGGTCCAACATTCCGGCATATACTATTTTCTTTCTTATGAGTATATACTCATAAGAGGTATTGTAATATACAAGGTATCCCTATGATTTTTTTAAAAATTTTTTTTATAGATATGCCAGTTTATTCTGGAATATGAGGTAAGCTTGTAGAAAAGATTTTGGTGACTTGAAGGCACACACACACAATAGGGCCTGTTCTTTATGTCTAAGAGCACCAGCCTCCTTGGTTTCCTTGGGACAGAACTTAGATTGGCAAAACTGACATTTCTTAGACATTTTTTTCTTCCTCTAATTTGGAAATATTTTAATTTAGCATGTTTGGATTGTATAAGGACTTTCAGGCAAATGCCATCTGGCAGGCTATGAATACACCAATTAATTATAAACTTTTTCGTTTATTACAGTTACGCAACACAAATTTCAGGATGCACAACTTGAAAAATATATTGTGCATACATTAGCCTTTCAGTCTAGTTTCTCTCCTGCTTTAGGAAATAAATTAACTTTGGTCACCCAACCCAGGAGCAAGGAAAAGAGCATATTTCTAATGTCTGTCAAAATTCTTTGTTGTTTTGGATAACATCAGTTTTTATATGCTTTTGAACTGTCTACAAGGGATGGGTATTAAAGACACCATTCATGTGGTTCCAATTAGTCTTGAAAGAGATGACGAAGGAGGTTTCCATCTATCTTCCTATGTTATAAAACAACATTGCAAGAAACTGCCTGAAGTGGTTTTCTAGAGGTTTGGCAAATGCCTACTATATCCTTATCTGTAAACAGATGATCTTGCCCTAATAATACATATTCTGTTTACTTCAAGATTACAGCATTTCAGAAGAAGGAACTGGTAAAACCACCTCTAAGTATTCTTTGCCTAAGAAAAGTCTATGAAATTCAAAAGCTACTTAAAGACACATGCACACACAATATACTTGACATACAATTGCTTCCAAAAAATGTCCAGAATCTGCTGCTGGTACAGACGTAGTCACTAGACTGCTGACAGGTGATTAGTTGTTCAATCCTAGTATTGTAAAGACTCTTCCTAATCTCTTCCTAATCCTAACTTTTTTCCTTTTTCTTTGAAGAAACTTGACCAAAAAACAAAAGGAAACAAACAAAAGCCCCCAACAACTGGAAAAAAAATTACTAACACAATCAGCTACTTTCAAAACATTGTTAACAACAATACATTATTTGCAAAAGTTGTTACAGTGTGTCTTCAAGTTGTTTCTGACTTATGGTGACACTAAGATGAACCTATTACAGAGTTTTCCCTGGCAAAATTTGTTCATGGGAAATTTACTATCGGTTTCATCTGAGGCTGAGAGAGTGTGACTTGCCCAAGATCACCTAATGTGTTTCCATGACTGAACAGGGATTTGAACCTTGATCTTCCAGAAACCTAGTCCAATACTCAAACACTACATGACTTGGCCTCCTTATTCTCTCTGTCTCTTTTACTTAATACCATAACAAATTATGAGAACAAATTATTTTTAAAAATATCTTTCTGATGATCTTCTGCATTTCTAGCTTGCTACACTCTAACTAAAGTCCAGACAAAGAGTCCCTGGGCCCTGTCATTCTACACAGTTAACTTTATCATTCCATGACTGACTTCTCTACAATTGTTGGATTTGTAGTTTGGTCAGACACCAGAGCTCTCTGGCTGAGAAATCTAAACACTTCTCCCTTCCTCCCTTGACTGCAAACCCTAGCATTCCATAGGATGGAACCATGACATTCAAAGTGGAAGCATAGCTCTCTGATTATGTAGTATGAAAAAGCTGATAGAACCCTCATATGGAGCTTTTGCAGGTAAGGAAATGTGCATCTATAATAGGAGAAAGGGACCTTACTGTAGCCTTATACACCTCAAAATAGTAGAAAATCTCAGAAGTGCCATGAAAAGATATCTATGAGAAAATCCAAAGCACTCTGAGAATATGGCAGAAAAATGAAAGCTTCTTTCACTGCTAAGGAAAACTTTCAGGAAAGTGGAAAATTAGTCTTTGCATACCACTCATTCACAGCACTCCATTTCATTACCTCTTCCTTCATTTTCTATCCACATTTTTTTTTGGGGCGGGGGATACTTTTACAACCTTTGGGGCTTTAACAAGCCTTCAGGTGTCACTCTTTTGTGTATGGATAATGATGTTTTGGCTGCTCAGATCAAATTAAAAGCTTATTGCTGTCCTCAGGCCTGCAAAGGTTGATTTGCTGTACAAAATGCAAACATATTCACAGGACTGTAACCTCTTTTTAGAAATGACCTAATAGCAACAATGCAAATTTTAGACTTTCAGAGGGCCCATAATGCATCCTTTTTTCATTCACTTGTTACAATCTCTCTCTGTAGCTTATGGTTTCCTATCCACTTTTCCCAGTGAAAAAATTAATGATACTTATAAGCTTGCAGAATCTTATATTATCGTATATTGTACCAACATATAAAGTTACTCATTTTTAGCCTTCCTTTTGCTAACTCAGTTGTCTCAAAAGACAATTGTTCATTTTTGGCAATTAGAACTTATACGAAGAGACACTGTCTATGAATTCCAGGCAAATTATAAAGTGGAAATTGAATTGAAAAGAATAACTCAAGCTGAAGTTATATGAAAGTTGCACAGATTAATCAGACAAACAAAGCATCTAATGCCCATCATTTTATAACCGTCTGTTTCCTGAGAGCTGCTGTCAATTGAAAGCCTATTCCTGCATGCAGTAGGAATTTTAGGAAATGCAAACAATAAGAATAAAAGTCCTATTAAATATTGACGAGTCAGGACATTCTGCTGAAGAACAGCTTATGTTTTCAAGAATATCCTGAAGATGAATGTAGAGAAAGGCAAGCTGACTTTTTTCCTGTGAACTTTTTTTCCATTCCAATTTTCCCTTCATTAAAATTTAGTAAGTAGATTTTAGCTTCCACCTGAGATTTTCACTGCCAGTGTAGCTGAAATAAAGAGCTGTGCTGCTTGACAGGCTGACCCAGGTAGCAGTGTCACAACATGAACCTGAGCAGAGAGCAATAAAGGTTCTATGTGGCTAACACACATTCTGGTAAACAAATCTACCTGTGGTGACATTTATAAGCACACTACATTCAGTGTGAACAACTTCTATTTAAGTTAATAGTTAATAACAGAGCTAGCAAAAAAATTTTTTAAAAAGTTTTAGGCATGATGTGTGTATGTGTATCTGTTGTAATTTCATAAGACCTGAATCATGCATGCCATTTTCCCCCTCATTCTGTAGCCTTAGAAAGCACTTCAATTTGTTATCCTGATCTCTGGGGGTCCTGGGAGGGACACCTAAATAACCAAACAACAACCATAACACCTTGGGGAAAATTAGCTGGAGCACTCACTAAAGCTAGCGAGAGGCAGGATAACTTAGCAGGATCTTGCAACCCAGCGTCTACGGGGTCAGGTCAGTCAAGCAGTCAGATGGTTTAAAGTAATAAAAATGATGTTTTATTAATACAGACAAATACTAAAGACACCACAGTCACATAGCTAACTGGAGAATCGGAAATGGGGAGTTTTAGAGGGAAGTGGGTGATACGACACCTGTCTCGTAGTCATGTACTTTGAGAGCGACGTTGAGGTGCAGGGAAGAAGCTCAGTGCGGTTCGCTGAGGGGAGCTTGCTGAAAAAAGCAGCAGCAAGGCGGTCTGGAACTCGGGAGTGATCCAAGGAGGGTCTCGGAATCAGGGGTTTTTATAGGGTGAATTGTGACTGCAGGCCATACCTCGCTCGGTGAGAACAATGTGATTTAGGAGTGGGACAAAGCTTTGGAAAGGTCAGAGTTTAGCATGATTGGCTTAGAGCCGAATTAACAATAGTGTAGCCAGTATGCAAATGCGGAGCGCTTAGTACAGCTTTGTGAGGCTACCTGCTCGGGGCAGGGAACCTTTGTTAGTATCATGCATAAGCAATAAGGTGTTTGCCGGAGAGGTCCCTGAAGTGACGAACTGGCTGTGTCTGGCCTGCTTGGGTGGAGAATGAAATGTCCAACAATTATCAGCCGCACCTGTTTACGTGCTTGTCCAGAAGCCTCACAAACACATGGAGTAGGGTGGCAGAGGAAAGCTGAATGGTTTGATATCAAAATGATATCAAGTGCTATCTCCGGGTAGGTCTGGACCACAGTAACAAATTGTTGTTATACATGTTTTCTTTCCCCCCTTTTTAACCATAAATATATCACCACAGTGTCCCTGTAATTACTACATAACAAAAGCATAATGTGAATATTTATCAATAATCATTAATTTTGGCAATCTGATTATGCAGTTAATATTTATCTCTCTAAATGATTTGTAGTACAACACCTAGTGCCACCAAAAATCATTAGTGTTATTATTTCATTTAAAAGACTTATGTAGGCATTCAGTATTTCTGGATACAAAGTGTATAAAGGGACAGTCTCCCCTGGTGCTACTCAAGCTATTTGATGTGGTACACCGGCAGCTAATGTGCCAAGGATAAGCACCATATCTGTGACCTTTGCCTACAAATGTTTCTACTGGAAACTTACTGTGGATGGGCAGCTGGTGGCTTATGGGCCAGTCATGCACTAGCACTTTGAGTAGCAGTTATCTAGACTAGTGATTCTCAACCTTTGGTCTGCCAGAAATTTTGGACTTCAACTCAATGGCCAATGATCAGAATTTCTGGGAAGTGAAATCAAAAACATTTGGAGGGCCAAAGATTGAGAACTATTGGTATAAACTCTGCTGGCTACCTCTACACTCTAGATACCACTCAACTGTCTGGCCATATATCACTCTAAACTGGACCTATAGTCTGTACAAATGCATGTATGGAGCACTATTTCCATAGGTATGGGAACCCTGCTTGAGCAAGCTTCTGTCTAAATCTTGACCAGATAAAGAGAAAACCAATTCTTTATATTTATTTTTGCTAGTCTTCTTGTTTAAGGCCCGTGAGTATACTTTCAGTCAACAGGAACTAGCAGGGTCAGTCCAGTCCCAAGACTTACAGATGGTTATAAGCAGAAGCATGGTCTAAGCAGTCCAAGGTTCATAGAAAAAAGCAGTCTCCAGAGCAGAATCCTAACTTAGAGAGGCACTTCAAGAATAGCCCTCCAAAGGTATATGCTGAAGGTCAGAGAACTAGAAATCCAGAGATGCCAGTCAGGGAATGACCTGCACAGAAATTTGAAAACTGTTGTTTTACAGCAACTGGAAGGGCCTGTATGTGTGTATGAGTGCTTGCATAGGCAAGGAATACTCAGGCCCTTTTTGCAGCGCCGGCGCTTGTGCGACGGAGGAGGGCGGCTCACGTGAGAACCCTCTCCCGAAATGCCGCCACTCCCCCGCCTCCTTACCGCACGTGGAGTCTTCTTGCGCGATGGGCGCTCTTCAGCCATGACCCCAGCTTCCGCAGTGCCCCCTGGGAGCTGTAGGCACTGCGGGGGGCGGAAGCGGGGAGGAAGTGCGACAGGCCCACCTGCGACGGCGCTCCGCACTCCGGTAAGTGTGGGACGCTGCCGGGAGCCTTGTGAAAGCGCCGTTTATTTTCGCTTCAAGCCGAAAATAAAAAAATCCACGCTCGCGCTGCTTCAGCCCCATGAGCGCCGCGGAACTGGGAGTGCATCGTTCAGGGCGACGCTCCCACTCCCGCGAGGCTCACGGGGCTATTTCGCGAGAGAAAGCCCGTGCGAAAAGGGTCTCAGAGGTGGTTTTGTAGGTTCCTTCCTCTGAAATATAGCCTACAGCATCTGGATATTCATTGTTGGTCTACCATCCAGGTACTAACCAGGGTGGCCCTGCTTAGCTTCCAGGACCAGACAGAATCTGGTGCCTTTAGGGTATGTAGGTCCTGTGAGATAATCTATAGCCAGCAGTTAATGAGCCCAGCTGGTCTCATTAGTTCAGCATCATGTAGAGGAGTGTGATGCCTGGCAGATGGCTTCAATTTATGTCACTGAACAGGGTGAAGTGCCTCTGCCTTATCCTCTTAATCTACAGCTGTTTCTTGGGGTGGATCAGACTCTGCCTCTCCCAATACCATGAAAGGATAGCAAGCCTCCTCCAGCTTCCACTCATCATCTTGACTGTTCTTTTCTTTTCATTGTTAGAGGAGGCCTCCTAAAAGTAGGGCATGATACCAGTTATACTTCTTATATTAAGATATTGAGCTGTTTCTATGATTTCAGGAATTATCCAGGTGTCACAGAAAGGAACATAAAATGTTGTTCTTGATGGCTTAAGCTATGTTATTCACAGCTTCCTGAGAACTTGAGGGAGGTTTTCAGACAAAAATAAGTCCAAGTCAAAAGGACTACTTGTTCTGAACCTGCTCCTTCCAATAAACAGAACTTGCAAGTACTGTGGCATCAGAGCTAACTTTTAGAACACAGTGAGTTTGCTGTCAGCTTTAATACAAGCCTAAAGACCTGACACAAGGAACTACTATCTACAGTCTCTCACATACAAAGAAAGACAAAGAAATGGCTGCTGAAGAGAAATGTGAAGATGTAGGACTCCAGTGGGAAAAAGGAATAGAGGCTTCCTTGGATGATTGGTGGCTTCTTTCTCAGACTTGTACTCATCACAGCAGGCTCAGAAGAGATTCTTCAAAAGTGCATAATGAAGAAGCTGCACACTGTGAAATGCTGAACAACAGTCTGAGGACTTCTTCTTCAGTCAATCTACTTATGAAGTAGCTCGGGTGCCTCAGTATATGCATATGTGTATGCGTGTGTGGGTATGTGTGTATGCGTGAGGGAAAATGGAAGAGGGGAGAGCAACACAGCTTTTTATATATATATATATATATATATATATATATATATATTGTACTTGTATCTCTGCTAAGGCACTTGCATGTGAAAGGGTAAGCTGTGTATGAAGATAGAAACAGTATTACATGAAGATGTCATCCTCCTACAGGTTATTTATTGAAGTATTCTGGAACTCAGAGCAGTATATGACTTTAAGAAATGCAATAATTTAACTGGCACGTTTTCCTCAGTTGCATAAATTTGGTCTAGCATTGTCCAGACCTCTGAGGAAGTGATGAAGGACCTAACTGCTCCTACAAATTTCTATCCCACACTGAAAACAATCCCTTCAAAGCTTCTAATAGTGAGGCCTTCAGTGCTTGCCTGGGAAGAAGTATCCACCTCCTACATCCCCCTGTACTATTTCCCCCTCAATCACTGACCTTGCCATCTTGAATGGTTAAGCCCATTTCTGCACTACACTGTTATAGTGCTATTATTCCACTTTCAATATCCTATGGAATCCTGGGGTTTGCAATTTAGGGAGGGACATTTAGAATTCTCAGCCAGAGAGCTCTTTGGCCTCAGTAAACTACAAACCCCAGAACTCCACATGATGTTGAAAGTGGAATAATAGCACTATAACAGTGTAGTGCAGAAATGGCCAAAGTCTAAAGAGACATTCTGCTTGTGTTCAAGCAAATGCAAGCAGAACTCTGTTTTAGATTTTGTCACTGGTGTAATGTTTTGAGTATTGGACTAGGACCCCAGAAGACCAGTGTCCAAATCGCCACTCAGCCATGAAATGTCACTGGGTGACCTTAGACAAGTTATACTTTCTTGGCCTTAATGGAAGGCAACGGCAAACTTCCTCTGAATACACTGTGCCAAGAATACCCAATGATCACCATATGTCGTGGTCAATTTATACAGACAATATATTGTATGAAGGCATGTAATAACAGCAACAAATTCAGTGTGGAAATGTTTATGGTTGAGAGGATTGGAAGGGACACACAAATTGGAAGGATGCGAAGGATGTTTACATGAATGTAGGGCCAGCCAGTGGACTGTCAGTCAAGAGTGCAGCAAATCCACTCTTGATTTTAGCATCATTCCTCCTTTGGCTGTGTTGATTATAGCACCAGGAGAGCTCCTGTTAACTCAGAGCAGTTTCAGGAGTGGATTTGCCACCCTTTGGCAGAAGACGTGCTATCCACTCCTAGGGGACTGTCTGTACAAAATTTGTGCAAATGTGAGATACAAATGCATGTGATAGGAAGCATGAGTGGGTAAATGTGAGATATAACTCTGGAATGTGTGTTTGTATTTGTGTCAGACAAAAAGCCCGAGGAGACAATTATTTATGCTTCTCTATGCAAAAAGATTAAAACCAGCCTGTTAAATTCCATGCTCATACTTGTGCATTTGTTTTCATTATTATTATTTCTTCTTCTTCTTTTAATTTCTGAAAGGGCAATGGACAATTTTCTCATGTTGTTTCAGAAGTTTCTGGGATGTACATGTTTTGCATTGATCATGCTAATAGTTTTAAAAAACAATGTTTTCTTTTGAAGCAGTCAAGATGCATTTGAATGGGTGGGTGGATGAGAAAGTAGAATTATTTTCATTAAAAAAATCCTGTTTAAAATTATTTGAAATGTGTAGAAACAGTAAGTCTATTGCTTTTTATGTTAAAGTTGCTTCTGCTAGAACTTTTCACAATGCAATTGTGAGCACATTTACAGTTTATGAATGATATATGTGTCCCCAAATTCTTTAGGCGTTCTCTACACAAGATTCTTAGGCAGTTTATATTTGCTGGTGATGGCACAGTTCCAATCAGCCTGTTTCTGCTTGTGGCTTGTTTAGAAGAAGCGGAGTAATTAATAGTTAGTGTTTATGCAGCATTATGAACACATGACTCATTAGCTACATTCTAAGGGTGAAATCCCATTCCCATTAAAATTAATGAAAGCTGGTCATTTATTTCCCTAGAGTCAAGATGAGATCCATGCCCTGGAAATACTTGTTATGTCTCTTCCTTCTTTTCACATCTTTCCCTCCCTCCCTATAATCTTTGGCTCTTTTTTGAGGCAAAGAATTGTTACACATTTGTTTTCTTTTCTTTTCATCTATCATGACAGAAATTCCTTTTCCAAAGTGTCCAATTTGATCTACTCCTAATTGATTCCCAACCCAGCCCCCCTCCAATTCGTCTTCATGCTGTACTTATAGCATCTTGCCTAATCATATATTTGGCATGCTGGTTTTTTTATAGCACTATAAATTGGAATATCTTCAGCGATGACACCCACTCTGTGTGAGCCTTCTAGCACCTAATGTGCTTTCTTTGGAAAAACTCTTGTGCAAATGAGATCCCAAAAGGAATTTGCAAGAACCACCATCTGCCAAATGACATGTTGAAAGCTGGCAAGTTGTTCCTTTCCTCATCGAGCTTCATTTGCCAGTGCCTCAACTGGGCATGTATGTAGCATGAATGAGGCAAACACTTCCATTTTTAAGATCTACAGTTTAAAGGCAGTTCTTCTCTTGCTTTATTAGCTTCACAGGTTTCATTTGAACTATTCAAAATGAGGACAGGAGTCCACCAACATTAAGCACTTTTAAATTGTACTGATTATAATTAAAAGGCTTTAAGTAAATATACTTAAAATTTAAACATTTAAAAGTTAAATAAATGCATTAACTTAGTCAGACCCTATTTTTAATTGTATTTTTTTTAAAAAAAAATACACACTAAATCTAATTCCCATGCTAACCCATGAATTTTTTTACTAATATCTCCTTTGTTTACCTGTTTTTGTATTTTTGTTTTTGTTTTTGGAAAGCAGGGTTGTTTCTGGAGATTTTAGAACTGATGGCACATTAACTTTGTTTAGATAATTGACTTTATATCAGACTTGTATCAGATTTGGATAGAATGGGACAGATCTTGCTTGAAGGGAGCCAGGCTCATCATGAAGCTAGTATGCAGCTGAAAGTGTTGTGGATGGGGTGGGATGGGGACAAAAGAAAGAGCAAAGAGATGACATTTAGTCATACCTGCAGAAGCCAAGTAACAAGTTCAACCAACAAGCACTTTTCCCTTAAGAAACCCAGCCAAGAAACAGGGGCTGGGTGAAGTTAAGCATTTTTTTTGTGGGGGTGGGAATCAGGATATATTTTGCCACTTTGGGAAAAAAGGCACACTGGGAACATGAGAAACAAAAAAAATCAGGCCAGATTAACATATTTATTTGTATTTTCTATTGAAAATTGCTCTCTTGGGAGAAAACAAGTATATTGCAACCTATGCACAAAATTAGGACAATAAAATAAGTTCTCATTAGCAACAATGTGATTTAAAAAAAAAACCCAATATTGCTCTTTGGTGCATGGATGGAAACTAATTTTTCATAATACTGGTGCTGTTGAAAGTTTAAACTTTCTGTCCCAGCTTAGTTTGGCTCCACATGATTTGCTTTAAGCAATTAAAAAAAAATCATGTTGTTTATTTAACATAATGCATGCTTTTGCCCTTGGAATTACAAAATCATGCAGCTGAAAGGAGCTTTAAATTCCCCAATGATGCAGCATATCCACTGCGTCAGTATCCCTATAAATGGTAACTCAATCTTTATTTTAATATCTATCTATAATCTATTTTTCTATCTATTGTCCAATCTGTTGAAGAAGAGTCTTTCTTACAAGGTATTCTTTTACTGTCAACCTACTTGGACCAGTCAGTGTTCTTAATGTTTATTTAAATCCATCTTCCTTGTAATTTGAATTTCTTTCTATGGATCCTGTCCTTCAGAACAACAAGAAACAAATCTGCTCCAAATATATGTGACAGATGTGCAAATTTCCTTTAAACATCAACCTGTCTCTTACCCCCTTTTCTAATCTAAATATGTGCAGTTCTTTCAACTCTTCCTCACAGGACTTAGACCTTTGCCGTCTTCGTTATTCTTCTTTCAATATGAACTAGCTCATTAATATTCTTCTTAACTTACACTCCTTGAACAGAACACAGTGCTCCACATGACATGTGACCAAAGGAGAATGGTCGTACCATTACTTCTCATCATCTGGCTATTATAATCCTGTTGATATAGTCTAGGTTTTGTTTAGCCCTTTTAAGTCACTGTATTACATTGCTGATAATGTCTTTGCACTACACAATTTTGTAAATTTCATACCACTTTAATTCTCATGATTCCATCTTAAGGTATCTTGGAATTTGTAGTCTGGTAAGCTACATAGAAGGTACCACAATAGCCCAAGTTACTCAATTACTAAATCAGTTTAATTCTATAGCGTAGACAGGATTACTTTGAGAATGTTGCTTAGTACCTTTGATAAGTTTGGACTGAACTGTGGACTGTATTCACTGCCCCATTGATATTAAAACCATCAGCTACTATTTAGGATTCCTCTGAATGGAACCATGACAAAGTGGTATGAAACATACACATTATAACTGTGTAATTCAGGTACATTGAAACTGTAATCTACTGTTTAGATCTTTTTTAAAATAAGTACTGCTGATAAACTTGATGTCACTCATTCATTCAATATTTGTGCATCAGATTTTTTCTGCAGAACTTTATATTTATCTCTGAAAAAATAAAAGTTAGTGTTGGCTCTCTTATCTATATTTTCAAGACTGCTTTAAATTCTGCTTCTGTCTTCTAGAGTGACCATCATTCAATTCTGCTTCTGTTTCTAAAGCTTTGAGTGTCTATGTGTCTATGTTATATCTCTTTAATAAAACTATGAAGGTAAACTTTCTTTTCTAAGATTATGATCTTTGACAAGATTTCAGGGAGATGGGCTCTTCAAAGGGGAAACCAGATTGGCATAGTGCAATGTGCTCCCAAACTGCCTATTATTTGTGACATTGCCATTTTCATTTGGTACAAATTTGTCACACATTTGGTCCATTCTGGCATTGCTTTGACCATATCCCCCCCCATCCTGGCACTTCATCTGTTCATCTGTGAACTGAAACTAAACCTACTATTGCCAGCTGCTGCTAAGTATTCTCCTTTATTTCTTGAACATTCTGTCTGCCTAAATTGTTCTTGTTTTTCTTTTTTTTAAAAAAATATTTTTATACTAGATATTTTCTGGCACTTTCTGGAAGTTAACTGTCTGATATATCTGGTCATGTCCTAGTGTCTATAATTATTGAGATGTGGGAGTGGCTCTGTCGTTAAGCCATGAAGCATTTTCAGTTATAAAACCATGACAATTCTGTTCCTTATAACAGCAAAATGATGATTTGTCCCCTCACTATAAAATGTTGTAGGGAGATTTCATCAAGTGAAGGAGATATAAGCTGTCCAAATATTAGATAAATCAGAGGAAAGCTGAGATACAGTCCTCTATAAATGTAAGGAGAAAGAGTTTATTTTTTCCTCTCATTTAGCATCTTTTCATTGTTGGCTTTTGCACAAGAGCCCATAGTTTCACTAACTGCTGAACAAACCCTGTTTTCAGCAATTAGGGAGAAGCACAATTTTATTAGAGAATTTACGATGGTGGTTGGCTTCCCATTGTCAGCTCGGCAGCAGTAGAACAGCAGCAAGCTTTTAATCTTTATTTGTTAGGTTAAGAACATGTACACAGAGTTTCTCTCAGCAGGTGCTAGTGACAGATATTTTGCCCCCAGAAGCAATAATGCCTGCCAGTGGAGGCAACCTTCTAAGTGGCAGTTGCCATTTTTTACTACAATGCCCTTGAACAATGTAGAATTTAAGAGTAGGACTTTATTTGCGTTCCTTAAAACAACACTGCCCTGCCACTACCACACAATGGTCAGCTCATCAGCTGAACCCCTGAAGAAACCTATCTATATCTATATCTATATCTATATCTATATCTATATCTATATCTATACTATAGACAGGCATACATCAATCGGTCCCAGTTTTGGCATGAATTCAGGATCAATTCCTCTGTTGAGAGTTTTTCTTTCAGTTCTGTTTTGGAAGTCCAGGGGAAGCAAGGAAGTCTCTCATATCTATATCTATTTCTATATCTATTTATCTATTATTGGACTTTTAAAGGTATTAATACAAAACAAGGAAGGAAAGGAAACAGAAGAATGAAAAAAGGGAAAAGCGGAGAAGTACATAGAATATGAATATGGCCTAGCTGTATGCATTAATATAAGCTGACTATATTTCCAATTTTTTTTCTTCTTAAAGTTGGCATCTATAAAATAAATGTTCAAGCAGAGAGATCTTCTGATCATTGAACAATAGATGGGGAATGTTTATCTTCTCAGCCTGGGAGTACAAGATTTTGGAGTACAAGTAAGAGCATGCAGAATCAAACCAGCTTGACTATTAATTAAATTCCACCTCTCAAGGGCATACATTTTAAAAGAACATGAGTATCTACAAACATCAGGCATTTTTAATAAAAAAAAATGAAGGTGCTTCATTTCTGTAACTAATGCATACATTAGTGGTATGTGTCCCTGTTTGTTTATCATTCAGCATCAGAAGATACACCTTAGATGACCAACTTACATGTGACAACCAGTATTTTCTCATGGTGGGACATGCTTTGTCATACTAAGTTAAGAGCATTCTTACTGATCAGCCCAACATCCAGATATTTTTTTTCAATGTATATAAGTAGAAAGGACTGAGAGCCTGGAAATGGGTGGGAAAACATGAGGTGAATCATAGATGAGTTGAATGATATCCATTTCCCCAGGATAAATAGTCAGCTGCCAATGAAAACAAGGTTTCTACCAATAATATGAGATTCTCTTGATGGTACTTATAAGACAAGAGATTATGGTACCTGTTTAAACTGATCAGTGGAGATGGGAACTTCTGTCAGTCTTGTTCTCAGCCAGTTTTAATTTTCCACTGACAATTTTATCTTATTACTGTTAGTATTGATGGGTTGTGCTACTTCAATGGCTTTGTGGGACACTTTTCTAGCCTACAGCCACAGAACGTGCTGCAAGCTGTCCCTTTTCTGAAAATGGCTTCTTTCCCACCTTAAAAAAAGGCTGGAAATGATCAGATGTTTTCCTGTTTTAAGTCCCAGCACATGTTTTCAGTAAAGCAAGGCACCATATTCATCCACGAGTCTTCCAGAAATGTAATGATTCCTTCCCCCTCATCCCTGAAAGAAAATTTTTAAAGCTTTTGCAGCAGCAGTGAAGGTAGGAGCCAGAATCAGTGGGCCCTGGAGATTGTAAAATAGGCATCCTCTTTCCCTACACAAGTAGCCTATGGACCCAGATTGACAAGCCCTGCTCACAATGTCACAAGAATCTTGTGACAAGAAATCAACACATATTTTTGTGTGTGTCAACAATGTATTTATTTCTGTACACATTGTATGCATTTTTACACAGAATAAAGTATATTCTGCACAGAAGCATGCATATTTTACTTGTACACATTTTTCAGTTGTGTGCCTTGCTTTATGCACGAATCACCTCTCTGAAAGACATTAGCCAAAATCCATTTGCTAGCCTCAACTATAGTTCTTAACTGCTGTTACTGTGTGACTTTAAGCCATTTCTGGTTTATGACAACAATAAGGTGCAACTATCATGGAGTTTTATGGGCAGAATTTGTTCAGAGGGAGTTTGCCCTTGCTCTTCTCTGAGGCTGAGAGAATGTGACTTGCAAAAGGTTAATCATGGGTTTCCATGGCTGAGCAGGAATTCAAGCCCTGGTCTCCTAGTCCAATATTCAAACCACTATACAATGGCTGGCTTTCAACTGCAGTAAACTCATTGAATCAATGTGACTTACATAATACAGCAATTGATTCAAAATGTTTGCCTTACTTGGCAGTACAACTGTACGGCCCCGCAAGTATATGATGCGTGAAGTAAAATGCATTCTACTCAAGTGGCAGTCTCAGGTGATTAAAAGCACACTTTCATATCGAATGTGAAACTAGGAATTTCCCTTTCCATATCTACTTACTATTTTTTCATTGGAAAACATGTTATCTGCATCTCAGAAAAAACAACAACAACAACAATAACAACAGAGCATGCTAGTGGCCCTCCTTCTGAACAGAAGAGCTTCTCTATATGTGGGTACTTCCTGTGTGATAGGAAACCTGGGACAAAAGCAACTTTCTCAACTGTTTGGAGAATGTCTTCACATAGCAGAAATTCTTCTGTGCAAGTTCTTCACTCTTCACAGGCAATCCTATAAATGTCTACTCAGAAGAAAAGTTCACTGACTTCAATGGTGTTTTCTCTCAACTAACTGTTTATTAAATAAGTATAGATTTGTAGTTCTAGGCTGTCATTCTATACTCATTTTCATAGAAGTATGTGCCATTGAAATCAAAGGAATTTATTGTTGATCAGATTTTAATTAATGTAATTCAGTTATTTAAGATTATTTAAGATTTACAATTATTTATAGATTATTATATTGTTCACATAGTTATTATTTACTTAATTTAAAACATTTTTACCCTGCTCTTCAGCTGTACTATGAAGTCCTGATACCTTATAGGTCTTGGAGGATAAATTTTATATTTTACAAACTTGATCTTTTAATAAATATACTGAGTTCTGTTTGTCTGTCCTTTGCTTACAGCATGTGGCTTTTGTTTACTTTTCTACCAGTACTTTATTTTCTTTTTCAAATAAACTGATTCAGACTTTTATGACCTTCATTCTTCCACTTTCTTTCTCTTTTTTTCTGTGGCAGTCAGATAACATTTCTGCTTTTCCTTCCTTGTATCTTTTCTATTCCTTTCCAGCATTTTTTGGATCTTGGGGGTCAGATATTACAAGACAATGCAAGCTGTGGCACTGAATTTGAAATGTGTTGTGTTTTTATCTGCATTTTTAGTCTTATTCTACTTAAAAATACACATACCTAGACTTGATCTTCCACCGTTTATTTTTAAAAGGAGATAGGCTTTATATCCATATTTGATCATGTGTGTATGTGCTTGTTATGTACATGTGCACCAATGCTATCTTCATATGATGCGTATTCTCTTTTGTACTCAAATAGTATTTATACTGATATACCGTAGTAATGAAATGTGCCTCTGCTGTCTTCTAGTATTATTCAGAATGTCTAAGGTATACCTAATCTGCATTGATCATAATTATGGATAATATAGGAACCCCATTCCCAGACAAGTCCTATGCATTTCACACAGAAGAAAACCTCATCTTTCAAAGGAAATGCATACACAGGATGGTAGTCAAAACTGCCTATCCTCTTCTTTGTTTCACTGTTGGTACTTCATCAGAGGCTGTGTAGAATGATGCCTCCTACGGTGCTGGAGGCTTTGAGAATAGTGGATGTTCCTCCTTTGTCTCACAATTCTACATTTCTCTCATTCTGCTAGGGCTGGGTGATTTACATATATTGTTGTTTCTCCCTCTCATGCTCCTGCTGTCATCTTCTCCCTTACTAGTATAGTTATGAGGATGGATGCTATTATTAGTCTCACATGCTTAGATAGCAGGGAGTCATTATAATTTCAGTGGAAGAAAGAGAGCCAAATGGTTCAATTACAATTTGGTTTTAGATGAAGAAGCATATGAGTCATATACTTCCAATTTTTTTTATTTTAACCTTTGTTTTTAGCTTTTATTTTTTAAAAAATAAAACTAACACTTCACATTGGAAATCTTCTGTATTGGAGTTGGTTCACCCTCTCCTGTTGGATACTTCATGGTGTTGCTGCTTCTATAGTTCAAAGAATTTGTTCTTATAATAACTCACCATCAGGAGTCTCCATGTTAGCTGTCTTATATCCAAATGCTTCTTTTTTAAACGCATACAAGTTACTTGATCATCTTTCTACATTATTTCTGAAGGGCCTAACCCAGTAATAAAATCTTATTATGCCCTTTCAATAAAATTTCAATTAACAAAGAGAGTGGCAAACCCCCAACACTTCAACTATTAGCATTTTCACAATAATTTTTTATTTGGATTAATTATGTTTCATATCCAAACAGTTTCTGCCGGTATAATAATAGTTCAACCAATTACCCCTAAAGAATTTCTTGAAATTGGAATCCACTATTTTTGCTTCTGTCCTCCATAGCAACCATCTAAAAACAAATTTGCTTCAAATTCTCTATGACAGCCATTCAAATACAGGAAGATGCCTGCCATGCTGCTTCTTAAATGCCTCTTGTTCAAGCTGAAAGTATCAACTGCATCAAGCTTTCCTCATAGGACTTTGTCTCCAGACTGCTCACAATCTTCTGGACTTCTAGTTTGTTGGAGTGCCTCTTAAACTGTGGTGCCCAAAAATGGATGCAGTACTCTAGGTGTAGCCGCAACAAATCAGAACAGGATCATTGCTTCTAATAACTTAGACACCATATGTCTATTAATGCAACCTAAAATTGCATTAGCTTTTTTCAGTTCCTGAACAGGAGTGTTGAATCATGTTCTGCTTGTGATCTACTAAAACAGCCAGGTCATCAAGCCAGGTGATAGCAATTTTCTATTTTTGTAGTTGATTCTGTCTATGTATAGATGAGATTTTCTAAGGGGATCATTACAGCTGACATAGAAAACAACTACATTGTCATGCATACTCCCCTAACATTATAATTATGCTATATTATTGTATGTGCTTTCATTTTTTACTTATGGCAACCCTATCACTGAGTTTTCTTGGTAAGATTTATTCAGAAGGGTTTTGCCTTTGCCTTTGTCTGAAGCTGAGAGAATATGACTTGCCCAAGGTCACCCAGTGGATTCACCCAGTGAGTAGAGTTTCAAACCCTGGTTCCAAAAGTCATATTCCAAAACTCAAACCACTATGCCACATTGTTTCAATTTGAACCCTACTGATGGCAATTCTACAAATGCATGCATGGTTTGCTGCAATTATAAAACATTTGTTCCCTTCTTTTTGTGTTTTTTTCTTCTTGTCTGTTTTCCAGGGAAAAGGTAAATTGTTCACAAATTATACAAGTTTGTGGTATCATTCATTTATTTAATACATTTATAATTTGATTTTCCTCCAACCAGTTGGCATGGTTCTTCTCCTTAGTCTCCTAAAAAATCAGTCCAGGAGACTATGTGGATTGTGACTAACCCCCAGATCACCCAGTGAACTGTGTGGCTATGCAAGGACTTTCCCCTGGGTTTTCCCAGTCCTAGTTCAATACTCTAACCTTCTATACATAATTAAATAAATCTGTGGTATAAAATGACTAATGTCCATCTGAAGGCATCACTGAACTGTCAGTGGTTGGTCTGCTGTCTTCACTGCTGCAAAGTGTGCCAGTGAAATCTTTGGTCATGTCAGATTTTGACAGGGTGACCTCATCAAGTCATTTCATATTGTTGGTAAGTGGTTCCTTCCACTCCTGATTAATATGAGGGCATAATCAGTGTGCCACATCAGCAGTGGGGCATGGTGTGCCATGGAGGCTGGGGAAGTATCTTGTTTCTGTTGCTTTGTTCTGTGTACTATAAAGTGATAGTGTTGTTTTCTCAACTTTTCTTCTCTCAATGCCAACTAAATTTCTTCAGTGTGAACCTGCAAATATGGAACATTTCCATCTCTGAATGTGTGGACCAGAAGTTATATAACTGAAGAACTATTTTGTGAACGAGCACATCAGAGAAAAATTCTTGTGACTAGGGCTGACTTTTTTTTTCAGGACCTCTATAGGAATTTCTGTCAGTTCTATCAAGTTCACACCTTATGTTTCTCCTCTCAAGAGAAGGTACTCTGCGTATAGGGAAGATGCACTGTTTAAACTGTGTCTACATCTCACATCAAAACAAAGGACTCTTTTCTCTTCCTTTTCCCCCCCAACACTTATCTCTGCTTTCCTTTGTGTGTGTGTGCTTGTGCGTATGTGTGTTTGGCTAGGATTATTCATTTATATATTTGTTTATAAAAACAAATAAGAGTGGCCATATGAGAATCTGACTTTGTTATAAAACATGTGTTTATGACAGGAATCATTTGTCTTACTGCTAATATGGAAAGCAATATCATTACTATCTATATTCCCATAACATTATAATTATCCTATATTCTTTTTTCACAGTTTTTAACAGTTTCAAAAATACAGTATGTACCATATGGAGAGGAAAATGATACTTGTTTTCTATGTCAACACCTTCACGACCTAAGTGTCTGTTTGGCAATAGGCATATAATAATCTAAGAACACAGGCTGGTGCTGAGGGTTTTTTTTTTTAAAATGGCATGTACTGGGGTTTTTTGTTTGTTTTTTTTTAAAAAAATACTTGACCTGGAATTCCAGCGGAGCAGGGAAAACACTGTACTTGTGGGTAGTCCTGTCAAAATGAAAGGAACTACACAGAATGTCAAATTTGTGTTTGGAGCATGCAAAATTGTACCTCTTACAAGGCCAGAATCCTTTGGAACTCACTTTAAATTCCCAGCTGTTCCTAGGGGATAAGCTCATTATCCTTTAGAAAACAATTTAGCCACACTATACAAATAAAGGACAACAAAATGCTAAATCCAGGTTTAAATGAATATGTCCATTGACTTTAGCGGCTTCACTTCATTCCTTTTCTTAATGCTCTCCCATAGTAAATGCATTCTACCATTACAGTATGATATGGATAGACCTTGTGGTCTTGGATTTTAGGAGGTAAGGAATGGCAACTTTTCAAGCTACTGGCACTCAACATGGGTCACATTAAGCCTTCACATAATATTTTACTTTAAAACATCTGTATCTAGCATTTTAAGTCTCAAAGAATTTTGAAAGCTGCAAAAAATAAAAGGCAAACAATTAAAAAGCAAGTGATGGGATATTGAGAGATTGAGAGAAAGAAGTTGGTAGCATAAACTTTTGTAGACTTAAGTCTGCTTCATCAGACACACAAAGTGAAGTGGCAAGAAACAGATCTTTATGAGCAAACTGTAGGTGTTAATAGCAAGAGAAATGCAAAACATGTAGATATGGTGACGAGGTGACAAGTTCAGTTTGGCAGGAGGAAAGATGTTGCCTAAAACCGAGATGAGTACATAACCATATGAATGGAGGAGAGAGTTATGCTGGCTGAGAATCAGAAAAAAGATGTGATAAGATGTCCAAAGATGTCCATAAGGAGGCTGGGGGCTTAACCAATGCTATGATATGTGTAGTGTGCCAGACAACCATTGTCTCTCTTCAGTCTAAGGTGGAATGCCCAGGACTGACGTGTTCTACTCTGGTTTTTGTGTTTTCCTCTTCCTAATGTCTGATTTATGTCCATTTATACTCTGGTGGAGAGACTGGACTATTTTCCAAGGTGGATTGCTGATGGCCATTGTTGACAGAGGATGGCATATATCACATTAGTGGATGAGCAAGTGAAAGTACCTCTAATATATAGGTGATGTGATTAAGTCCTGTAATGACATTTCCTGAATAGATGTGTGGGCAGAGTTGGCATCTGGGTATGTGGCAAGCTCTTGTATCCATCTTCCCATCCATATTATGTGTCATCCTGGAGGTAAGTAGTAATAGTGTGGCTATTTGAGTTTGGGAGGCTGTCTGTAAGCAAATAAAGGCCTGCCATCAAGAAGAGCCTTTAAGATTAAGAACAATCTAGACTAATGTTCTGAAACTGTGAAACATAATGTCACCTCTTTGGGATCATATCTTCATTAGAATTCATAAAATATTTTGCATTATAAGAGTGCTCAGAAACGTTCTGTAGTAACAATAAAGATTGCCCCTTGGAGATACACACACACACATACAAGAGGTCTCATTTGGGAGTTGTATGTGACCACTAGTGGGATTCTGCCATTTCCTATCTTCAGTCTGTTCTATGATAGATTAGTCCTGGGCACAAGTCTTGGCTTGTTTATTTTTTTTTTTTAAAAGTCATATGGTGGGTACCATAGCTTGAGGACAGTTTGTTGTAATTCCATGAGTTTGGCATCCCTGTCTTGTTGGTCTGAACAGATGTGATTGTATTGGAGGGCTTGGCCGTAAACTATGGATTTGGTAGTGTGTTCAGGGTAGAAACAGGAGGCATGTAAGTACGTGAACCAGTTAGTGGGCTTGCTATATGTCATGGTGCTTACATGTCCATTGTGTAGCTGTACAGTGGTGTACAGGATTTCTTCTGCTGATAGTTCTAAGATGAGATTGATTGTAGGGTGGAAGTTACTGAAATTCTGAACAATGAATTCTCTCCAAGCGTCCAATTTCTGAAGATATCATTAAAGCAGGGAAAAAGAATTAAAGAAGTATTGTTCTAGGTCAGCCATGAAGATGTTGGAATACTGTGGTGCAAGGTGTGTGCCCTTGACAGTACCATTAACTTGAAGGTACACGTTATTACCAAAAGTGAAGTAGCTGTGAACAAAGTGGCAGACCTTGGTGGTCTGCTATGGTCACTCCATGAATCTAATGAAGTAGACTTGAGTACATGAAAGCTTATGCTACAACTTCTTTCTCTCATTTAGTTTCAAAAATGCTAAAAGATCTCTTTGCATAGTGAAGCAGATTAACAAAGCTATGTCTTTGAATTAAAAAGTAAGAATCATCTCATTAACTTAAGAGAACAATGAATATTCTAAAATGATTTCCTCAGCATGGTTCCTTATAGGATTGAAAAGTCAATCACTGTAGAGATTTTCTGTTCCAAAGAGTAGCTGGGCAAAGGTCTTACAGAGCATGGGCAACAAAATAGATCTAATGGACTTTTTACCACAAAGGTATTCTGATATTTTAAACAAACAAATCAGGACTGACATTGCAAAGCTGGCAAATATCAGTAGATAAAATAAGACTTTGCCAGGCTGTGTCTAAACAAAAGATGTGTAAGCACCAATAAAGTTGCCTAGCTAGGCCCTTTTCGCACGGGCCTTTTCTCGCGCGACAGCCTCGTGGGAGTGGGAGCGTCGCTCCGCACGACGCACTCCCACTTCCGCCAGGCTCACGGGGCTGAAGCGGCGCGAGCGCGGGTTTTTTGATTTTCACTTCGAAGTGAAAATCACCCACGCTCGCACAACGCTCCCGGCGACTGTGCGCACTTACCTCTCGTGCGGAGCGTCGGGAACCGGCCGGGTCGCGCTTCCTTCCCTCCAGCCCTGCGGAAGGAAGGGACGGGGCGGGGTGCTAGCGCGACGGACGCGACACGTCCTGCTTCGCGCGCGTGCGCGGGCGGGGGGCGGACACGACAAGCACCTTTCTCGCGCGCGCAGGGGGGATGGACGGACGCGTGAGCTGCCTCCGCCTCTGGGAGGCTGCCGCTTCCCCGCTCGTTCCTTCACCTGCGGAAGGAAGGAGGGGGAAGCGGCAGCCTCCCGGAGAAGGCTTCTTGCGCGAGCCGCCCTCCTCCGTCGCGCAAGCGCCGGCACTGCAAAAAGGGCCCTAGTCTTAGCCCATTTTTGCACCAGCTTGTTCTAGCACTATGATTTCCACTTTCAACATCCTATGGAATCCTGGGGTTTGCAGCTTCAGGAGGGGCTGGCTGGCCTCTCCCAGAGCTGCAAATCCCAGGATTCCATAGGATGTTGAAAGTGGAATCATAGCGCTAGAACAGGCTAGTGCGGAAATGGGCTTAACTAGCATCATTTTCCCCTTTAAACTGGCTTTCACAACACTGCGTGACAACTCTATCATAGAATCATAGAGTTGGAAGGACTACAAGGGTCATTCAGGAATACACAACTAAAACATTCTCTATCTCTATTTAAAAACCTCCAAAGAAAGAGAGTTACCCTAATTCCAGAAACATTATGTTATTTCCTCATTAGCTATAATATAAATCATTTAGAGTCTTCTACAATTTGCATTGATACTTCACTCTGTTGGACAGAATCTATGGGATTTCTCCATCCAAATTAACTTCTCTCTATGTGCCTCTCTTCAATTGTCATTGCTCCTCTGTTGTTCCTTGGCTAATTCCCCTTCATTAACAGCAGGACTAGTCAAAGACATTTTACTGCTGGAGGCAACAATAACCTGGTGTCCCCTCCTCCCTTACACACAGACCCTTAAATGGACAGCCAGTTGTTTTAATAATACTCATAGCATCCACTTCCAACCCTGAGGAGTACAGGTTAGAGTGCAGGATGAGCCACAGCTTTATCTTCCAACAGAAGCAAATGACTGGTGGGAAGAACAGTCAGGATCTGGCATCTACCTCTCTGCCTAATAGCCTGGTCAACCTTGACCAGCAGTGCTCTTGTTAAGCTGTTGTGGAGACAAACATGGATTTAGTTTGCTTGACAATGCAATGAAATAATTGTAGCATAGAAGTGTGCAAAATGTATCTTACCAGATGCTATTGTACTATAGCTGCCAGCAGCCCTCACAATTAGCTATACTAACCAGGGATGGGTGTTGCAATATACCAACATTTGGAGGGCCACATAGATGGAGCCTGAGATAGCTTGACTTGCTTGTATACAGTAGTGACAATTTGTCACAAAAACAACCACAAGAGAGGCTCTGAAGTATAGTATTGCAATGGAAAAAAACCTGCATGAAAAGGAAAAAAAAAAAAAAAACTTCGGGTAGTTACACTTTATGGGTGGATAGAAACAATATAATTGGTTCAATTTTGCCAAACATACCTGGTTTTAAAGCATAGAGGAGGAATATGTAGCCTTTCAAATGTTAGACTGCAATGGCTATAATGTTTCAGCATTAGCTATATGGCCAGGGCTGCTGGGAGCTGCACTCCAACAACATAAGGAGGACCACACATTATCCACTCAAGCCCTGTGATTTCATCTGGATTTGTGGGACAACAAGAATAGAATGCCAATTAAGAGTTTCATTGGAAGATAGCCACAGTCTTCAGAAGACATGTGTCCTCCTTTCAGGGCCACACCTTGAGCTCTATTAAAGATGTGTTTTGCTCCTGCACTTTTATTTTATTGTGAATACCTTATTGCCCATGCCTTCAAATACAATATTATGGTTTGGCTTTCCTTGCTGAACACAAAGAAATACAATATTTTCTAGGTACATTGATCTTATCTAGCTGTATGTGTTTGTCCTGCTTTGGTGTTGTTTTTTTATATAAGAGAAATAAGTCACCAATGTTACTAATACCAAGGGAAAACAGTTCATTCCTTAGAAGGAGGTTCTTTGCCCACATTGCCCTTCTTCCTCCCAGTTATTTCAGTTGTGCATTCTCAGAAAAGTCATCACCACATATGAAAGAATGGAAGTAATACACAAGCTCATCAAACAAATTGTATGTGACACATTCAGTTAATGTCCGGAGCTGACTCAGTGATGGCTGATGACTTCCACGTCAATGAGGCAATGAATCTGTTCTGGGAATTAGAACCTTTCCAAGTCTAAATTTTAAAGGAGCTTTCCAAGTGCAGAACCTGTTTGGATGATAAAGCTTGGAACATCAGATAGCTTCATTAAAAATCAGACTAAAGAGAGTAGATTTACCACCCCACTGACAGAGAAGCCATCAGCTGTCAGTAGAACTGACCTCTCCCCCCATGAGAAGTAGAATAGGAAGCATTAAGGTCAAGTCTAGCCAAATAACTTGCCTTTGGGTTAAGTTGCTGTGCAAACACCTAGAATCATACCAGATATTTGAAATGGTCCCTGAAGTCCTCAATTTTTAATTTTAAAAATATTGGAAACATTAACTTCAGTGAGTATGGCTGACATCAACAGGAGTTTTGTCTTGACTAAAAAGAACTGAAGAAAAGAGCACATTAACAGATTTATGACTATCTCACCAGAGAGATCATATAAAGCCAAAGCAGAGCTTTCTTGTTAAAGGCTATTGATTCTACCTTCTCAAATGTAACTTCTGGTCCCGCTGTATAACTGCTTACCAGTCCTATTCTAATTTTTCTGTAGAATATATGTTGTAGATTTTGCTCTTCCCTGGAAATAGATTCTTTCTGTCTTTAATCCACACATTTTTTTTAAAAAAAAATCTTTACTTTCAAATTAAGAAAGGAGTAGTTTAAGTCTCCTTGTTTAAATGCAGCCCAAAACACCTTATCTGTGATTTTATAATGTTGTTTGTGAGCTCTAGAGATACTAGTGCTAATTTGATTCCTGTTATACTCTTGGATAATCTGTTCTGTGGCTTTGTGTAGTGCTAACATACAGTATGCAGGGGTCGGTGGTGCTTCCCCTAAGTGAGGCATGTTGTTTAAGTTTCTTGCATTATCACTTATCCTGTTCATTCAGCTGTGTTGCTTCAGTTCCTGTCCATCATGCTCCCTTGTATGTTATCTTTTGTTTCTTGGACAGAATAGAGCAGAATTTTTTATACAGTGTCATTACCTTTTCAACAGCACAGCCCTATGCATGTTTACTTCCAAGGAAACACCACTGAGTTGAATGAGCTTACTTCCTATTTGTGATATTAGTGCTTAGGATCACAACCTACATTGAAATAAAATAGCTGCCTTCACACTTTGTAATATCATGCATTTTAAGCCCCTGGTGCCTTAGAATATATCTACACTATACCACTTTAACAGTCCATAGCTCCAACCTGCATAATCTTGGGAGTTGTAGTTTGGTGAGGTATTTGGACTCCTGTGTCACTAGACTATAGATCTCATGATTCTGTAGGACGGATCTATATCAAACTCCTATAGTGTAGCTATTCTATGGCTGTGTTGTGTCTATGTCTGTGTAAAGATGCTGCTTATGTCTCTGATACCACTTGATTACGAACAACAGTGGGACCCCTGTTCTTTTCATTGGTTTTCCATAGGCAACTGATTGGCAAACATGAGAGCAGAACATTGGATTAAATACCTTTTTGTTCTGATCCAGCAAAGCTCTTCATATGTTCCTGCTTTGTTAATTCCAATTGAGGTGATGCATAATATATTGTTTTATATAAGACTTGAAATGATTTCACATGTATGAATGCCATCCTCGTGTGTGGATATGTAAGTATGCATCTTGCCTCAGATCTTCCACCTGAACATTTATAATTTTTTTTTAACCAATGTGTTTGTTCCTTTTATACACTGCCTTTCTTCCAATCTATATAAAGGGTTCTGGTAGCACCTTTAATTTCTTCCAGTGTGGGATACAAGCTAAAACAAGATCAGCTAACAACCTGACAATAAAAATTAAAACAATTAAAAATCACATTAAAACCAATTTTTACAAAAAGTATACAAATATTCAAAAACACAAAACTAGAGTACACATATACCCTAAAAAGCCTTCTTGCGTCTTTGTTTGCTGGGAAAAGGGGAGCAGAGATGGGGCCAGGCAAGCCTCCTGAGGAAGGGAATTCTAAATGGTGGGAGGAGCCACTGAGAAGGCTTTATTCTGTATCTCACCAGAGAGGCCTGTAATGACAACAGAACTGATTTAGAATGCCTGAAGAGCATTTGTAATGTACTATGTGTTACATCCTGTGCTGCAAAAGACCAAACTACCTTAAGGAGGAGAAAGTGAACCAGGGAAGGCCTAGGCAGTAGCAGAAGGTAATTTCTAGTCCTAGTCATAAGTTTAATTGTCCACTTGTAGTTCCTGATAGGGAAAGAAGTTTTGCTAGTGCCTGTGCTGTGTCTGGTATTGCATTGCCCTGAGCTATGTAATGTTATGTTTTGACACTGGAGCACAGAAAGATGGATACAACAATGGCTTGCATAGGCCTCTGTTCCAAAGAGACTCCAAATGCATTTCCTTCCATCCTTTCTGCCAATATTTATATAGAGATGCCTACTTTTGCAAGTGCCTCTAATCAAATGTCACAACAATCATAGGATACAGTGTTAAACATGGCACACTATGGTTCACATAATGAACCAAACTTCACAATGCTGTTCTGAACCCTGACCACAATCCCAGATTTTCTAAGGCCATTTCTGCACTATGCTGTTATAGTGTTATTATTCCACTTTCGACATTCTATGAATCCTGGGGTTTTCAGTTTGGGGAGGGATATTTAGAATTCTCAGCCAGAGAGCTCTTTGGCCTCAGTAAACTACAAACCCCCGAATTCTACAGGATGTTGAAAGTGGAATAATAGCACTGTAACAGTTAGTGTGGAAATGGGCTAAACTTGAATGAAGTTGCTTCCAGCATCCATTATGGATAGGGAACACAGGAAAGGGAAGCCACATTCTCACAAACACAGTAATATGCGAAGTTTGCAAAGAATATGATTCAGCTGTCCTTAAGAATTAAAAAATAACCCAAAACCTCCCAATATTTTTGCATCATAATATTTTGCTTGAAGTTAAAAGGTACTGCTCAGAACAGCTGAGAGAGGCTATATATTTGAAGTGCCACATTTTCAGAAACAGAAGGCTGAACTGAGATGGTACACAATGCAGACACACACATTTGCATCTGTGCATACAAATCTGGTGTTTGCATATGAAATCACCCCATATGTACATTTTTAAAGGAAGAAATTGGCCTCCAGGTTGTGTGTATAAAGCTTTCTTTCCCTTGTAACACATCACTGTTATTCAGACTTGTCATATTTATTCCTTGCAGTTGTAAAGAAATATTTTCAGGTTAATAGGTTGTTCAACAGTCTAGTTTTTTTTTTTTAAAGTTATGTGGCATTGTAATTGAACTCTATAAAATGAAAGTGCTGTGAATGAGAGGTCATGAAAATATTCTCCCTTAATACATTGTCAGAAAGATAAAAAATGGTGTGTGCAAGGTGCAAATGTTACCTTCTTGGGTTACAATCCTATGTATACTTGACAGGAAGTCCCTTTGAATTAAAGGCAACATATAAGTAGACTCTATAGGACTGTGCTGATTGTTTGTTCAAGTTCAAATTAAATACATTTCCAAAGTTTCATACAAAAACTAGAGTTTTTGTTTTGTTTTGTTTTATTAAAACAATACTTTGGGTATGAGTTTTCTTTCCATGAGGGAAGCCAGTGCCCATTCAGGGATCTCCACAAGGAATGCAAGAGGTAAGAACTATCTTTAGTCTTTTTGATAGTAGCATATTTCACATTTATCTCAGATTAACTCAAGCATACCTCACATTCTTTAATCCCCAAATGGAGAAGTCTCGGATTATTGACCAAACCAATCTGAGTCTTAGAAAATGACCCTTCCCATCACTGCCAGACCTCTGCATTCTCCATGCCAGCTTCCATTCTCCTCCTACATCTTGTCCTTCTAGGGCTAGTCTAACTGTTAAGTGAAGTGAGTTAACAACCTCTAACAGCAGAAGCCAGGAATGGGGTAGAAGTTGTAGGAAGATTTGTAATTTGCTGAAGTTCTGATATGTACTTCTTATGACAACCTGCAGTTTAGTGGGGCAGTGAAGGATGGTGCTATTTTACCAGTGTTGAAGTAAGGTTCACTTGTTGCCCTGGTCAAGGTCAGAATACAAAAGACATCTTTGGCCAAGGGGGCAAAATGTCTTGGACTCATACTGCCTTTTTGCTGCCCCCCGTCAAGTGATAATTGAAGCACTGGGGACAACAAGAGATGTGGCCCTTTCTTTCATCTTTCTTCATTGTCCTGGAACACCAATGATGAACTGTTAATGTTTGAAAGGGCAGAGAACACTTTAATGTACAGCAGGACCAGTCCAAGACATTTTACTATATATAGTATCATCTCCCATCCAGTGTACCAAAAAACTCACAGTTGGACCTTTCTTCAACACTAAGTACAGAATAGGATCCTTAACTGAACATGAAGGACATGGGAAGCTCAAGTAGCTCAGAGCAGACCTGGTGGCATGTGTACCTCTCTTTCAACAGCCTCCTGCCAACAACCCGCATCTGCTTACCAAGGAGACCACCTCACTTTGCCTTATAGTAAAGCCAACTGTGTCATATAATGGCAAATTATAAGCATCTTTATATGCCCCCCTCTGAATTCAGGTGGCATTTTCCCCACAGTTACCTTTTCTTCCCTGTTTTGCAAATATTGGTTCCCTAAAACATGGGTGTCTCAGAGGTCCACCCATGATGCCAGTGACTCTATTAAACAGTGGGGAATATTAGCTCAAAGTGGAGGCCTGTGAGAGGTAGATAAAGTAACAGTATTTTTTACACCTGTGTATACAAGTACTAATGCAGGGACACCAGCCAGAGATTTCAAAAGTAAGTTTTCTTTTACTGGAGGAATTTAACAATCACACACATACAAGATCCATGCAGTCTCACTATCGCACAAGGTTGACTGAAGGAAAAGGTAGGAAAAATTGGATAGCGAGAAGTTAGTGGAAAGTGAGTGATAATTACGTATCTGGAGAGAAGAGATGAAGCAATGTGGCTCAAACTAGGACTCTGAGGGTAGTACAAGAATGGGAAATGGAGTAGTAGAGTAAGGGCCTATGTACAGAGGATTGTGAGTTATCTGGCTCAGAGCCAGGATTTAAATATTTTTCTGCCCTGAAGGGAAAGGTGTTAATGGATCTCTGGCACAGTAAACAATGGTGTCTGAAATGAGCTAATGGGTTTAGCATTAGATGAAAAAGGACTGATGAGAATCATGACAGCTCCTTAATGACAGGAAAGGTGAGGATACAAAAGGGGAGTTTCAGTGGGCAGAGGAAGAGGGTTGAAGATAACCAATTGCTTTGTGGAGGAAGTTTCAGGAGCTATTGTTTCTAAAGGTTGAGTCATTGATGGACATTTGCAAATCCACTATCACTGGAGCTCCCCTGACTATGATCTGCCCATGCCCTGAAGTCCCATCTGACCTACCTTTGCATCACCCATGTTCAGCCAATCCTCCTTCACCAGCATAGCTTGCAGTCATAGCAGTGCCAATTGAATGATATTTACCAATTAAACCATATCATGGATTAGGGGTGTACGGCTCAGTAACAAGATGTAGCTTAGGCACTAAAAACTTTGGGAAAGTCTTTGTTTTGCTTCAATTCTGGACTATAATTCTCAGAATCACCTGGCCCATGTGGAAAGTAAGGTGAAAAAAATCTTACTTATGCAAGCTTGGATAAAGGTACCTTATAAATTTATCCATTGGGGAGAAGTCATTGATTGCATGGATGGGAGATTTGCTCTTGCAAAACAGAGCAGAATGTGGTCCATGATCAAAATTGTTTCTTTTGTTGTTATCCTTCCAGATGCCTGGGATCTATGCTTTATACTACAAAACCTTGTTTACTTTCAATAGGCTTTTGAGAAACTGAACCAATGGTCACACTTCCTGTTATATGCTATTGAAAGTCTTTCCCCAAGCATGTTAAATGCTTCTCTGTACCAGTAGACTGCTTTTTAAATTGTTTATCCTTGAAAGTACTTGATCCAATTTTATGCCCATAGCAGCAATTGCTGCCTTAGTTTCAACTGCTCACAGTAAAGTATTTTTAACCCACCATCCAATGTTATAAAGTAGTTCAGCCCTTGCCAAGGCAAGCAGGATTGTTTGAAATATCAGCATTTTTATCTTCCATGACCAATCCTGCCAGTTTTTCCAAGTATCAAGTGTTCAAATAGAAAAATTAGTATTGTTTAGAAAACAACAACAAGACAATCATCCTTATAATTATAAGTTCCAGCACTTGGACCAAAAGAGTCACAGTTTAAAATGATTCTATGGAGAACTAAAAACAAAGAGTTCAGTCACAACATGGCCTGCACATGGTTTGCTAAGCTGATTTTTTTTATAATAATTGTTCAGAACTAACTTTATTGTCTAACACTGGAGTCAAAAGGATCAATCATCGTCACCACTACCACTTTTAGATGCTTTTTTTTATCATCATCATTATCATCTAGGTTTTTCACAATTAAAATATTTGCTCTTCTTGTGTAGATTTTGACTTTTGGCAAATGTCTCATAGGGTTTTATTGGCAAGATTTCATCAGAGAAGGCTTGCCGTTGTCCTCCTCTTTGGCTGAGAAAAGTTGATTTGGCATAGCTGAGCATGGATTTAAACCCTGGCCTCCCAGATTCCTGAACCTTCAACACTCAGACTTTTACACTAGTTCTCTAACTGAAATATATAGCAGCTAAAAGCAAAGCAAAACAAAACCCTTCCCCAGGAACTAATTATTGGGCCAAAAAATTGGTCTAGGACTGATACAACTGGTAGATTGGTGGGTGTGGTAGTGTGCACACACACATAATTGCAGCCCCTTAAATATTTTGAGATGGTGTTTATTTATTTATTTTTTCACTCCAAAGATTTCACAGTAATTCTGTAATATTTTGTCCCACATCTCTTCAAATTTCCTTCATGTTTAGGCTTATTAAGCTAGTGTTTCCCTATTTGAAGTTGCACTGACAATATTTGTCCATCCAGTCCTATCCAATCCTTTACTTGAAAGTAAGCCCCATTAGGTTTAGTGGAGCTAAGTCCAAAATAAATGTTGACAGGATTGTAGCTATAATCTTCTTAAGACTGTTTTTCCTTCCACAACAGGGAAACAAAATCGAAGCCAACTTCATCCAAGATACAGGGAGCACCAGAATTAAAACTCAAAAGTATGTCCCCAGATGCCATTCACTCTCAGGGTTTAGAGGAAGTAGGATAAGCACTGTACTTGGCTTTTTTTTATTATTATTATAGGAACAAAACAGCTATCAGATAGATAAACAATGTTTGATAGAGAAACTACATGGAGATGCAATGTGTCTCTGCAAAAAGAGCATACAGAGATGAAGTGTGCCATCCACATCTGGGGATCATAGGAATTTCACACCTACTACTGCTCTAGAGCCCCTAAATATTTTCAGTGAAAATTCACCGAAGTCCTAACCACAGACTGCTGCATCCCTTTTCAACTCTTTCATCTTGTGACCAGACAAGCTAGGGAGAGCAAACAGAAGAGATTGCTGTGTACCTAGAAGGCCACAATAGTTGATGAGCTGTGGGTGGCTTGGCAGGCACACACTCAAGTGGAAACACATGAGGGTGTCTCAGGAAAGGATGGCTAGAATGCAGATTCATTCATGCCTAGATTATATAACATTTTTATCTGTAATATTGTTATTGTATGCCTTTACATTGTTTCCAACTTATGGCGACCCAAAGGTGAACCTACGACAGGGTTTTCTTGGCAAGATTTATTCAGCAGGGATTTGCCTTTGACTTCTTCTGAAGCAGAGAGAATCTGACTTGCCCAAGGTCATCCAGTGGGTTTCCATGGCTAAGCAGAAACTTGAACCTTCATTTCCAGAGTCCTAGTCTGACACTCAAACTACTATACCATGCCGGCTGTCATTTGTAACATGCACTAGCTAAACTCTGTGCCTTATTCCATGGGACAATCCATTTGCTTTAGAAACAGTCAACACATATGTCTAGAGAACCAGAATATATGTTTACTCTAGAAGGTGCAGAATGATTAGAATTATTCAGAAAATCATTGGAAGTTAAGACAACAGGACATCTTACATCTCAATCTATCTCCATCTCCTCGTACTGAATTCTTCACAGTAAGGACTGGGGCTGGTTATGAGAAACATATAATTCCCCAGTTGCAACAGTTTTACGGGCTGCCAGTTTGTTTCTGGGCACAATCTAAAGTGCTGCTTACAACCTGCAAAGTCTTATCTGACAGAATCATAGAAATGTAGAGTTGGAAGATCCAGTCCAACCCTCTGCCATGCAGGAACACCCTCAAAGCACTCCTGACAGATGGCCATCTTGCCTCTGCTTAAAAACCTCCAAAGAGGGAGACTCCCCTACACTCCGAGGCAGCATATTCCAGAATGTATTTTTGTATATGAATAAGCCTTCCCTGAGCTTTAGGATCGTAGGGAGAGGGCTTCATCTTGGTCCTACCACTGTCAAAACCATCTCTGGAGAGGACACATGAAAGAGTCTCGTTTGTGTTTGCTCCAATGTGATGGAGATTTCTCCCCAAAGAGACTTGGCTTGCCTCCTCTCTGCTCACTGTTTTGGCAGCAGGCAAAGACCTTTTCATTTAGGTTGGCTTTTGGCAATTAATTGCTTCTTTCTGAAGCATCTTTTAGAGAAGTATGCATGCTATATTTTATTCTTGTGGTTTTAAAACTATTTCAAATTAGTGCAGTTTTTAATGGATTAGGTTATTGTTTCAAAAAATCTTTTTATTATAATCCTTGTGTCTAGGCTGCATTTTGTTTTAATCTGTGCTGTGAGTCACCTCAGGCCCGTGCTGAGTGAAAGGCAGGATACAAATGAAATGAAATAACCCAAAACAACAGGTTAAAAAGACTGCAGTTGAGTTCAACAATACCATCTGAGAGGCAAAAACAGCTGAGAGTGCTACTGATCTGAAAGAGGCAAAGGTAAGGAAATCTGAAGTCCTGTAGTGATGATGGCATTTATATTATTATAGGGTGTTCTAACCTTTGCTATAAATAAAACATTAAACCTAAGTAATGTCTATTATAGACATTAAATTGACTGATGCTGGATGTCTTTTGTCCTTTTACTTTCTCTGTCCTTCAGCTCCAGTTTGATCCTCCCATTCTTATAATCTTAATATTGTTATGATACTCATGCTATTCTCTCTCCTTGTTGCTAAATGTTTAATGAATCTCTTTAACAATAAATATGTTAGAGCTTCGGCGTGTGGAAGCTATACTAAGTGGCTCACCACCCAGGCACCTGGCTCAGCAAGAAATCAGCCGCCCACGGATGCCTTTTCATTTGTTTGTCATCTTTCACAGTTTCAGTCCATTCAGTCTCTACAGAACAACCTGGAATTTTAAAAGTTCATTACGAGATTTCTTGGCAAAAGGCTACCAAATCTGAATATTTAAGTTTGCCACTGTGAGTGTGTCATAATTGTTCTAACTTAGAAACACAACATGCTTAGGCAAGCTTCCTTTAAATATAGCATGTACTTCAGACTAGACATGGGTCACTGGCTGAATGCAAGCAAACACCAAGCTCACATTCTAGAAAAGAGCAGGACCTAATTGCAACTTAATGCACTACAACTCAGTTGATGGCCCCTACTGATGAAGGGGTGTGGAGTAGTAGCATATAGCACATCGCATGTGCATCACATCACATTGCTGGAGGCAAAAAATGGCCAGAATTTTGTTGGTTACAGCAGCAGACAAGTCCTCATGTTGCAGAGGGAATGATAGGCAGGGACTGCAGACCACGGGAGCTATATGAGTGAAAATCACTATATGGTTCCTCTCCATTTGGGAGTAAAGGAAGTCCAGCAGCCCCTGAATTGGATTTGTTTCTGAAAGCTTTCACCCTACAAGATTCCTTAACGGATTACCTTCACTTGGGGAAGTTGTCTCTGTTTCCTCTCAAAATGGATTGTTTAACCTTTTAACTTTGATATCTTGTGGATTTTTAGCAGTGTCTTTTTAACTGTTGCAAGCTGCTTTGAATCCTGATCTGGGAAAAGACAGTATAGAAATTACTATTGCTAATAATAATAATAATAATAATAATAATAATAATGCCCATCAACAAAGTTATGGCAGGTGTAAAATATGAAGCAGAGCAATGATTCAAATGCCCTTTCCACACCCTACCTTTTTGTGTGGACATCTGGTGGGAATCCTGGCATCAGCTCTGCCAGGGAGGAGTGTGATGGGGGTGCTCCTCTCTGCACCATCTGGCTCTGTGGTGAAGGAAGCATGATGGTGGCACCACTTCCTTCAACAGTGCAGCTGGGTACTTTCCCAGTCTGCACTGGGGCAGGAAGGGCAGCCATTGCGTTTTCCAGGCTTCTGCAGGACAAGTAAGTACGCAATGGTGGCATGATGTTAATGATATAATCTGGGATTGTGCTGCCTGGGGATGGGAGGAGGACAAGACTGCGATGACATCATGCAGAAGCATCATTGAGGTCCTGTCCTTCTCCCATCCCCATGGCAGGTTGGGAGGGTGGTGTGAAAAGGGCCAAAATCTGAAAACAACGAACAAAACAGCCATGGTTGGTATGGTCTAAATATGAATAGTGCAGAGAGCTAAACACAAAGAAAGAGTGGGAAGGTAAGGAAGATAAGCGGAAAATGAGTAAGGCTGTACCATGCCAGGAAATGTTTTCCATGGCCTTCAGTCCTTGAAAGTGCTCTCTATATTTTAACTGACTGACTTTAGATGATTTTAAAGAAATATTTGTAAGTCTGTTTTTAGCATTTTTAAAATTCATTTGTCAGATTGCTTTATCCATTGTATGTCACCTGAGGAGCCCTGGTTTGTTGAAAGGCAATATACATAAATGCTATAAATGAATAATAAATAACTAAATAAAACTATTTTATATTCTCCAGGACAGAAGACATAACAGAAAGTTATGTTTCAGAATAGTAGCTCTGTCTGTCCTGTATCAAATATCTATTTTACAATACATCTGAATGCATGATTAGTTTTCACTTCATTTCAGTAATGTCTGTAATTCTGTATTGTATGGATGACCTGATGATATGTTATTTGCAAAGTCAGCATCATGGTATGTGAAGTTACTGTCAGAAGTACTCATGGGCACTAAGCAAACAATGTGGTCTGGAATAACGTTGATGAAAAATGGAATGCAGCTAATATGGGATGCAACAACAACACAAAAAGCAATCTTTGTACCATAATCACTCAGGATCAGTTGCTTAACTCTTAAATATTGAGGTTTTAATCTCTGTGTTTTTTCAGCCAACTGTGGCAACTAGTAGGTTTCAGCAAGTGGCAACCCTATGAATGAGAGACACCTTTAAGTGATTCTGTCATTAACTATCCTGCTCAGGTTTTTGCAAACACACTATTCAAGCAGGTTAGTGCTGTATGTTAGTAAAGAATGCTTCAAATGTAACTGTAACAAAATTCTCACACAGCCAAAACCAGTAGGTAAACCTATTCCCAGCATAAGAAAGACCAAGTTGTTCCTGCCTGCCATACTGAGGAACATCTCACAGGAAAAAAAAATAAGAGTATTTAACCATGCTAACACTACATTAGGTTGTTATTTTTTTTCCTAAGAGTTCTATCATCTTTCTCATATTTGATGCTGGCAGGTAAAAGATAGGAATAGGATGCATGTACTAGTTTTGGCCATTTCAGAATTATATTTAAGTTTTTTTGAAAGGTTTTTCCAACATGTGTGAATCATATATTCAGGATAGAAAAAAAATTAAAGTATTTAGAAACAGAAGAAAGAGAAATGGACAGATTTTCCCAGTCTTACCCAGGATTAATTATCCAAGATTAGTTATATTTTATTTCTTCTGTTGTATTTCTCATTTTCCTATTCATATACTCTTTGGATTAACATTTTGTATACCAGTATGCTTTTTTGCACAATACTTGTTTTCCTAAGCCATTCATTTTCACTACTATATAGAATAATATAGCTGCTTTCCCAATTATCTGATTTTTCTCCTTTTTAAGGCTATTATCCATGCATGCTGCCTTGCACCATGTTGGAAACACAGTCTGCCTTAATTGCTTCCTGATCTTTGCTTTTACTCTTTCTGTGGAACCAAGATTCATTTATCCATAGCTCCTGCTGCTTATTTGTTGATGTGAGTCTTGGGATGCTCTTCAGTTTACTATTCTAGTGAAAGGAAGCTTTTGGCATTTTCATCTTGTCAGGCAATAATCACCCCTGCGCTGCCTGGCTATTATATGTATTTGCTAACTGAAAGATGTTAAGCATATGCTCTAGCTTCTTTAGACAATAGTTAAGGCAAATATAAATAGAACAGCATCAGAACAGCAGCAATCAGGGTTCTTTTCTACAGAGTTAGTTCAGTTTGTCATATTCTCAGTTGTCATTTGCAACTAGCAGTTACACGTTTATGAAAACAAGAAAGGAGACCAGTCATTATAGTAGCCAGAACATAAATTAAGCCCCAGGATATGTTTTCATCCTAGATATAACTTTTGAACATCACATACAGCAGAGCTGGGTAAGCTCTAGGAGATCCAGAGGTCCATTTTACACCCCAAGACCTGATGGAAGGCACAGTGGGCTTGAACATGTAAAAATCCGACATCCTCACTCCACCTCTCCCCACCACACAGATACAACCACAACCACAACCATGTATGTAAACAGAACTGGAAAATCTGAAACCAGAACTAGAAATGTTTAAATCAGTCAATGAATCAGCAGAGCTGAAGAAGAAAGACATTTATTCCAAATGTTTTGCTAACAAGGACACAACCCACATGCACCTGAGACCAAGAAAGGAAACTATTGTGGCTTTAACATTTAGGAAGCCAGGAAGGTGGGATCAGAGCTAGGCGCACTGACAGTAAGATAGAGAAAACCACAAAGCAGGAATCCTGTAGTGCAATATTAGCGACATGAGCCCTGGTGTGAGCTGCAGTTTGAGAGGGAATGACAAAGGGAGGAAGTGAGCAGAAAGAAAATCTGCTAGACAGTCTGCAACATTTATTGAACAGGAGTGAGCTGCACACAGTTAATAAACATTTCAGAGCAGCATTGTGACCCTGCAATTTCTCCCTGAAAAGCAGGGGAGAATGTCTAGGCCTTCAGACTCTGGCCACGGCCTAATGTCTGTAATCTTGGATACTTGCCCTTTTTTTCAACTCCAGCCAGACCCCTCTAAGCCTGTGATGGGCATCTCAAGCAGTTCAAGGAGTCATTTTTTCTGCTCCTGGCATGTTTTTACAGCACCAGTCTACTTCTGGGTTTGAAATACGAGTATTATTATCATTATTTGGTTAACCACATAGATGTAACAAATCTTTATAAAAGGTGAATTGTCATACTATCAAATATACTAGCATATCCTCCTGCATGTTACAGATGACCAATAGTATCTTACAGGGCAAACATCAATCTGGAATGGGAAGGACTGAGGCAGATCAGTCAGTAGAGAGTTCAGTACAGACAGCAGATTGACTTCTCCTGGAAAGGTTTATGCTATTCTCCCCTCATAATCTTTTTTTTTAAAATGCAATGTATGTTTGAGTATGTCTAGAGTGTTTCCACTTGAAATATTCATGAGCAACTGCAACTTGAACCTTCTGCACCAGTTAATAGAACAAGGTGTACAAGGTGATGAGGTACATCCCATACCTAGTAGCTCTATCTTTATTAGCAAGCTGTACACCAAGACCACATTGGTGTGGGGTTACTGCAGGAAGAAAGAGAAACATGACGTGGTCAAGAGCTGGCTCATGCTACATCTTGTGTTGTGGGCTTTAAGGTGACTGTGGAGGTAGGAGGAGAAGGTATTCTTGTCTCACAGGACAGCAGCTTGTAGTATTCAAATGAGTTTTAAACTGTAACTAAAAGGTAAGTATTTTAGTTGATGGGGAGAGTGTGCAGTAAATCATTTCTTTTACAAGAACTTAGATTGGAATTGTAGCTAATTAACTGCTTCTTAAACTTAGCATTTCAAGATTTCCAGGAAATGTACCCTTCTGAATTTTTCTGAACTAGCCTAAAATTAAGCTGCCTCCTACATCAACTAGATTCCACCATGATTTCTCCCTCTCCACACCATACACGCCTAGCAAGTATTAGTCATTTTGGCTGAATGTACTATTTTTACAGTGTATTTTTACGAATAAAAATTCCATTTTCTACACAGATATGTCAGTCACCTTTCTTTTTGCTTCATTAGCCACTGTGCTGTACAGTGAGGTTATCTGAAAAGAGGAAAATATGATTCAGCAGTGAAACAAAGTAGCAAATAAGATAACTTAATGCTATCAGAGGACAAAAGAAGGTTTTAATGCTCGGGGGGGGGAGAAAATGACAACAACACCACATACTCCTCCTCATTACTTCTCAAATGTTATTTTTTTAAAAAGAGATCTATGGAAGATGGTTACTCACTTTGACAAGAAACCACCCACATAACAAGGTACAACATATAAAGGCACAAATACCATTATAAAGATGATACTCTATGAATCTGTTAATATCCCATTTGTATAATTGTTTTCTGTGTCCTATGGACACCTGGGTGACCTTAGGCAAGTCATACTGTCTCAGTCCTTGAAAACTCCATAACAACAACAACAAATCCCAGACTAATGGTGGGTTGAGAACACTTTGCATTAAAGTAAAAAGGAAAAGGATCTTTACTTCCCAAACAACCCACAGTATGGAATCTAGCTTTGACCCTTTTCAAATGGGCTTTCTGTCGTGCGACAGCACCGTGAGCCTCGCGGGAGTGGGAGCGTTGCTCTGCATGATGCACTCCTACTTCCGCCACGCTCACGGGGCTGCAGTGGCGCGATCGCGGGTTTTTTGATTTTCACCTCAAAGCAAAAATCACCCGTGCTCGCGCAATGCTCCCGGCACCCAAGCGCACTTACCTCCTGTGCGGAGCGTCGGGGAGGCGGCCGGGTCGCGCTTCCTTCCCTCCGCCCCTGCGGAAGGAAGGGGCGGGGTGCTAGCGCGACGGACACGACAGCCTCCTGCTTCGCGCGAGCGGGGGGACGGACGCAACAGCCTCCTGCTTCGCTCGAGGGGGAGGGCGGCTCGTGCTAAGCTGCCACTTCCCCGCTCGTTCCTTCGCTTGCAGAAGGAAGGAGGGGGAAGCGGCAGCCTCCCGGAGGAGCCTTCTCACGCGAGCCGCCCTCCCCCGCTCGCGCGAGAAACCTCAATGCGAAAAGGGCCTTTGTCATGTAGTTGTTGTTGCTGTGATTTTGCCTAGCCAAAATCACCAGAAGATGTTTTGCTGTGGTTAATATAATATAGTGGATGTCTGGTTTGAAAGAGCAGTGCCTCTTGTCTTTCTGCTAATGGTTCAGCTGCCTGGGTGCTAAAGAAGGGGGATTTTAACAGAAGTCCTATACTAAATTGTTTTTAATGTGAGTTTTGTTTAAATATTCATTGAAAACAGTGTTTAGCTGACTTTCAGTATTATAACTTATTAGCCAAAATCCTATATAGTTCCCCCCCACCACCACAAATACCCACATGTATTTCTGGGAACTATGTTTGTTTGCATGAGAACACATGATATTTTTTTCTATGCAAAAATGGTGTTTTTATACAGAAAATACTTTTTTTGTTTGTGCAAAAGCCATGTGTGTTTTTGTAGACAATGTACTTTGTTTGAAAACGCATATAGACTTTTGTGCAAAATAGTGTTTTTTGCCGAAAATATCAAAACTCATGTGTGTTTCTGGGTACAGTGTTTCTTCCTCAGAAAACAAACTCCATGTTTTCTGCACAGAATAATTTCTTAGAACACTTGGGAGGTTTGAATACTGTGTGAAAACTGGAAAAAAAAGGGGTAACAGCCAAAATTCTTTCTATTCCTAATGCAGTTATATGGTAGTTGCTCTGTACTGCCTTTATGCTGAACAGTGACATTGCACAGTTGTCCCAATGTGTATTTTCCGGTGTGCCTGCTTATTCTACTAATGTTGAATCAGAAATGCATAGTGTCTGTTTCTGCAGCCCGAGAGAATAAACAGTACATTGACAGAACTGAAGAATAGTCAAGCACCATTCAAGACTTCACAACTATATGGCTGCAATCCTGTTGGTTAGTCCTAGGGAACCAGCATTCAATAATAGCCCAATTGAATCAATTATTGAATGGTGAGTCAAAACATAAGCAAATTCAACTGATTCAAAGTATTTAACCTAGTTGGATCTAACACTATGATTTAGGCATATGCGAAATTTACACATGCAGAACTTTGCCAATGCAACTATGAACTGAGTACACCCACTGTGCAACCTTCAAAAAGGTACAACTGCATGTATAGACGACCTCACATATGTGCATGACACCAACATGATTCCAGTCATACTGTTTTTAGCTGTACATGTAAAAAACATGTACATCTAAACATGAGATGTGAGCCACCTTCGGTTTTATTATTTGGGAAAAAGGTGGTAGCCAAATGAAATAAATAGTAAACTGCCAATAGCTTTGTTTAGTTATGACAAGCTGAAATTTGATTTCACTGTTTAAATATTGGTATTATTCTGTAAGAGAAGGAGGATTAGAATTCTGAACCATCCCTTGCTTTCTCATTCATTACTACAGGCATCAGGAGATATGAGAATGATACTGGAATGAAAACAGATCTCAGCAGCCTTTGGGCAGAAATGCTGAAGAATGATTCTCAGATAGTGGGGATATCCTGCAACCTTCTTGAGTGCTTTATTTAAGCAAGACACTGTAGGAGGTTCAAAGAAGAATTCTACTGTCTGCATCTTTGTACATGACCCAGCCCTTCCCCCTCTAGGGAAAAGTTGAACTGGGCTCTGTCACCCGTGGTCTTTGATATTTACTAATTCAGGAACTGCAAAAAGAGATAGAGCTTTATAGTGGGACCATTTCTTAGTTTAGTCTGGTTCTTTCAGAAGATATCTAAATTTGTGATATCTAGATCACAAATATATTTTATCTTTTCAGGCATCAATAAAAGCTGAGAGCATTTTCAGAACAAGAATTATGTGACATTGGAGAATCTCCCTATCTCACAATTCATCTGTGCTGGGATTCAGATATAAAGTTCTAGTTTGTTTACCAGGAAAATATTTCAGACAGCAGCCTGCTAACATGGGTCAGCCTCACTGAAAGAACCCAAAATTCCTCATTCTGGTCTCAGCAGCTCTGACAGCCCTTTCCCATGTGTTCCCTGTCTCTTGAACAAGTCCTTGAGTAGTACATGCAGCATATTTCCAGCATAGTAAGAGCTCTCATATTCCAAGCAAAGTATTACTGGCCCCACTTGCTGCAGTATTCTCCCTCTCCTAATAACTTTTTTTTCCAGATGGCTTGCCTCTGGTGTGTTGAGTTGTACAAGTAAACTTTGTGTAATTGCTAATGCAGGAAACACAATTACTTTCCTGTATAGTGAGATGTTCCTGAGTCCACACAAGATTTAGTTTCTCTCAGAGAAATCTGTAAGCTTTGGTTTGTACAAACCAAACATAGTGGAAGCATTGACACACACACCTCCTTACCTAGCTACCAACTTTCTGGAACTAGCTGTTCTTCTTATGGTGTGTCAGATTGCTTAGTAACATTTGCTGCAGACACCACAAAGCTTCTCTCCACTTAAGCTAATTCCATGTGTACTCAGCTATTTTTACTCTCCTTCAGACTGGGGCATGGGGGAATGGGGCATCACCACTTCCTTCTAGCTTTGAGAAGACTCACCTTAAGAAAAGTGCCTGCTAGGACATGAAGGGAAAAAACTTCCACAGTCTTTCAGAAACATCAGCATTCTTTTCTCAAGTACCAGACTCCCATCAGGGAGTCACTCTAGGCAAAATCATAGTAATAGGCCCATTTAAAGTAATCAAGAGAGCGCAAACTTTTATCAGTGTATTAAGACTCCTGTGGTTCTTTACATTTCTGCTAGTTTTGATCTATTCCTAAATCTTATTGAAGATCTACACACATTACTTATGAATTTCTATTTTACTCTGAAAAGACCATAGGGTGCTCATCTTTGCAATACACACATCTTGAATACACACATCTTACAGCTGTTCTGCGTATGCAACAATAACTTTGTTAGATCTAACAAAAGAGAGCAAGGGCCCAACACTTCAGAATTTTCAAGGAGTCTCGAATAGACAATATACTCTAGAATAAAGCAAAATGTCTCTGTAACAGGATGCATTTCACCTCCCTAGTATGGAAAGAAGAGGTAAGACAAGTTATGTAAGCAATGTGACTGGGCACTAGAAAAGTAGAAGTACTATTGATTTATGTGCCAAACTTGAGTTAAGTGTAATGAGGTTCAGACTCACTTACCTGGGAGTAAGTCCCATTGATCCCAGTGAGATGTACTTTTAAGTAGACATATTTTGGTTTACACTGTCAGTCTAATAAATGTTCTCTGTTCTGGTCATATAACTCTGATAACATTTAGCAACAGTAGCAATCGTTTATATGGAAAGAGACTTCCTTTCATTATTATCATATTAACTGTCCAGTTGTTCCCTGCTCTCAGAAACATCTACTGAGAATTATCTAATCTTTTCCAGACGTTTGTCTGAACCTATGCAGTCTCAGAAATCCCAGTATAGTCCTGTTATTTTCCACAATAACACATTTAGAGTTTCACCACACAGGCTGCAATTGTTTCATTTTATCAAGTATTTGTTAAGCAGTGGCAATTGCTTAATGCTAGGTTTGAGTGGACTGATGTATGACATGGGGTAAAGGAACAACACAGCAGTTTGTTACTAAGTCAAGAAATGCTCTTCTTGTAAGTTCTGCCTGCAGGCTTCTGCCTCTATACTTGGGATCAATGATGCTATCATTGCTATTATCTAAGATCATCTTTTCATCTGTGATTTCTTCACCCTAAATTCTCAAAGCGCAATTTCCCATAAGCAGTGTTATTTTATACCTAGTTTAAGATCTACAGGAATACTGTTTTAGTATTGGCTTGTAACTCAGAATATAGACTGGAATGCCCAGAAGTCTGCTATTTTTGTCACTTCAGTATTTGCTGGATACTCTGACACAGGAAGCATTTTATTAGCTTTTTAGAAGTGATTTTGCTCTGTGATGGAGGTATCTGTGTAGTAATTGTTGCTTAAGGTTTCAATTTTCCTAATGATTTCCACCCTCTAATTTTCCTTTCCTAGTGACAGCTGTGGGAGCTATGATTTCAATTTAGTTTTTCACTGAAGATTTGTAATAAGATGGGACAGTCTGTTGACTTCCATGCAGATTCCCCACCTTGCACAAAGTATGCATTTGGCTCAGTTTTCCAGATGAGATGTGTGTGTGTTTGTTTCAAAAGAGCTCATCATTATCTTAGTTTGTTACTTGTTCAAAGAACTGGCAGGAATACATTCAAAATAGTAAATGGCCTGATCTTTTTTGTTTGCAGGGGGAGATGAAATACAAGATTTAAAGAGCTCTGCGTGGTATTTACTAAAAGTTGTTTTATCCACTTACCCAGCAGACATTTTCAAAGGAATGAGAACTGTAAATCCAGGTAGGAGTGATACATTCTGTATTTCAGAGTACAGCACTGCAAGGAGCATATATTTTCTCTCTGGTGATCCAGTCCAAACCCAAGTAGTAATTTCATACTTTATAACAAGACAAAAAGCTTCATCCAGTATTCTACACCAGCTATATCAGTATACTTACCTAAGCAACCTCCCCTGGCCTGATTCCCCTAAACCAGGTGGAAACATAATTCACCAGTGCTCTGATCATTGGCAAAACAGACCTCTTTCTCTCCGTGTAGCTGATATCAGGTAAAGTAGGTTGTAGAGGGAGTTACAAATGTGGCAATAACACCATAATCATGACTAAATAGTGATCATGAATACAGTAGAGTTACCAAGATTTCCTTCTTTGTAACTGTTCCATATTCATGACAGCTACCTAATCATGGTTGTGACTGTTGCCATAATAATAACTAAGTAACTTGTGTAGAATATTGGCTTTCCTCAGCTGCTCTGTCAGTGAAGGGTTGGATGGAAGGGAAGAAGCTTAAGCATACCTTTGCTTCTCTTCTAATTGCCAGCATTTTGCATTATACTTTGTGAAGATTTTATTAGAATAGGGTCACATGGACATATATACACTATTTCTGGAAATGTTTTGGGCTACAAATTTACCAGAGTTTGATGATATCAACTTGGCAACTGATTATGGTACACAAAGAAAAATGGTGAGAAGATCCAATAAAGGAAATATGGACAAAAAAAGGGTCAACATGATTTCCAGTACGTTAGTGGTATACTTGATAATGCTGAGCAGGTTGCACAAACAACAGTATATGCACAGTTCCTTGATAAGGGGGGAAATCATGTCAAATTTCAAAACTGATGCCTTTTTCTAGTGATCTTACAAGGAAGTACAATGCAATAACCAGATCAATAGGGCTTTGGAAAGTGATGTTAAAGTTGATGACAGAGTTCCCTTCTCTTGCCAGAAATGTAGCAATGGGAGAGTTTCCATGCACAGGTAATAATCACAAGACATGTCAAAACATATATATTTGATACCATGCAAATGAATTCAACCATGCCATGCATGACTGTGGTAAATTTGACAGGATATCACTGCAATCCTATACTCACTTACATGGTACTCAGCCCCAATAAACCTAGTGGGATATGCATAAGATTGCATTGAGAGGGAATCAAAAGAGAAAAAGAGATGTGAATCTCAGTACGGCTGAAAGTACCATCTGTCCAAACAAGACATGGCATTTTCACTTGGAGAAGCTTCCAGGATTAGGTGATAAGAATTCAGCCTAGTAGTATGTTTCATGGAGACAATGTACACATCTGAATTTTCCATTAAAATAAGACATTATTAAGTTTAAAAAAGGATTCTTTTTGTCTATAGGGGTCATTTTCTTCAGCCATTTCCACATTATACTATTACAGTGCTATTATTCCACTTTTAACATCCTGTGGAATTCTGGGGTTTGTAGTTTACTGAGGCCCAAGAGATCTCTGGCTGAAAATTCTAAAGGCTTCTCCCTAAACTGCAAATCCCAGGATTCCATAGGATGTTGAACATGGAATAATAGCATTATAATGGTGTCATGCAGAAATGGCCTCAGTCTTTTCATAAGAACTTTGCTGAATTGAACTCCTCCTTCAACATAGCTATTCAAATCGAACAAACCACATTCCTTCTTTGCATCTTCCTGTTTTAAAAGTTTTGCCTTATGGCCAACATTGTTCTAATATATATAAGATACACTGCTGGAGAATATAGCTCCACTTTCTCCTGGACTTTGTGTATGTCTGTATATGTACTTGAAAGGACTCAAATAAAAATCTTATTGGTTAGTCCCAAGTAAAATAGATTCACTGCATCAACAAAGTGAATGGTACACACAGGTGAATCCCACTGATTCAATGGGCCCACTGTAGTTTATACTAATAGTAAGATTTAGAATATTCTGTTTTTTTCAGTCACTGCAGCAAGTCTAAAAATGTATGAAATTAAAACTAGTTCAGGAACAAGAAGAGAGAAAACAAGCCCACACACAGAGAGGAAAGGACCAGCAAACTGAATAATCACAAAGAAGGAGAAAACATTGTGTCACTGTTTGCATCTGTCTCATGCAGTGTTGTCTTGCAGCTGATGGTAAAATAAAATGCATAATCGAGGTTTGGATTTAATGGAATTTTTTTTTCTCCTTTAGTGTGATACATTTTAACCATGCTTTGACAGCATACATGTTTAATTAAAAGGCTTGTCTGCCCTGGTGGTGGCCTGATATCCACCTCAGGCTCTGGCTTGGAGCCTGCCAGCAAAGGTGAAGTAGCCTCAAGTAGGCTGAGATCCAAGTAGCTGTAAAACTGAGGCTGAGGAACTAACTTGAATGTGCAAAAGTACACAAAACTAGCCTTTTCAAAAATGTACATTTTCATGCTTATCTTGAAATAGCAAGTCTAGTTTGTTGAAACTGGGTCACATGACATGGTCTTAAACGTGAAGGCACAGGTATGCCTTGGCCTGTTTTGTCAAGAGAAATATTCTGTCCTTGCTAAGGATGGTGATTGAGAGGTTTTGCTTTCAAAGACAAGGGGTGAAGAACACTTTTATATGTGTAAATTTGTGACTGAGCCAAACAGTAAAGGCACTTTTGAATGTGCTTCAACTTTATCCCCCAAATAGATTCAGCACTTTCGATTGTGTCTTTAATAGCAATAGCAATAGCATGTGTATTTCTATACCGCTTATCAGCTAAGTGCTCTCTAAGTGGTTTACAATGTGTTAGCTAATTACCCCCAGCAAGCTGGGTACTCATTTTACTGACCTGCGGAAGGATAGAAAGCTGAATCAATCTGGAGTCCGGCAGGATTGAACTCACAACCCTGTGGCTGCAGTACCGGTTTTAAGCATTGCACCACCATTTGAACTACAGGAAAGGATTCACTGCGTCATGACATGGGAGCCATATGCTGTCATTGCCAGTCTGTATGTGAAGCAGAGGTAGTGTTCTCCTTATGTGCTGCATAGAAATGTGGCCGTGGTCTTAGAAGATATGATGAGGAAATCAATTGTCAAACAAGGAATGTGAGAGCAATAGGCATCATCTAAACAGTTATGAACCAAATGTGTCATTTATTTATTTACACAGCTGGCTGCACTAGCAGGCATATCAAGACAAAGGTCTGGATCACTGCTTGTGTATCTGTGTCTGTGTGTAACAGAGTCAGACATAATCAAGAGAGATGGGGCCACAAAAGTGGATGTTCAGTCTGATTATGCGTGTGTGACTAGGGCAGAGCAATAAGATCAGTATTAGCCTGGGATATCTTTCCTGCAGTCATAACTTTCCATAGCTCCATAGCTATCCAAGGTGCTGAGCCCTATCCACAAAATAGTTTCAGCAAGTTGGATATCTTCTAAAGTTCAGACTAAAAACTAGAGTTTATTCACCAATTGACTGATGTGGAAACCACCAGTTGCAAAGACACAATACTGAAAGAGTCAGGTGTTGAAGCAGAAAGAGAAAGAGAGAGACAGTATGATAGAAATTCTGTGTGTGTGTGTCTTAAGAATCCTCAGTTTGGAAACCCAGACCCTGTTCTCTTCTAATTTCCAGCCTTTTATTGGGGAAATGGAGTGTGAATAGCTGAACTGTGTGACACCTTCCTCTATATATACAGTGAAAGCTGCTATCTTAGGTTTCTCCTGCTCCAAGGGATGCTTACAAAATTCTTTCCTTCAATTTTCTCCCTTGATTTTTTTCCCTAGTTCCAAATTACCCATGTTATAGCTATGTGGTGATGCATTTGTTCTAGCTGTGACTTCAGCTTTCATTTTGTGAGCTTGTAAAAATGGTGCTGTGAAGATCTCCAATTCTTACTTACATGAAATTCTCCCTTATAGGAAAAAAAAAAATCTGCCTCTTTTACAAGGAAGTGGAAAACATCACTGAAATTTCTTATTTTGTTACTGAGAGAAGTGTTCTGTTTACCATAAAGAGATGAAGTGGCCACATGCTCTTTTGTTGCTTTATTTTCTCTTTAGTTTCAAATAGTTCCATGAAAACTGGAGGCCTTGTGGGGTTTATCAACTGAGGCTTTAGGACCAGTAGCTCTTCGGCATTCCAAGAGACTTCAGAATAGTTAAAAAGAAGAAAAAGATGGGGAAAAAAAACCCTGTTGGACACCTCATACTCATAAGATAAATAGATAAACCCTCCAGTCCCTATTAATAAATTTTGATGAAAGTCCTTCCTCTCTTAGATTTGGTTGAAAAGAAAATTGCTGTAAAAAAATTAAAAATGCTTAAATCATGATTACAAAATTCGACTGCAAGATTACAGAGATGGCCTAGAATTCAAAGTGTAACTTTGTGCAACACCTGCAACTTAATGTTTTGCCTAGTATATTTAAGATGTTCATATGCTTTGGAGTAAATGTCTTCTTCACATTTGTACTTTTTATTTATGTGAACGTACATGAGATCAAGTCTGAATTGTCCTTAGGATCCAAGATGACTAAGCTGAATCTGTTGTACTTTGCACATATGATGAGAAAACATGCCTTACTAGGAAAAAAAACTTGGGAAGGTGGTATTAGTAAGAAAAGAGGAGGACCACATTACAGATGGGTATCTGTACTGGCAGCACTGAATTTGCAAGACCTGTGCAGGGCTGTTGATGACAGAGTGACACAGAAGTCTCTCATGCATAGGGTCACCATAAGTTGATGTTGACTTGATGGCAGTTAACAACAACACATTGTTTCTCTCTATCTCTCTTCCCTCTCCCCATCTTAAGGAAGATGTTCCTTACCTTCTGAAAACTTCTTTAAGTTAGTTTAAGTTTAAGTTAGTTCCAGGCATTATACATACATATACATACATACATAAACACATACATACATACATACATATATATATATATATACGTGTGTGTGTGTATGTATGTATGTGTGTATATATGTATATATATATATATATATGTATACAGTCATCCCTCCACATTCACTAGCATTAGAGGCACAGGATCTCTGTGAAAGTGAAAAAAATGTGAATAACTGTAGGCCCTTACAAACCATATTTAACACACAAAAAAGTATGTCCACCATATTCAACCCACCATGGCTTCCTTTGAGGTATCAGGGTTCCTTCACAAAGCAGAAGTGGGTGGCTGGTGGAGCTTACTGCCACCTCCACTGCTGCCCCCCACCATTTTTAATAGAGACTTACAAGCCTTGTTCACAGTTTCTCAGTCTCACCAGGTTTGCAATCCCCATTAAAAATGGCATAGGGAGGCAGCAGAGGTGACAGCAAATAATCTGTGAATAATCAAATCCACAAAAGTGAAACCTGCAAATGTGGAGGGCTCTGTGTGTGTGTGTGTGTGTATCTCTATATCTACATCTAGATATTCCAGGGCCAGATGAATTGCATCCTAGGATATCCAGGGCCAGATGAATTGCATCCTATGATATTTAAAGAACTGGCAGAGGTCATTTCGGAACCGCTTGCTATAATCTTTTAGAAATCTTAGAGGACAGGAGAAGTTCCAGCAGACTGGAGGAGGGCAAATGTTGTCCCCATCTTCAAGAAGGGAAAAAAAAGAGGACCCAAATAATTATCGCCCGGTCAGCCTAACATCAGTAACGGGAAAGATCCTGGAGCAGATGATTAAGCAGTCAGTTTCTAATCACTTAGAAAGCAATGTGGTAATCACGAGAAGTAAACATGGATTTCTCAAAAAAAAAAAAAAGTCAAAAATACTAACCTCTTTTTATGATAGAGGTACTAGCTTGATAGATGAAGGGAATGCTGTGGATGTAGCATACCTTGATTTCAGTAAGGCCTTTGACAAAGTTCCCCATGACATTCTTGCAAAGAAGCTAGTAAAATGTGGGCTGGACAGGGCTACTGTCAAGTGGATCTATAACTGGTTGACTGACTGTTCCCAAAGGGTGCTCACCAATGGCTGCTTTTCATCCTGGATAGAAGTGACTAGCGGGGTGCCACAGGGTTCTGTCCTGGGCCCAGTGCTGTTCAATATCTTCATCAACGACTTGGATGAAGGAACAGAGGGCATGCTCATCAAATTTGCAGATGACACCAAATTGGGAGGGGTTGCTAATACACCACAGGGCAGGATCAAAATTCAATGACCTGGACAGATTGGATTGCTGGGCCAAGGCTAACAAAATGAAATTCAACAGAGAGAAATGTAAGGTCCTACACTTAGGTAGAAAAAATGAAATACAGAAATATCGGATGGGGGACACGTGGCTGGATAGCAGTACGTGTGAAAGGGATCTAGGAGTCTTAATAGACCACAAGCTGAACATGAGTCAGCAGTGTGATGTGGCAGCCAAGAAAGCCAATGCAATTCTTGGCTGCATCAATAGGAGTATGGTGTCTAGATCAAGGAAGGTACTGGTACCACTCTACTCTGCTTTGGTTAGACCTCATCTTGAATACTGTGCCCAGTTCTGGGCACCCCAATTCAAGAAGGACATGGTCAAGCTGGAGCAAGTCCAGAGGAGGGTGACCAAAATGGTGAGAGGCCTGGAAGCCATGCCCTATGAGGATAGACTTAGATAGCTGGATATGTTTAGTCTGCAGAAGAGAAGGTTAAGAGGAGACATGATAGCCATGTTTAAATATTTGAAGTGATGTCATGTAGAGGAGGGAGTGGGCTTGCTTTCTGCTGCTCCAGAGACCAGGACAAGGAACAATGGATTCAAGCTGCAGGAAAGGAGATTCCACCTGAACATCAGGAAGAACTTCTTGACGATCAGGGCTGTCCTGCAGTGGAATCTGGTGCCTCGGAGTGTAGTGGAGTCTCCTTCTTCGGAGATTTTTAAGCAGAGGCTGGATGGCCATCTGTCGGGAGTGCTTTGAGGGTGTTCCTGCATAGCAGGGAGTTGGACTGGATGGCCCCTGTGGTCTCTTACAACTCTACATTTCTATGATTCTATGATCTCTATATCTATCTATCTATCTATCTATCTATCTATCTATCTATCTATGAATAATAAGCATTATACTGTTTTTCTTTCTTTTTATGACTGATAAAGATACCTTTATCCTTGTTTTGTGGACACACACACAAATAATAAAATCAATTGATGTCACTTTTGTTATATAAATGCATCTTTCATATATATATGTGTGTGTGTGCGTGTGTTTGTGTGTGTATACGAATTCCAATACGCAGAATCAGTCATGCACATTTTGAGATGATCATATGGTCAGATTTATGCAGCTACACTAATATGTAGAGTATGTAGTACAGAAATGGAGAATGTGCGACCTCTACTTGTAGAATTGTAACTCCCATCAACCTTATCCAATGGTGGGAAGTGCTGGGATTTAACATCTGAAGGATGGCTTTGTCCACCCTGAGAAAGAGAAATCCAACCTTTTCACAGCTCTATTCTATTAATTTCCATTATAGGTTTGGAGGAAATATGGTGTAAAATGCATGTACCAATTCTGTAATTAGAAATTTTCTAATTATAAGTTTAAATTTATAAGTAGTCCTGGGAGCATTAGAATTGAAGGGAACGACTTAAATGCAATGAATCAATGAAGGCAGAAAGAGATGGAATAGTACATCAAGTCTTGTGGCACCTTAAAGATGAACACATTCATTATTGCATGAGCTTTCATGGACTTTTCTCCATTTCAGTGGCTATATAAAGGTGAGAGGGAAATTAAAATGTGGCAGTGGTTACACTTACCTTAATCCATATGGTGAAAGGCATTGAAGGGATGGGTAAGGCTTTGATGACCCCCATTAGTAAATTCCAGGATGCTTTGTGGCTGGTACAGGCCTCCAGAATGCTGCACATGATGGGACAGAGCTGGAAGCTATTTAGGACCATCTCACCTCTTTACTGACTCTGAATGATTTTTGTTTTATCCAGGTTGCTGGCCTGGAGTAACCCTTGTTTGGCCCACTATTTTGCCACAGCAAGTTTAGTGGGGTGAAGGAGATCCCTGATGTAAATAGGGAAGTCTGTAAGCCCTACCATAGTTTTCCAATGGCCAGAGCTTTATTGGTCTGGTGGCTTTTATTTGTTAGAAAAGGATAAGATGTTGTTCCTGGGAGATTTGTAACAGGGAGTGAGGGGTGTGTTGGCTGGCCTGGTGTCAGAAAGGGACTAAGCAGATTCTTGTCCCTTGTCTGTGGCAGGTGATGGTGAAGAATATGAGTTTGGTGTACACCTTTGGCACGCTTTTGGTGTAGCATAGGGCTCTGAAACCTGGGAATGAGGGAGGAGGCTACCCTTGCGGAAAATGTCAATTTCTCACTTGTAGAGTCCTGTGACTTGAATGGGAATCCTCTAGGTTTACCTCTCAGTTATGACTAGCTGGGGAGCAACTCAATTATTGGATTGCCCTCAGGACTGAGGTGCTTCACACAAGGGATGTCTGAGGAGGTAATCAAGGTGTAATGTCTGGCCTCAAGTAGATCCACATCAGTATGCCCCCCCCGTTCCTCTCCAGGTACAACCCACTTTAGTAGCTTTTAGGTCACATAAAGTTGCCTTATTTAACACAACTATCTGGTCTGGTTTTGTTATTCCATGGTCGATCATTAACTACATTGTTAAAACAGATGTGACTGATAATACCAGCATCCTGCCATTTGGTAAGCTAATTTTAAAAAAGCCATTGGGGGATAATGGTTTGGATGCTGGACTACAGCCCTGGAGACCATGGTTCAGTTCCCATTCAGCCATGGAGACCCACTGGGTGACTTTGGCTGTGTTGCACATTCTCAGCCCCAGAAAATGCCATTATAAGGTCACCTTAGGTCAGAAATTACTTGAAATCAGAAATGACTTGAAGACACACAGCAACAACAGGATGATTTTAAAAAACACATTTTTTTCAACATCAGCTCATAAAAAAAAAGAATGAAACAGACCAGAGGAAATGCACTCACCCTAGTACTTATGTAGATTATTTATTCCTGATGGGAGAATGAATGTCATGCCCTGCTTCCAAAACAGGGTCTGAAACAGAGGCCATGCCAGGACCTGCTGTACAGGAAGAAGTTACAGTGCACCCTACTCTCTGTCCTTGTTTTTCTTTTTCTTTTTCTTTTTTTCTTTTTCTTTTTTTGGGAGGGAGGTACATGAGTCTTGGGCTAGGGTGTGATGGGAATAATCCTCCAAATCTATTTGAAGACTTTGGGAGAAAAAAAAGCACCCTTTCATCTCCTGGTATTTCTTGACACTGAAGAAGCCACTTTTCTCTCCCTTATCCCTTATCCCTCTCCAACACCAAGGCTTTTAAATATTCTGTTCATCCTTAACTCAGCTCTATCTGGGTCTTTCTATATCAAAGGTGGGCTTCATGTGGACCTCCAGATGTTGCTCAGCTTTCTCTAAGCATTCCTCATCATTCACTGTTCTGGCTGGTACTGCTGGAACTTGCCTGACCTATCATCCTGACCTATATGAATTAAACCAGAGATGGGTACAGAGTAGTCCCTTAAGTCCCCATGAGCCATCTGCAACCTCTACAAATGCCCAAACAGAAAATATACCAAATGGTTATTTGTGTTACCCACATGCCTCTTGAAGGAGCACAATTTGCTCTCTAAATGTATTTTCCCTTTGTTATGTTCAGATTCCCTCGAATAAAAGCTCAGGGCAAAATCATCTTTAGGGGATAAATTACACTCCCAGAGGTTTATAAGGCTATGATTTGCCATTTTGAGGACTCTTTTTTTGGGAGGAGGTAACCTTGGGAGATCCAGGTAAAGACAAACATTCCCCTAGACTTTCAGAAGATACTCTTTATTGAACTAGGGGGACAATTGTGTGCTCCCATAAAGCTACCCATTAAATCAGCCTGGAATTATATCACACCTGAACCTATGTTCAAACTGTTACCCTGTATGTTGGGGGTCCCGGGAGGGGCCCCCAAATAACAAAATGAAAACACAATATGGGGAAATTAAGCTCGAGCACTCTCTTAAGCTAATGAGAGGCAGGGTAACTCTAGCTAGGATCTTTCACCCTATGTATACAGCGTCAGGTCAGAGAGCGGCTAGACAAGGTCTTAAAGTAACAAATAATATTTTATTGAAGACAAGCAACACGAAAGACAAGACATACACTAGCTAACTGAGAAATAGAAATGGAGAGTTTTGGGGAATGGGTAATACGACACCTGGTCTCATAGTCCTGGAGAGAAGATGGGGTTGCAGGGATGGAAGCTCAGCGCGGTTCGCTGAGGGGAGTTCACTGGACAAACCGACAGCAAGGCGGGATGGAAGTCCAAAGTGTTCCGAGGCAGTCCCGAAAATGGGGACTTTTTTACAGGGTGGATTTTACCTACAGGCTATGCCATGCTTGGTGAGAACAAAGGAAATTTGAAGCTGGACAAAGGAGTTGGAAAAGGTCAGGTTTTGCATGATGAGCTTAGCACTGGATGACAATAGTATGGCCAGTATGTAAATGGATCAGTATAAAGGAATGGCTCAGTTCTTGGCCGTGTGGCTTTGTAAAGATACACGCCGAGCAAAGCTGATTTGCAAGGAGGTTTTTCCCTAAAGCATCGGAGAGGCTTAAGTTGCCCGCCTGAATGAGGTTTGGAATGTACAACCATTAACGGCCGTGCCCAATATGTGCTTGTCCGGTGGACCTCTGCAAACACGTGGAGTAGGGTGGCAGAGAAAGGTCAAGCAAAGGCCATATTATTTGATATCAAAAGGATATCTAGTGGTCTCACCAGACATATCACAACCGTGATAACAAAACCACTCTGTTCTCTATATAGAAGTAATATAATTGCATGGACAGGCCACAATCCTATATGGGGCAGTGTAGCATAACTATGCTATAGCTGGCCATTCACTGACTTTAATTTGCTGCAGTGGAATTTCTGAGGAGCATTTGTTTATGTTCCCAATGCCAAATACAAATTGATCACATCCTCTTCTAGGTCCACTGGGGTCCACTAAATGTTTCTTCATTCTCCCACTATTCTCACCAGGCATAGAATGACTTTGGGGGACAGACTGAAACAACTGTATGGTAGGTCCAGGGGTTAGTGAATGATCAGCTGCTCTCCATCAGGCACAGAATGACTGTGGAGAGAATTGCAGTGACTCTACAGTAGGTCAGACTGGGGATTTTGATCAGTGTGGAAGACAAAGGGAATACCAGCCTAAGAAGAGGCATATACAAGCATGAGATTGACTTCTGCCAGTGTATGCCACTAACAGTATTTTAGCTGTAAGTGGTGTTTAGCTCATAACACAAAAAGGCTAAATTGAATCCAGATTATGAAAGTAACTGGGTACAAATCATTAGAATGTGTAATTATTTTCTTTCCCTAATAACAAAAGTTCCATGTTATATTAAGAGGGTAACATAAGCGATAATTTCATGACACTTGTGTTGCTTTCAGTTACTTTTAAGGTTATATGGCTGCAGCATCACTAAATGGTGAAGGTAGAATATCAAATGCATCAAGTGCCATTTTCTGCTGAGCTTCAGTGCTGTGTGGTAAGTTTTGAGATGACAATATAGACAGTATGAGAATGAATTTTGTACAAAAGCCCATGGCTTGATCTGTTCAAATAAATTATTCATCTATCTATCTATCTATCTATCTATCTATCTATCTATCTATCTATCTTAAATATATAATATGTGTGTGCATACATATATATTTGCTTCTAAGAAACAGGAATACAAGAGTTACTTCTTTAAAAATTATATAAGAATAGAATGGTAACTAAACTTACAACAAATTACAGTTTTATTATTTAATGATATTATTTTTATTCTTTTTAAAGTAAAGGTTTATTACTTTTGAAAGAAACTTTCCAAACTCTGAACACAACAATTATTCTATTTTTAGTATATAACTAGAAAAAATCTCCAAGAATTTTATATACAATTCATTCTATCTATCTATCTATCTATCTATCTATCTATCTATCTATCTATCTATCTATCTGTGTGTGTATGTCTGCACTTGATATAGCCTGCAAATTTAAATTTAACCTAAAGATCTCATATATCTGATAAAAATTCAGCATCTTAAATTCCCCATACTTATTTAACTGTAGAATCAGCAGCAGTATTCTGAAGCTGGTCTTCCTTGTATTTATATAATAAATATAATAATTAATATGATAATAAACATATATATTTACAATGTGCTAGAGAAAAAAATAAGCTCATGTTAACTTTGAAAATTTCCAATATGATTCATAGAGGTATAGCTCTTTTGAATATCTGCTGGTTCCTTAATATATATACAATAATTTCTAAGACTCAGTTTTGCATATTGGTGAATACCACATCAGTACTTTACTGTAATCATTACTCCAGAGAGTGAACATCAGTCCCCCCACCCATGATAACCAATATTATAAATATGTTGTAAATAATGTGGAGATATAACATGGTATAATATGGCATAAATAATTTCTCCATGCTTCTTCCTGCTGGGTTTCCAGGCTATCTATAAGTACATTCTAATGGATGCTGATAACAGCATGCTGTTTCTTCTATAGATACTGTCCATATGGGTGAGAAATTCATTCAGTTTGTGTCTCAGTGAGAACTTACTGAATTTGCACCTCGTTGAATACAAACTAGAACCATTAGATATACTTTTCTGAAGCTTGAAAGGTAGCTGAAATGAAATAAAGAATAAAATTATTAAAAATACAATATGTGAAAAGTAAGTGTGTGTGTGTACAGTACATGAAAAGAATTCTACAAAAATGCATATGTAAATGCATATATTTCTAAAAAGCAGTTGATTTTTTTTAATGGACGATGGAACATAAATGGAAATTCTACACATGGACACAGAGAGAGAAAGACACAAACAAAATGTCATATTTACCCAAAATATTTTATTAATAGAAATATCACTTGCATAGATTTGAAAAAGTAAACTAGAAATATCTAACACTGAAGAAATGCCTAGAAAATACATATAACTGAAAAATGTGTGTATAATTTGAATACATTGTCATGTGGTCTAATAAAGCAAATTACAATTTATGCAGAACTTGATCAGACAGAATGTACTAGTGAAATTGATAACCTTAGTTGAAACTAAACTTGAAGGATTCACTTATATTTATTTCACCTTGCAATATATATGGGATCTTTCTATATACAAATATAAAGAATCTTGTAAACAGTATGCCTTATGCACTGGGAAGCCATGTGCTACTTTCCTCATATGGGTTGTATTGTCCTGGTCAGGTAATAACTTCTATCATAGAAATGAACATGCATTTACAGGTGAAATGAATATAAAGTATTCCACAAAAGGAAATAAAACAACTGTCCATCATAAAAAGCTTCAAAATAATTGTTACATTCCCTCTTCCAAAGGCATATATTTTCTAGAAATGAAGAAATATGCTGTAGAATGGAGTGGTTGAGCCTATTACATGAAGAAACATCAAGTTCTAGTCATAGATGGATATGAATCTACCACATTTCTCTTGGCCTTGATCATAGTACTGATATCAGTGGAGCAGTAGGCATCAGTGATATGACAATTAAGAAGAACTAGGCACATCTTACAAACAATACGTGATGTGAAGTAGGGAATATACTGCTGGTGGGCAGTGACAGATGGTGAAAATATATATTTGGGCCTAACTGCCTAGCGACAAGTACTGCCTTTGTCCTAGCATGACCTCTGCAGATGCTGCATGCCTTTCTTGGTAACTCATGCTGAGGCATCATGCTCCAAACAGCTGTTCTTCATGTCTTGGTAAAGACTTTAAACTGCTGTTCAGCTTTTGGATGCTCAACAGTTCTCAGAGTCATGGAATTATAAGCTTGATTGTTCTGTTTCAGCTGCAGTTTCCTGGAAGTGGCTAGTAATGTAGGAATTGGGGCATTGATAGAACTAATAAAAAATAATTTACCCAAACTCTTATCAAAGACAAAGTTGCCTACTTCATCCTCACACCCACAAGATGGGCCAGCCAATCTAGATCATAATGTATAAAAAAGAACCAGAGTACTGTAGAAAGGTGCTTGCAGAGCAAGTATCTTTAGTTAACTATTACTTTCAGGGAAAGATTTCAGTGGGCTTTCAGAATGAGAGGAAAATTACAGATATTTTGCTCTAATCCCCCACCCCTGCACATTTTATAATGCCAGTCTATGTCCCTGTTCACTTGCTTTTTTCTGCTGCTTACTTGCTTCACTTTTTTACCCTGAAGTAATTATGTCTTCTGATTTTATTATTGCAATTGATGTTTGCATAGTGAACATCTGCCTTAAAAATTTGAATTTTCTTAAACATAACTACACAGGAACATGAGAAATTGTCTTGTACTTGGTCACACCATTGCTTCATATATCCCACTAGTGTCGGCAGACCTTCAGTCCTTCGAGCAAGACTCTTTGTCAGCCCTATCTCAAGGTCTCTAGATTACCTGCTGATCTCTTCTCCAAACAACATCAACAATAACAACAGGGGCCCATTTACATTAAAGAATTATGAGGCTATTATTCTACTTTATCTGCTGTGGTTCTGTTCTATGGAATCCTGGGACTGGAGTTTGGGAAGGGAATTTAGAATTTTCCTGAAGAAAACAATATTGCTTCACCAAACTATAAACTCCAGGATTCCATAGGACAGAAATATAGCTGTTAAAGTGGAACAATAGTGGTAAGATTCTGTAGCATGAATGGACCCCCGGTGTGATTCTGTTTAGGACGAAAATCAGATGAATGTTGGTTGTTCATGGTGGTATAATAGAGAGGATATCAATGTCAATCAACTAGATAGGATTCAGATGATGTGCTAGATATTATTCAGTTGGTTTGATGGGTCTAAATTGTCTTTTTCTATATACAAGTTGGAATGTTAAACTTGTTATAGATGTTATAGATGATGAGCTCTATGTAGTACCTTTTTGACTATACCTTCCAGACTCCTGAGGGCTGAAAGATTATGAGAGCTGTAGTCCAAAACATACCTTTTCCAAGCCCTGTAATTACTATAGACATTCAAGTAATTCCTGCACGGCTTTCAGTTGTCCAAATCCACCATAATCTAGTTCCCATCTGGTGCCATGCAGCATTACAGATGAAGAGACATTTTGCCCTTTCCACACGGGGGTAATAAAACGGTGTAGAGCGACCTCTGACGGAGGTCGTCTACACCATGGAGTGGATTGGGGCGGACTACTTTAGCGTAGTTCCACACCCCAATCTGCGCAGGAGCGACCGGAAGTGGTGGTGCCGCGTGTTTTTTAAAAACCACTTTTGAAGAGGTTTTTATAAAGCAAGGAGCGTGCATTCCCGTGCAGCCCCGTCGCAGTGCCCGGTGTAGATTTGCAGGTGCGCACAAGTGCATGCCTGCAGATCTGCTGGGGGAGGGCTTCCAGCTGATGAGCTTCCCCGGTTGGTGGAGAGCCTCCGCCAGCTGTAAGCTGCCATTTTGGATGCCGCAGGACGCCGAGGAGTGTGGAGCAGCGAACTCGCGCTGCTCCACGTGGCGACGGACTTACCCGGTTGCTGGTAAGCTCCGTTTCCACGTGTTTTACCCCGTTTCTCCCTCCATGTGTGAAAAGGGTCTTTGTTGGTCTCCATGGAACAGAGACAAGTGTAAGCATGTCATTGTGATATGTGCTGTGAGAAAGAGCATGAGGGCAGAGTTGGAGAATTTATAAGCTCCTGCCACTCCTCTTTTTCCTCTTTGACTGGACTTCAATAGATTTCATCAAAGGGATCACATCGGTTGGAGTGATGTAGATCCCCCTTTCAGAATTTGACATGCAACTGGACAGCTAACAGGTGATTGGGCAGCTGGTGAGTGGTTAATTGAGTGACTGGCATACAATCAGGTAGCTGATGGGCTGGGCAGCTGGTGATCAGATGGCTGGCTGGCTATTGGTGACTGGTGGAGGTGCTGTGCAGATTATGGCAGTATAGCAGGTGAATGGATAACGTATGCAATTGGCTTGGGCAGTCTGAATGGACTTCTTTATCCAATTATCCCCCTAATGCAGTTACTCAGACATGGCTGAGTTGTGATTGGGGAGCTATAATCTCTTTGTTCAGTGCTATTTACAATACAGTTCCCTATTTGGACATTCCTTATGAGGAGAAGATGCTCCTGTTGTAACTCACGCCTTGGAGAACTCAGACGATGACAACTAGGAGGAGGCAGACTGCCAGGAGGCTGCAGCTTTCTCTGAGTCTGAGAAGATGAGGGCTGAGGAGGATCATCTTCCTCAGTAAAACATGGCAGAGGCTTCAGACACTGAAGATGACATGCCCTCATCCATCATTGAGAGACAGAGGGAAAAACATGGAACCCAGTGCTGCTTAATTAGCACTAATGAGATACCTATTGACCTTGAAGGAGCTGCTCATAAATATTGTGATGGTTGGCTCCCAGTTTTAGTGCTGACAATTGTCTTGTCTGGTTACCTAGGATTACTGTATTCCTGTTTGTTTTGACCTTGACTTTGGACTGACTCTGTTTTGGACTGTTCTGTTTATTCTTTGCTGGCACATGCACCTGGACTTCTGATACAACTTTTGGACTGGCTGAAGTTCACCTTTGTGTTTCTCCCTGCATTTTGCTTAGATAACCCATGACTGACCCAGATTGGACTGACTACTTGACCACTCCCACACCTCAGTCTGCTGCCATGGGTATTTGATGGTTTGTGTTCTGGACAGCTCCCTTGGGGTGATCTTCTACAGTTTATGAGGGATAAGATATGGTGGGACAGATATTGTGATGTGCTCAGTCTTGTTTATTCGAGTTGGAAAAAAAAGGATAAAATGGAGATAAATGCCAAAGAAAAGGACAAGCTGAGAAAGTGTAAAGTTGATATAACTTGGGCAAATTGATTGCAAAGATTCTTCATATACGCTGGGGTTATTTCTAGGTCACAGCCTTTACAATCCCTTTCCTTAATTCAATACACAGATATTCTTTATCTAGCCTATTAGATTTTTCTGGACCTGTTTGGCTTTTTTACAATGAGGCTTTCCAAATGAGGGCTGTGGTTAACCCCACTCTTAGATGGGACCAAATGGAAGCCCTGTTGTGGATACAAATCATTTTTTTTAAATAATTACTTTTATTAATACATAATTTAAATGAATAAAATAAGTCACAGGCTATAATGACAAGGCAAAACAAAACACACAAAAAGGAAATCCATCCACAACATACAAGGGATAATCACACATGACTTCTGGTTTTCCATCCAGTGGCTATAAGCAAAACAATAAATGACCTTTTCTATGTAACATATAGGCTAAACATCTATAAATTATTTAAAACATACTGTTAATCAAATTCTGGTAATACTAAATCTCCCCTGACATAGTCTGTTCAAACCTCACAAATAAAATCATAGACTCATAGAGTTGGAAGAGACCACAGGGGCCATCCAGTCCAATCCCAATAGCATTCCCAATAGATGGCCATCCAGCCTCTGCTTAAAAACCTCCAAAGAAGGAGACTCCACCACACTCCAAGGCAGCATATTCCACTACCGGACAGCTCAGAGGTTCAGGTGGAATCTCCTTTCCTGTAGCTTGAACCCATCTCTTAACATATGTAAATGTAAATTCTTTCATTTATCCTTTTGAAGATTATAAAATCTTATTCATACTTTCAATAATGATGATGATGATGATGATGATGATGATCATCATCATCATCATCATCATCATTATCATCATTTATACTGTCTGTTACACCAAAAGGCAGAACATCAGCATATACAGAGACAAAGACAATAAAACAGAACACCACAATAATACATGGAATGCAATCCTCAATACTCCACCAGTCGCTACTCATCTCAGCACCTTAAACAAAACTCAACTTAAGATGGTAAATCAAAGAAGAAGGTCTTCAACTGTTTATGAAAACGAGTAAGATCCTCCTCTAGCCAGAGTTCCAAAGGAAGACCATTCCATAAATGTGAAGCCAGATCTTGAAAGTCTTGCAGCCTTGACAGACCTGTATACGTTGGTGGAACAGACAATCATCCTTTGCCTGTAGATCTCAAATTCCTGGATGGAACATACCAAACAAGCTGAGCTGCAAGGTACTCAGGGAGGTTAGCAAGCAAGGCTTTAAATACCAGGACCAAAAGTTTGAAACAGGTCCTGGTGTAAACTGGTATGCCATTTAAACATATCCAACATTTAACGAGCTGTGCAAATTCATCTTTCTAAGGTATAAATATTTTTACTTTTAGTTTACTTTGTGCATCCCCCTGTATGTCATACCCAATTGTATCTCAAATTTATTAATGTTAACTCCGCTTATTGTCTTAAAGCCAAATCAAATCTAGTCATTTAATCAGTTATCTGTACTTAAATCTCACATAAGTTTTCCCACCACGTGTAAACTTCTGCCTATGGTAAACATGACTTCTCCCTTATTTAAAATCTAAAGAAATGCCAAACATCACAACAAAAGATCTCTTCTTCTACCCTCTTTCTGTTCAGGTTGCAGTCCCCTGTCAGGTTGCTCATTCTTGATATTTCTTGAATTTACATTCTCATCCCTGTTCTTTTTCTGACTGTCAACTTTCCCTCAGTTGCTGTTTATTTCTGCCTTCATTAATTTTGTCAAAAGTTTATCTCAATTTTTTCCTTACAAATGTCTTCAGTATCTTTACCTAGCTCCAAATTTCACCCATTAGGGACATCATATTCAATCAACATCTGTGATTCTTCATTATTTAATCCATTAATTCCCTCCAGGAGGGGGACATCATTAGCTTGAATGAGGGTTTGTTTAATTTCCATGCACATCTCTTTAGAATCCATCCTTGTCTCTTCTTTAAATAGACCTACCAAGCCATTTTTAAGTTCTTTTAATTCTGATGCTGCTTGGATCAGTTCCATTCTCAATAATCTCGTTTCTTCAAAATTCTTTGCATAATATCTCCCTGCATTTTGATGATTACAGTATTACAACTTAAGAACAAAAGGGATAAGGCACTTTTATGAGGATCCTTATATTGTAATTAATCTCTTCAAAGGGTAACTACCTTTTCCAGTTTTCAACCATTCTTCCTTCTACTCAAGGGTCTTTAACCTGACAGTTAAAATTCACCATTCTTCTCTTCTCCACATGATATGAATGACCTTGCTCTTATCAGGTAAGATATAAATAATTTTCCTTTCCTACAGTTATCTCTCAGTTAACTTTCATATTTCAAGTCAGGTTCATAATTAGTTCACTATCATCCAGTGCTAAACTAATTTTGTTAGTTTTAAGTTTAATATTCACTCTTCTGTTTGTCCAAGATTTAAACAGTTTATTCACAGTTCAAAGTTGCAGATGTAACTCAGTGGGAGGTAAAGCATCCCTATCTTCTGAAAAACTTCTTCAAAACATGATCACACCAGTTCAATTAGGAAGTCTAAGAAAGATGTGTGTGATGCTTGAACTGTTGCCAGTAGCCGAATGCAGTGGGGCAAGCTGGTTCCTTCTTGATCCCCTCTATTCCACCTGGTCTTTGGAGACACAGACACATCCCTAATAAAGCATGGAACAGGTTCTGAACTTTCATGAGTCTTCCCTTGGTCTTTTCATACCAGGGAGAAATTTACTGCCAGTTAAAGTGACTTCTAACCAGCAAACATCATATCCAGTATTTCTCCTTCAGTGGAGCAGCTACACGTGAGATGACACAGTGCCATATCAATCTGGAATGCAGCCAACTCTAACTGGAAAATCACATAGTGGTCTTCATATTCAGAGGGCCCAAAGGAGTGCAGTGGATCATCTACAAAGCACCCCAGAATAGCAGCAGATGTTACTATGCTGGAAATTTTGGGTTTAGGAGGCATGCATGCAGCATGAATGTTCAGTCTGTCAGGGCCTCATTCTTCTGCAACTATCCCAAAGGCAAATATCAGGTAAAAGGTAAACGGGGGGCAAGAAATGTCCCCTATTTCCAAAAGGATCCCAGATACAAGCTGCAGGAAAGGAGATTACCTGAATCTCAAGAAGAACTTCCTGACAGTCAGAGCTGTTTTGTAGTGGAATATGCTGCCTTGGGGTGAGGTGTATAGTCTCCTTCTTTGGAGGTTTTTAAGCAGAGGCTGGATGGCCATCGGTCAGGAGTGCTTTGATGTGTCTTACTGCATAGCAGGGGGTTGGACTGGATGGCCCCTGTGGTCTCTTTCAACTCTATGATTCTGTTTGAGAGGTGTGAATAGACTATGGCACATTATTTGAGGATGAGAACCAAGTTTTGATTTGTGGACACATTGTAATCTATGGGGTGGCATGCCAGACCAACAATTGCTATTTCAGATCCCACCTGGGATTGAATTATCTGATTTTGTTCAAGTGTCAGGGAAAGAGGGGCCTTTGGTGGCATGGCCTGTTGCCCATGCTGTTTGGGAGTGTATGGGATCACTGCTACACATTTTGGTCATTCACTTGGGGCATGATGACCTAGTTTTGTTGAAAGGCAAAGCTCTAATCATTTGGGCCATACATAATATGGGGGTTCAACTAGTCTGATGTTTTCATACTGTGATCTGTGATTTTACCATGACAGGTATGGCAGGATGAAGAGGACTCTTGGTGCATTGAGAGTCTGAAGAAATGTGAATAGAGACATTCAGAAAGCTTTTTGCCACATGCTCATAATTTTTCAGAACCCCGAGCTCTACAGAGCAGATGGTGTTCATTTTTCACAGGTGGGCAATTTGTTGTTCCTGGGAGATCTACACCAGGGAGTGAGGGCGTTTGTTGATTGTCTGGTGAGGGATAGGGGCTAAACAGATGTATGCTCCTCATCCATGCCAGTTTGTGGGGGAAGGAGTAACATTTTCATGAATACCTACAGCACCCATTTGGTGAAGAGGAAGACTCTGGATCTGCCTCCTTAAGTTACTCGACCCAGGAGGCGAAGAAGAAGACTCTCTTTGGGGTTGGACTAGAGACTGAGCCCTCACATTAAGTTATCCAACTTGTGGGTGAGCTTCTTGGATTGACCTTTCAGTAGTGGGCCACCTGGGGAACAATCCAGCTTTGGGGTTCTCCTTGAAGCTCAGGTGTTTTACACAGAGGAAGCTGAGGAGGAGGTCTGATTAAGACCATCTGCCTTAGCTGCTCTTGAACTAGGTTGCTTCCCCCTTCTGCATCTCTTCAGGGGTTAAACATTAGACAAGTAATAGTTAAAATAAAGTGGACTTTATTCAACACAACCTTTGTGGCCTAGTTACTTTATTTCTGTGGTTGGTCAACAATTCAGTTCCCATCCTGCACCACTCAGCATTGTGGATGGGGAGAGAGATGCTTTCATTGGCTTTCATTGGAAAGAGGCCCAGTGTAAGCACATCTTACCATGGCACACCATGATGGAGAACCTAGGGCAGAGCATTTATAAGCTTCTGGTACCCCCTTATCTTACGTTTATTGTTACTATATTTACCTCTAGTGATATAAAAAACCTGTCAGTGTTCAGAAATCAACCCAATATCTTCAAAAATCCTCCCCCTCCTCCTCCCCCTCCTTCTCCCTTCCCTGTTTTATTGTGGTTTGTAAGATTGGCAAGTATAATGTACTGACGGTATTCTGTGAATAAGGTTTATTGCACTGACCTGGAGGTTACTTTCAACTATTTCTGTAGAGCCAAGCATAGAGAGATTCAAATGTTCCAAAATACAAGGGTGAAGGAGTACTGAATTGGAGAAGGAATGACAGCTATATGTGATGTTTTCAAGAATCATTCAAGATTACTGATTGACCTAAATGGAGAAAATGTTCACCAAGCAAAAGTCTGTTTGGTCAGATCTGCTTATATAGTACATAGCAATCAATTTCACTGAGAGTGAGTGGCTAATATTAAAGAACATTCCCCAATGTGCCTATAAAGCTGTCTGTCCAGCATGAACATTGGACACATAAGGCAGCATTTGATTTTTTCATCTTGAGCCAGAGAACTACATCTGGGGCTGATGGCAATTGCAAAGGCATCAGCACATGAATAACTCAATCAGTGTGTGATGCAAAATATGCAATTATAAACATGAATATCTAAACTTTACTGTAAAACAATTTGAGTCAAGTGACAAACTTCTTCCTTTCCTGCATCTTTAGATTGCATAGTCCCTGGACTCGAACCCTGGCCAGCTGTGGGCTATTGGACAGGAATGAGGTTCTGAACTTCAGAGCCGGTATACTGTGATGGGTAAACCTAAACAATGTGCTTAGCTAGTATTTAGAAGTGGCTCCCCCTGAGGCAATGAAAGATGTCTATTTGCACAGTTTATCTCACATCTTGGGATGACAACTACCAGAATCCACAGCCAGGAGGTACAACAGGATAATAATACTGGCCTAATTTCAGAACTTATGTAAGGATCATTAAAATGCTGTATCTGAAATACATGAAATAACTTGGGATATTCTAGAGGAAATGAAGAGTATTAGTATTGTTATGATTATTGTCATTACTATTATTATCCTCCTCGCAGCACTCCTGATCACTAAAGAAGGTGTTTACTAGATAAGATATATAACCTGTGATTCTTTTTAAAAGGATCTATCTGCTACTTTGAGAACTTTGTATTTTAGTTGCAATATATGCATTTTTTTTTACTTCTAAAAAATAACCAGTTTTTGCTTTTCACTGCAATGTGGAATTACAATCTCTCTCTCTAAAGTATCCCTTCTGTTTATGCCATATAAACTTATTAACATGCAGAAAAGCTATAAACACCTCATGGGAATAATAGCCTTCATTTACAAATCAGCCATTAATATTAACTTATGGTATTCAGAGTGGCATTGCAGAAAGCTATCAGCCTTAACCAAATAGTATGTGTACCTATGATATCAGTGATATTCCTCCTCCCCCACAGAAAGGTATAGAAATGTCAGTATTCCCAGAAGATATATTATTGATCATTAATTGTGTTTAAGCAGAAAGATGACAAATATGTTGGTGACGAGGGGAAAAAGACAAATTATTCAACATGCTTGGTCAGCCTCAGATGTATTTACACTGGAAAATAAGATCTTCTTTTATTCTATTATTTAAGATAAAGTAGCTCTGATTGTACAATTTATGGTTTCCTCTCAAGATATATAGTATGTAGCTAATAAAACCATTTGGAATATGTTACAAGTTCTCCCAGGTATCTGCAAGAGGTTATAGCAGTTTATGGACATTACAGGGCATGATAATTCACATTTTGTGCATGGTCTGTGTTACAAAAGTATTACTATATCGTATGTTGTTTTTCACCAATATGCAAAGTACTGAAAAGAAAAGAAAAGAAAAGAAAAGAAAAGAAAATATAATGGCTCACATACATCAGAACAGAATATGATGTCACATGTACTGTTCAAATTTTAGCTGCAAATAAAATGCTAGCCTGTGAGAAATGGTTCTAGCATTATTAAGAAATTAAGTAGTTGGTTAATTATTATTATTTTTTTAGTACTGACCGAAAGATATGCCATTTTGGAATCCAATTTTTAGATGAAAAACAACATGGAGTTTTCCTCCTCCCCCTCCTCCCCCTCTTCCTCCTCTTCTTCTCCTTCTCCTTTCTCCACAAAATTCTAGCTTGCTTAATCTGTCATAATCCTACCAGTACCAAATCAAAAAGCAGTTTGGAATGGTGGAGATGATCCAAGAAATACATGCAACCCCCACAATAAATAAATAAATAAATAAATAAATAAATAAATAAATAAATAAAATTTTAAAAATCAGAAAAAATTCTTCACACATATGAAATCTCATTAATGGTTATGATCCTGAAAGTGATTGTCAGGCATCATTCTTAATGTAAGATCATTGGAATAAATAGCACTGAAGTTAGTCATGACAAAATTTGACCTAACTGAATATGGTTAATTTGTCTAATTTCTCTGCTTACGTTATCGTACGTAAAAAAAGAAAAATGAAATTGACATTTGACAAACTGAGGTGTATTAAGTTTTAAGGAAAAGTACCAGCAGGAAAGCATTTAATTAACAGGAATATTTTTGCTAATCACATGTATCTCCTTTCAATTTACCTGCATTCATTCCACTTAGATTCTATTTAATGTATTTATTACATTTTGTCATATCTTTCTTTTCTTATACTTTATGTTTATGTAACCCCTACGAGTATTAATGTGGCCCAGTGGGTGAATAAACTCTAAAGAAGAGATTATACTAGTTAACTGAGGTCAGAAGGAGAGGGATAATTGGAGCTGGAGAGAAGCCACAGTTGTTAGGGCTAAGGAGTAGACCCTTTTCATTTTGAATAAGGTAGTTGTGTTATTTGGGGGGGGGGATAAAAGGGGCATATATATTGTGGTGTGGCTTCTATATTGCATTTCCATCTATGTTGCATTTCTTATTTAGGGCTTGAAGATTTTCATCCAAATGTTGCAGTGCAACAAGGCAGTATAGGCAGAAGAGTATGGCAATTAGGTCCTGCACTAGAACCATACTGGATGCTTGGAACTTTTGGAAAAGTGGCATATGTGTCATATTAAATATGTAATTTATTATATATGTCTATTTATATATCTGTCTAGAGACTGAAAGTGTGATTGTGTTTGCAGTATTCAATTATATTTGGTCTCATAGAATGAGAGAGTACCATAGCATAAATTATGTACAATCAGCAAACACACATAAGTTTAATACAACTTAGAGATTTACCCATTCGTGTTGTTGGAGACTCTACAATCTCACTCTCAAGAAATGTTTAGAACAAAATATCTAAGGTTGTAATTCTTAACTCATTCTAGAATTGTTTGGCAATACTAGTAATACTAATAATATGAAGTGGTGTTTTCTGGTGTTTTCTGTCCATGTTCTGTACAGGAGATTTGTCCCATTTCATGAATTTCATATTCTAAAGACTGGTAAATGATTTAGTACATAAATAGTGGATGGATATCTGGGAATAAAACAATAAATAATAAATAAAACAATATACCAGGTAAAAACAAGGATTTATGTAGCAAATAATAATAACAATTATTATTGTTGTTGTTGTTGTTGTTGTTATTATTATTATTATTATTATTATTATTATTATTATTATTTTCTGATAATATCATCATAAGGTTAATGGGGAAAATGTGTTGTAAGGCAGGAGAACATTATTTTCAAGTGTGGGAAAAAAATCAGAAACATCTGTCATTCTTTCATGTGGCTCCATCACAACACTATGGCTCTGTATTTACTCAAAGTATTCTTTGAGGTTTATTGCCAGGATGGCAAAATTGCTGTGGAACTCAAGGTCACAGCATATTATAACACACAAACAAGGCTTAAACAGATGTTGTTGTTGCTGTACTTGTTTCTTTTAGACTTTCAACCCCAAATTGAAAAGCGTATTAGTTGCTCTTCACAGGGTTACGTATTCAATAGGTCTCTGTTGCAAAAAGTTGCTAGAGCATGAGGAGGAAAAAAGATAAATTAAAATGTAGGTTGTTCTTTCATCACAACCTGAGTTGCCTGTCCTTTACCTGATCTTGGTGCACAGATCATACAGGAACCCAACTCAAATATAGAATCAAATACATGTGATGACAGATGTATCTTCCCATATAATTGTAGGAGGAAACGGGTATGCATTTTTACAAATTGTTCTTTTCTGTCTTTTTTACCACATACAAATTAAACGGATGGGGGTTAAAAGTAGAAATGCTCTGAATGAAAAGAAACAAGCATCAGTGCTAAATATTACCAGATGAAGGCATAACTGTCACAGTAAAAATAAAACTAGTAGTTGGGATGTAGTAGAGGGTACACAAAGTAAAGCTGCAGTCTTTGCATCACAGGCAAAGCAGAGCAGTCCTGGATGTAGAATGGCTGATCATTCACCATTTCCAAAGACTTGCCGGTTCATACTGGGCAGGGTAAATAAAGATACCCATTAATTCTCCCTTCTCTAGTGTATTTATTTTAAAATGAATCCCTATCTATTTCTCTTAGTGGGATGGCTGATGGATATGCAGGGCCTGATGAGTTGTATACAGACCTTGGAACCAGGCCGCCTAGTCTTAGGCTGACCTGGCCCTAGATTAGAACCACCAATGTGTTTTTCATAAGCTTTACTTCCTACCGTCAAGAGAAACATCACCAGCAGTAGTTCCATGTGGCTATTTCTGACGAATTTCATGCAGGTGCTAGATGGTGTTAGAGCAAAGATGCCATAATACCAGTTGTGTTCCTCTCCATGCAAGATGGGTGCATTCACACGCAGTCCTATCCAACCAATGGACAGGGAGTTAGAACTACACTTGAAGGATTTCTGCCAACCATAGAATGAAAGCTCCTTCATTTGCCATGACTCATCCATAGCTTGCCTACTTGTGGCCTAAAATATGTGTGAGAATGTTGAGTCAGAAAAGCAGCAAAATAGATAGCTTTGTGTGTTATTCTTCACTTGTGGTTTAAAGTCTCTTTTGATGCCTCAGTTTTATGAAAGGCATAGTTTTTCCTATGGCAGTAATTCAGTCATACTCAACCAGCGTGCAAAGCTGTCATGAGACACAGCCAGTGACCACAAATGGCAGGAATAGCAATATTCAATACTAATTTCAAACCCAGTGAAAAGAAACTGTACAGCTACTGTGAAAGGCGAGAAGCTGAGGCGACTTCTGTGCCTCTATACCTACTGCAGTTTATTATGCTTTTCCACACTGCCTTACAGCTCCAGCTACAAAGTTGATTTTATGTGCTGTCTAGCAGCGTTGTCAGTAGAGACCTGTTATTCTCTTCTCCTGATCTGATTATAATCATCATATAGAAATCACCATGAAGAATATGTTCACTGAAGAGTTATTATTTATATATTCATTTACAACATTGGTATGCTGCCCTGTAATACAAACTTTGCTTGGCCTCTTCCTATAAAAAAGCACACAGGCCTAATTTAGACGATAATCATAAAATCAACAACCTAAACACAACAGGAAATCAAGCTTGCAGTAGCTACAAAATTAAAAACATATGCTGGAATTTTAGATTGGCTATTTAGTGATGTCTGCTTAATTAAGTAATGTCTCCTGGTCCAACCCTCCCAGCCCACCTTAAAAATCAGTCACTACATTGGGTGAAGAAAATCCATTTAGTTTCCAATCAGGGAACAGGGAGGATTACATTTCCACTACTTCCCACAAGCGACTAAGGGTGAGACAAGAACTTAAATGAACAGTAAACTATGTAATATAGATAAGTTATGGATCCTTAATTCTAAATCCATTTCTGCAATTGATGGGGTCCTTCAGATGTGATCCTGGCAGCACCTTTGCCAGGATGGGAGCATGATGGGAGTGCTCCCCCCTCATATCCGGCTGGATCCCTGAGGAAGTGAGTGAGAGACATGTGCCTGCCCTCCACAACATAGCCAGCTTCTTTCTCAGGCTGCAGCGGGGAAGGAGGCTCATGATCATGCTTCCATCCCTTCCACATGGCTGGGAGTAATGGGAGCATTGTGAAATCGTGGGTGCTTAATGGATTTTTTCCATCAAGTGAATATCCCATGATTGCGATGCATGGGAGTATGCTGGCTGTGGGACCACAATAAGATTGTGTGAAAACACAACCCATGAACCAGGGTCATTGCGTCCCTGTCATGGAACTGTGACACCATGTGGAAATGGCCTTAGATATGAATCTATAACTGCAATACTAAATACCAGCCACAGTTTTTAACATTCAGAGGCCCAGAGTGCATCAACTGTTTAAAGGCCTTGCTGAATACAAATAAGGAAATAGTATTTAGACAATACATCAAGTGATAGAAACTAAGGATTTTAGGCTATCAAAAAAAGAAAAGAAAAGATGAATATGTAGAAAAGTGTGATTAGTACTGAAGAGCAAGAGGTAGCTCCACAAAACCCTAAAACATAAACATCAAAAAGAAGTGCAAATGATACGTCACTGATATTGTTTGCTCCCATCTGCCACTCTGAAGAATGAAGCATCTTAAAATTTACCCTGCTTCTAGTACAAATTTGAGAAAGAAACAAACATTCACTCTTTAAAAATGAAGTGCTCTTTTCTACATCAGGATTTCTCAGGGGAGAATTAAATGATCAGACAGCTCTTTAAACTATGTTTCCTGAAACTAAAAGACTAAAATAGGAACAAGACTTTCTTGTTCAAATCTTCCATCTTATGAAAGGAAGGCAATTGTGGACAGGAGGTGGTGCATTTATATTAAGGAATCCTCCAGTGACAAAATGTGCAAGTGTATTTCTGTGTATGTATATTTACACATCTTGAATGGCACGTTTTGGTACAGTTTGTCTGCTAGAGAATTCATTTTTAAAAGAGGTACTAGGGAGGAACACAGAAAACAACAGTGGAGTTAAACTGTCAGCCAAGCATGGTTTTGGCTAGCTGGAACTTAACACTTTATGGAGAAATGGACTAAGCTTCAATAAGGTGGAGAGAACTGGCAAATTTAATAGTACAATGTACTGTAAGAGAGTATTTTGTAATGCCATAGTGCTAAAAGGATCAAAGGCTACATCTGCTGAAATTTCTCTTCTGTACCACATATAGTGCATCAAACATACAGAAGCCCTTTCCTCTCCTGTGTCTGGTCACTTTAAAAGGAGCACTGGTGGGTATGCTCCCCCAGGGTACTTTTCAGCTTTAAAATGGTGTTTTCTGAGGTAGCAGGTTGGAATATGAATTAGCTAGCACCACTCTTACCTTGTTTGGTGCTTAGTGTTTTCAGAAAGTTTGATCAGCTCTGAGAGAGGCTCCCTAATGCTTCAGGCCATGTTATTTACTGAGTAGCCCTATTTAATTTGGTGTGAAGCTTTTAAAACCAGTTTTTCTTTTATAAATCTATCACAAAGCTGAAAGCAAATTAGTTGGGGCTCAAGTAAATCCTGACTAGCACTATATGAATGCCATGAAACTCACTTAAATCACTTAGAACAGACTCATAGCACAGGAAAAGAAAAGCTGATGAAAATGGGAACAGAGCATCATCTCCTCCAAAAATTTAATTAAAAAATTGCCCCCAAAACAGATCTCTGCCTTCACCTAGCCTTCAAAGCGCATTCTGTGTTTGAATGTCTGGACTACCATGATCTATCTGTCTATTATCTACCTGTCTTATCTATCTATCTCTATCTATCTATCTATCTATCTATCTATCTATCTATCTATCTAATCTCCTCATCAAATGTCTGTCTGACACAGGAGACCATATCATCAGCCTAGCCTCTTTTCTCACAGAAGCATGCAGTCCCACCACTTTGAGAAGATAGTGAGGATTTACACAGTGTTTTACTCAAGAAATGAAAATTGTGAAGAAATTGGGTAGCAGTCAAAGGATATAATACAAAGTGTGGTCAAATAATATAAATAAGAGTTCATGAAAAACCCGTCAATATAACCATAATCCAAGTTTATGCTCCAACTGCAGAGGCAGTAGAAGAAGTGGTGTAAAGATTTTGTGTTAGAGTCCAGGCGGAAATACATCACACACCAAAAACAGGACTTGTTGATAACCATTGGCAACTGAATACAAAAATAGGAAACAGAGCAGAACCAAATACTGTAAGAGAACTTGGCTGAGAGACATGAAATTAAGCAGGAGAGTGACTAACTGAATTTTGCAAGGCTAGTAGTTTGTTAATTGCAAGCACATTTTTCAGGCAACCACAGAGGTGACTGTATACATGGACATCATTTAATGGTCAATGTAGATGTCAAATAGACTACATAATTGGAAGCAGAAGCTCCATTCTCTCTGCAAAAATAAGACAAGATTGTGGCACAGACCATGAACTGCTGATATGAAAACTTCACTGGGAATTCACTGGGAATCTGAGGAATTCTGGACTGAAGCCAGAAACATTGTCAGGGATGCATGCAGAAAGATTATATGTAGCCAAAAGGAAAGAGAAGTTCCAACGTTGAACAATGCAACTCTCCAGTGACTTGTACAGAGGGACAAAAGGAACTTCTATAGCAATCAGTACAGAGAAGAGAAATAGAAGATGACAAGAGTCTTCCAAGTCCTCTTCCACAAGGTCCAAGAAATCAAGGGGAAATTTAAACCAAGAGTGGGAATGCTTTATGACCAGCAGAGGAACACATTACATGACCAAGTAGAAATACAAATAAAATGGAAATAATACACTCAAGAACTATATAAAAGAGATGAAAGGATGATAGATTCATTCAAAGAAGAACCTGTTGAAGATGAACTTACAGTTTTAGAAAGTGAAGTGGAAGCTGGACTAAGAGGACTTGGGAGAAATAAATCACCAGTGATAGGTGGTATATCATTAGAATTGCTTCAGGCTAAAGAGACATAATCTATTCAAGTGCAAACTAAAATCTGTCAACAAATAAGGGAAACAAAACAGTGACCCACAGATAGGAAATACTCAGTGTACATTCCACTCCCTAAAAAATGGGACACCAGATATTGTAATAAACACAGGACCATTGCATTAATTTCTCATGCAAGCAACGTCATTATCAAAATTCTACAACAAAGACTTTCACCATATATGGAGCAAGGGATGTCAGATTTCCAACCTGGATTCAGGAAAGGAAGAAGTGTTAGATCATATTGCTGTGTAATGAATAATGGTGAGCACCAAAGAATTTTAAAAGAAAGCCAGCCTGTGCTTTACAGATTATAGCAAAACCTTTCATTATGTAAACCATGAGAAACTATGGATTGCTCTTAAAGAAATGAGTGTAACATAACATTTGATTATCATGATGCATAATCTGTACTCAGGACAAGAGGCTACAATCAGGACAGAATATGGAGAAATGGAATGGTTTTCAATTGGCAAGTGAGTCAGGCAAGGCTGCATCAGCGCATATGTTTAACTTATATGTTGGACATATCATACATAAACAGGATTAGACTCAGAGGAAGAAAGAGTGAAAACTGAAGGAAGGAATGTCAACTGTTTAAAGTATGCAGATAATACCATACTACTAGCAGAAAATAACAAAGGCTTGGAATGATTACTGAAGAAAGTCAAAGAAAAACATTAAGTTGAACATTAAGAAAAAATAATAATGATACAGCTGATCTACACTTTAAAGAAACTGATGAACACATTGAAACAGTTCAAGATTTTCCATACCTTGGCTCAGTCATTAATCAGAATAGAAACTGTAGTTTAAAAAAATCAGAAGAAGTACTAGGACTTGGAAGAAATTTTTCTGATTGACTACATGCAGCAAAATGCAACAGAATCCAAAATCCACAAACAAGTGTTATCTTATTGGACTACCAAAACACACAAAATACCTCTTGAAAGCTTTCAAAGCTTCACTGGCTTTTTCATTAGTCAAAGATGTTAAAAATCACAGAAGAGAAGAAGAGTTAGAATTACAAGTGTATAGTGTATCTGACATGTTACTTCTATTGTCAGTTAAAATTGTCTGGACAGATCTCAATGCAGGCAGAGGCAATTCTCCGTCTTGCCCATGTGGGGACTTGGGACAAGGCAGGGAATAAAATTTCAACTTCATTAGCAACTTTACTTTTACTTTACTGTTGCTGATGGAGTTGAAACTGTCTGAACTGATTTTCTACTTCTTCCTCTTCACTTATTCTCCCCCTCCATTCCAATCATTCTCATTGGTAAAATGCCTCACACTAGTTCAGTCAGTCACAGTTGCCCTTCACCCTATGTGCTATAGTATCTCTCAACATATACTGAGGTCAGAGCCAGGACTGAAATCGCCATTCCCCAAGCTTTCAGACATGTAAGCTACTTTCCAGAGGGAGAACACTTGCTATACTTTTTATCCTTCTAGTTCCCAGGTCTTGACTCTGCTATGTTGGTTGCAAAAAATCACTGCCATCATCACCACCAACAGATAAATTCATAGCTAAGGAAACAGGAAATTTGGAAAGATATCAGTGCTTCTGGGCCCTGGTGAAATGCATGGCCCTGACAGGTGCTCAGGAACACAGGTTGTTGATGCCTTCATTTATCCTGCATCCTGTTGAGATATCCACAAAGGGTATGAGACTTGAGCATCTTTGTATTTAATAAGCCATTCAAAACACTGAAAAGAAAGAGCAATATCATATAAGCAGAATATTGGGAGATTATAAAAGTCTTATCACCTGTTTCATTTAGGATAAAGTTGAGAAATTCATTCTAGGATGAGATCAAATCAAAAGCCATTTTGCTTTAAACTGTAAATCTACGGTAAATTATTCATAAAAATATGTGAAAATTGCTTTGTGTTTTGGAACTTGAGAACATTGCAATATGAAGAAAATTAACACAATAAACACACCCCCATTTTATCTATTTTTCTTGTTAAATGCAAAATAGACATTTCATTACACCAATATCTATTGGCTCAGATGCATTCAAGCTCTCAAAGAACAAAGCAATTCTGTAAAATCATTACGTTGCATCAGAACTCCTGTTTGGAGAGTGTGCTTAGATTGTTGCTGGCACACTGAAAACATACAAGTGTTGAACTATTTGCATATCATAAAATAATGAAATAGGATGTAACAATATGGAAATTTGAATCTAGTTACAGTTATTTAATTCGCATGTCCCATGGACTATATATATATATATATATATGTATATGTATATGCATATGTATATGTCTACACACACACACACATGTATATGTATATATTAAGTGCAAATTGGAGTAACATCTATCACTTTCTGAGTGTGAATCTATACTTACCTTCTTCCTTAATTCAAAATTGTTGTAGTAGGTTGCCTATAACTTTTGTTTACTTTCCACACTCTTACTCATAGTAAATTGGAAGTGATTGTAACAGAGAAGAAACAAAGAGATGCAATTAGAATGGAACTTCTATCCCTTTTTAACTGAACACCTGTTAAGCCCCTTTCCAATGTTTTTTATGGGTCAATCACTGTTCATCATCCACTGGAGACAGAATTTTAAGAGGATAAACAATTTAAAGTAATTTTTGTGTGGCTGCTTGTTGAGGGTAGCCAGAGATTATAGCATCCATCAAACAGCTCCTACATCAGTAGAGAATGGTGTGATCTTAAACTAGCAAAACTGCAATAGCTTTATTGATATCAGTATTCTTGGCAGCTTCATGGTCCAAGGCCAACAGCAGGTGATCACTTAAGCGTCCATCACACATAGTGATTCTTACAATATATAATCCCCAACTCACTTCACCACAAAGAAGGATCTTTCATTTGATGCTGCAGAAACTGGTAAATTTAACACAATGTCTGTTATTGAAACTGCAGATGATAAACTTCTAATATTTTCTTTAGATCCTGCCTCTAAAGGACACTGATGTAAAATAGAAATTCTTCTTGGCTTTTATCTCTCCAATTTATATGCACATACTTGGATGTAACCCCACTGAACTCAACAGGACTTACTTATTTGTAAACATTTAGAGAATTGTGGCAGGGGTTATTAGTTACAAAATGTCTGAAATTAAATATTTTAGGAGCAGCACAGCCTCATATACCAGGAGAATTAGAAGAACCAACAATTTCAAAGAAACGGTGCTATAAATTGAGGAAACAGGTATTTTAGATGGGTATAAAATTGCGTAATTTATAAAGCATGGTTACAACCTCCCAAATCAATTTTTCCCACTGGAATTTTATCCAGATAAGTGCTAACTTTGCTATTCAATCATGTCAGCATATATATTTAGACAGTACATTTATGCAAGGAGCTAAATAACTAATAGCTGATCCACATCCTGCTTAAATCAAAATACTTGGCATTTAGCCGATTCATGTGCTGTGGATGACTTCAATGGAACTGAATCAGCTTAAATGTGAACACTTAACTGGACTGGATGGATCTAGATGAAGATAGGAAGGAAAATATTGTGCACAGACATGCAGACTTTTAAAGTTTCATATAGTTGTTTATTACTGTCATACTTCAGTGTCTCCTGTATCTAACTGATTAGCTATAGTAAATTTTAACAGTGACCCTTGTAGAGATGGTTGCTGTATTAAAAAACAGTGCATATGCAACAATGTTCTAACTGCTTTACATGAAACTTAAGTATGCTTTTCCTGATATGATTCTTTCCCTCAATGATGTAAGCACATTGGGATTTAGGATTCTAATGTGTTGAGCAAAAAGGTGTAAAGATGGTCCTATAATTATGTTTGACTGCACATAGTTCGCCCCACACCGCCGAGCCTTGCGATGGCGGGGGGGCGGCCTTTGCCGCCCTCTCGCGATACGAGATCGCGTCGTGGTGGCCGATGGGAGGAGGCGGGGCTGGGCACAGTATTTAGGGCCCGCCCCGTCCCCTCTCCGGCCATTCGCACTGGAGAAAGGCGACGAAGCAGGAGGATGGCCTTGCGCGGTTTCACTCGCGCACGTGGGCCTTCGCCGGTTGTCCTTCCTGCTTCCTCGCCTGACCCAAGGCAGCCGTCCGGTGACTCGGCGTGGCGGCGGCGACGCTTGGCAACTTGGCAGCTCCGGGGCCGTGGCCGAGCGGTGACTGGCGCGGGACGGCGAGGATACCAGCGGCCGCTCGGGTAGGCCCACGGCAGGGTCAGCGGTTGCCGCGGCGACGCTTCTAACGAGGATACGGCGGCCGCCTCAGCGGCCGCTCGGGTAGGCCCACGGCAGCTTCAGCGGTTGCCGCGGCGACGTTCTTAGTGGGGGGGTCTGCTGGGGCCTGGCGGGAAGGAGGGGGCGACCCGTACTAGGCCTCCCGGTATAGTAGGCATTCCCGCGGCCTCTCCTGTGGCCTGGCGGGAAGGAAGGGAGGGCGACCCGTACTAGGCCGCCTGGTATAGACGCAAGGCGGGCTAGCCTCGCAAGCCCCGGGTGGAGAGTTAGGGAGGCATCTTCGCTACCTCGGCGGCGGTCGGGGACGAAGGGAGGTTGGGTGGCCCTCACCCGGGAGTTGCCCTGTCTCGGCCTTCGGCACCCCCCCGACACGTGGGAACCCGGGCGGGCCGCGCGGGAGCCTGTACGGCGGGCCTGACACCGCCGAACGGGGGCGACATCTTTGCGGTCCCTTCGGGCCTGGGGGGAAGGGAGGCAGGGCAGCAGAATTGGCCTTTGGGCCCTCTGGCCTGCTGGGCCACGTGGAACTCGGGGCGCTGGTTGTGGGCACGGTGGCGCCTTAGTGGCCTGGGGTAGGGGAGGCAGGGAGGTACAGACCCGGCCTTCAGCTTGCTGGGAGTCTCGCTTCCTTCCCTCTTTGGATCTCGGGGCACCTGTTGCAGCCTCGTGGGCCTGCCGCTTTGCCCGGAGCGCTGGAGGGGGGGGGGCAACAGGCCTTTAAGCCAACGAGCGGCAACCCCGTCTCGGCTGCAGCTGGTCTCGGCCGCTGCGGACTTTGGGCCGTGGCATAGGCCTTCCCTCCTTGTATCCTCTCTGGTATAAGGGACATTCCCCCCCCCAGTGGACCTTTCCTTCTTGTATCCTCTCCGGTATAAGGGGCATACGCCGCCGCCCCCGGTGACCCCCTAGATAGGCAGTGGGGTGGTGCGGGCCCCTCCCCCGTGGCATTTAGTCCACATCGCACCAAAAAAAAAAAAATAATTGGTTTATACAATTCGTGATTAGCCAACCCAGGTTACACCTTTACAGTTAAAAGTACACGGGGATTTGGTTGCACCATGCCCCCGAAACGGGCTGCCCCCAAAAGCAAACAACCACCTAAGAAGGCCGCACCGGCCAAAAGGGTGGCCACGAGCAAGGGGGCCACTCCCGGCAAAAGGCCGAGGACGGCCAAGGCTGGGCCGGTCCCGGGTTTGGCTAATGCATCCTTAGAGGAGGGGTCCAGCAGAGTGGCAAGCCTTTTCAGCAAATTAGATGCCATCGAGAGAGGCTGCCGGGCGTCCAGCCAGAATGGGGGGGGGAGGAAACTATTGCCGTTAAAACATCTGACTTTGACCGGCTCATGGCTAGACTAGAAGCTCTCGAACGGCGGTGGGGCGAGGGAGAGAGCTCAACAGCGTCGCAACCTGCCTGTTCGACGACAGGGCCCCCGGAAGAAATGGAGGTTGTAGCTGAGACGGCTGGTGTAGCGGAGACGGCGGGTGAGTACTACACACCTGGCAGTGCCACTCCATGGGTGGCGGGACCTTGGGAAGTACGAGCTCCACCAGGTAATATGGTATGGGGCCCGCCAGTGCTGGAGCCTTTGGTACCATATCCACCCCACCCACCGGGGGGAATGCCAGCCCCCACACAGCAGGTCCAGGTGGGAACGAGGAACTGCAAGGAGTGTCAGGGAGCCTCCACAGGTGGGGAAGAGAGACAGCAGGAGCCCGCCAGGGAAGAGGGAGCAGAACAGCGTGCTGGGGGGAAGCATAGAAGTCTCGGCAGTCACCTCAATGCAGTCACGGTGGAGAAAATTCAAAAAGGAGAATATGTAGACGTGTTTTCCCTCCTTTACAGGGATGTGGACAAAAAAGAGAAGGATGACATGGATGCGGGGGAGAGGGAGAAATTGAGGAAGAGGAAAGTAGAGAGGAACTGGACTAATTGGCTCTCAGGATACCTAATTTATATGGACGTGGTCCTTAAGGCCAACCCTTCACGGGCACACGACCTGGTGGCATACCTGAATACCATTTGGAGGGCTCAGCTAGAGTATTCAGGGATGGGTTGGTTACACTACGATGAGCGGTTTCGGATGTTGGCGGTGACCGATGCAAGTCTGTACTGGGACCGCATCGACACCGAAATGTGGATGCAGTCCATGGGGCCAGGTCGCCCAGTTTTAGGGGAACGGGCCCACTCGGGTCATCTTGTTCAGTCAGGCAGGACGGCGGGTCCTTTTCGCACACAGGGTTCACAAGAGCAACAACCCATTCAAATCTGCTGGGAGTTTGGGACTCAAGGGTCCTGTGCACGGCGCCCCTGCAGGTACAAACACCTGTGTGGCATATGCTGGGGCCCGCACTCGGCCCGAAACTGCAACAAGCGGAAAGGCGGAGGGTCTAGCCCCAGGGATGGGGCCGCAAAACGAAGCCAGGGGAACCAACAGCCATTTCCAAAAGGGGCCCAGTCCAATTAAGTTGGAACCGCTTCGTGCCTGGCTCTGTGTATATCCGGACCGGGCGGCAGCGCAGTATCTTTACGAGGGATTTTCAATGGGCTTTAGAATCCCAAGCAAGGGACCCCGCAGGTTCTACATGGCCAATAATCTTAAATCGGTTATTGGAAACGAACATATAGTTAGGCAAAAAATAGATAGAGAGGTGGCAGAAGGTAGGGTGCTGGGCCCATTTGATCAGCCCCCCACACCTACGGTTAGAATTTCACCCCTAGGCGTAGTTCCAAAAAAAGCGCCGGGGGAGTATAGGCTGATACACCATTTATCATACCCAAAAGGGCAATCTGTTAATGATGCTATTCCAGCAGAGCTCTGTTCAGTGAGGTATACCACCTTTGATGCAGCTGTTCGAACTGTCCTCAGACATGGAGTGGGGGCGGAGTTAGCCAAAGCAGACATCAAGTCGGCCTTTCGCCTTTTACCTGTCCACCCAGACGACTTTGAGCTTCTGGGTTTTGCTTTTGAAGGGAGGTTCTATTTAGACCGATCCCTCCCGATGGGATGCTCAGTGTCGTGCTCTGCTTTCGAGTCTTTCAGCACCTTTCTGGAATGGGCCACCAGAAAGAAATCAGGCATGAGGGGCGTAGTGCATTACCTAGATGACTTCCTGTTCGTAGGACGTGGAGGTTCGGGGCAGTGTACTTTCCTATTATCAGAATTCACATCATTGATGGAGGAGCTGGGAGTGCCTTTGGCGCATGAGAAAACAGAGGGCCCCACACACAGGCTCACATTTCTGGGCATTGAGTTGGACACGCTCAACCAGACCAGCAGGCTGCCGCTCGTTAAGGTTCAGGACCTGCGGCTAAGGGTTGCTTCCTTCATAGGCAGGCGCAAGGCAACACTCAGGGAGCTCCAAGAGATCCTTGGGCATCTCAATTTCGCTTGCAGGGTCGTAGCACCTGGCAGGGCTTTCCTTAGGCGGCTCTGCGATGCCACCAAGGGCGTCTCAAAGCCTCACCACCGGATTAGAATCACCAGGGAAATGAGGCTGGACCTGAAAGTTTGGCAGGAATTTTTGGCAAGTTTCAATGGGGTTTCCTTTTGGCGTAATGAAATCCTGGTTAGAGATGCCCTACAAATTGCATCGGACGCAGCTGGTTCCATCGGCTTTGGCGTCTTTTTTGGAGGTAGGTGGTGTGCGCAGAGGTGGCCCCAGAGTTGGGTGGAGGCAGGTCTTACTTCGGATCTTACATTCTTGGAATTTTTCCCTATTCTGGTTGCGGTCCATATTTGGCCGCGTGAACCGGCTAACAGCGCTGTCCACTTCTGGTGCGATAATCAGGCCACGGTCAGTGTGATAAATAAGCTATCTTCGAGGTCACACCGGGTCATGAGATTGGTTAGGGCCTTCACTCTGCAATGCCTGCGCTTTAACATTCTTTTCAAGGCTGTTCACGTAGCTGGCGTTGACAATTCCCTCGCGGACTCTCTCTCCCGTATGCAGATGGACCGCTTCCGGGAGCTGGCACCAACCGCTTCACCCCTCCCAGACCTGATGCCCGAGAGCCTATGGAATCTTGGCGGGGTGAGGTGACCAGGATGATTGGTATGTCTATTGCACCTAGTACCATGAAGAGTTACAGGAGAGCGGTAAGGGAATTTTGCAGCTTCCGTAAGTCTAACAGACTTCAGGACGCATGGCCACTCCCTGTGGAACACATACTACAGTTTTGTGTAGCTCTCTCGCAAGCTGGTCTTTCTCCTCATTACATCAGGTCCAAAATGTCAGCCTTAGCCTTTTGGTCTAAAGCAAGGGGACTGACGGACCCCACGTGCGACTTCAGAATACGCAAGTTTATTGAGGGATGCGTCAGGCAGCACGGGAAGGTCCGGGATGGCAGGCAACCGCTTTCTCCGGGTATTCTGTCGGGCCTGGGAGAGGTGTGGGAAAGTGTCTGTTCATCACCATATGAGGCTCTTTTGTTTCACGCAGCGGCCCTCATTGCATTCTTTGGGGCGCTAAGGGTTAGCGAGTTAGTTGTGCAGAGCAAGGGTGATGGCTCCGGCAAGGCCTTAGAATTTCGAGACTTGGCTTGGGGGGAACGGCACTTTTCCCTGGTCATAAGGGGATCCAAGACAGATCAGGCCAGGAGGGGAACGGTGGTTACCTTGAAGGAATGTGCAGAGGCAACCCTGTGCCCGGTAAGGGCACTCAGGGCTTATATAGTCCGCAGGGGCACGCATGAGGGTCCCCTGTTCTGTCATGCCGATAAATCTCCCCTCACGAAATTCCAATTCTGGACCATCACCAAGAAAGCCTTGTCCCGCTTAGGCCTTCAGGGAGTCAATTTCGGTACGCATTCATTTCGTATAGGGGCAGCCTCTACAGCCGCGCGAATAGGTATGAAAGCAGACGACATCAGAAGGATTGGCAGGTGGAAGTCCTCAGCATTCCGGCGCTATGTTAGACCAATTGATCTGCCTTAACATGTTGGTTCCTTTACAGATCAACCCGCCTCAGAGGGGAGGAAGAGAATACTGATATGCGGCCACAGTTTCATCTTCTGGGCTGAGCGACAGGCTCGCACCGGTCACATGGGCACGAACCTGGGTCTGGGTGATCGAGCATCCATACGATGGCTTGGAAAGAGAGGTTTGCACTGGTCTGGCCTGCTACCGTTGTTGTTTGGGGAGCAGGGTGAACCTCCTCCAGATGTGCTGGTCATTCACCTGGGTGGCAATGACCTTGGACTGTTAAAAGGAAAGGCCTTGGTCATACAGGCCATCCATGACATGAGGCTCATACAAAATACATGGCCTCACACGTTGATCGCTTGGTCTGCTGTGGTGCAAAGGAAGGAATGGGGCGGGGGTGCTGATCCCGGCGCATAGAATGCGCACGCCAGCTGGCGAACAGGGAGATTCGTAACGCCCTGAGACAGGGCTTGGGTTATTATATTCCGCACGCTGATATTGTTTTCAGTAAACCGGAGCTGTATTGGCGTGATGGAATACACTTATCACCCGAAGGTAATCAAATTTTCTTACATGACTTAAAGGAAGGGTTGGACTTGATCCTGAGGGGATGGGGGGGGTAAGGACTAAGCAGACGCTTGTCCTTGTCCATGGCCGGAAAAGGGGAGGGGGCTCGAGGTTCGGCGTGTACCTATGGCACCCTCTTTCGGGGTGGAGGATAAATCCTATCCTCGGGGAGGGCCCTGGGATCACCCCACTTGCTGTGCAGCGGGGGGTGGACTTGGGGCTCCCTTCCAGACAAGGGCTGGCCAAAGCCATCCTGCACCTTCAGCGGTTGGCTTTGGGGCCCGGTATCTCGCTCAACGGGCTAGGGAATATGGTCCGGAGTGGCCTCTTGCCCTAGCCCGAAGGTGCTATTACCCCCCTCCCATTATCCCAAGTTTATGTTCAAGTTAGTGTTCAGGTTCAAGTTCAACCCTCGTAAATTAGGCATATTAATAAATTGCCCTAGTTCAACCCAAGATCTGTCTGCGGTCTTGTTATTTCGTGGGTAGGGTGGCAATTTCAGAGCTCCTATCACTAAAACCGTGTGACTCATCACAGGAACATTGTTACTCCATCAAACTCAATGTGGTTACAGATTCCTATTCATGTCCTGTTTTTCAGTCAGCCAGTGATTGGAGAACCAGGTGGCTGTAAGACACAGACCTGTAGAGTAGCCAATCCAATCCAATCCAAGTTGGTCACCAGTCACCCAGGAGGATGAAGGGAGGAATAGAAGCAAGGTCATCAGTGGGTCCAGGAGTTGTTACACCAAGCCAGTAATCCAGATAAACGAAGCCAACAAGAAGTGAGACACAGAGTCATTAAGCATAGTCAGTTCAAAGGTCAAGAACAAACAAAGCTGAGAGCACTGTCAGTCTCTGGGATAGAATGGTTGTAAGTAACAAAAACTTTACGGAGCTTTTTGGGAGATTTATGGGCAGCTGTCTCTGGACACCAGCTACTTAATGAGCCAGTGCTTCCTGTTTAACAATATTGATACCTATGAATCTTTTCCATATTTCTTCTGTGATGTTCAAAGGAAGGGTGTGTGTCCCTGATGTCTGCCAAGATCTGCTGAGGAGAGGGCCCCTCAACTGTTTCAACCCCCAGCTCTTGGAATCTGGAGAGGCTGCCATTATCTGGAGCCCCAAACTTCTTGCAGTCTGACTTCTCTATGTGTGATGCCTTGGTTTACAGAGGGTGATCCTTTCAGTCAACATGTCAATGTCCAGCATGTTTCTGATGTGATGGACAGCAACATTTGGGGAAGGGGCTTATGTAGATGCCCACTTCACCAGTTTAGTTTTACATAGTACATAGTACTTCTCTATCACCAGTTTAGTTTTACATAGTACATTTGCAAAACGTGTACTTAAACATCATTCTTAATCATCATTCAAAGGTAATTCCATTCTGTCCATAGGTTTCTTTAATCTCTGTCAGTTGCATTGCACAGAGGGTGGTTATTTGGGGGCTGTCGGTTTTTTTTGCTCTGTGTTTGCTTGATATGATAAACTACATACAGTGTGTGTCACACCTTACCTCTTAATACGTGTGCAGAACACTGGGAAAACTGTAAGATCGGTGCAGGCAGTGCAGTTCTTAGAGTAAAAGACATATATAGCCTTAAGTAAATAGTTTAACAGATACACAATGTGGAAAAGTAACTTATTGGATCATAGCTCCTAGAATTCCTCAACCGACAGGGCCACTATTCATACTGCCTCATAATTCTGGAACACAAAGCCCCAAAAGTAAGTTTTCCAAGGCTTTTTATGGTGGTCCCTATAGTTCCAGTTTGGCACAAATGTGTCAAAATAGAAACATCAGTTGGGACTAAAACTGGATTTAGCCCTAGCTAGCCTGTACAATAAAAGAAAAAAAAAGTCCAGCTAAGCTTACAACATGCTAAATATGTTAGTCTTTAAGGTGCCACAAGACTGCTGTTTTGGATTAACATGGCTAAATTGTTCCATGTGGAACATCACTGTGTGAGAAAGATTCCACGGGTTAAATATGTATATCTGGCCTTTAGCAGAAATCTTGTGAAGACACGGCCTGAACATCTCATATCTTTGTTCATACTAATGCCCCTTTGATCTCATTCAGTTGCTGGTGTGCCATCATTTTGATACTCTGACACTGAAAACTATATTTCATTGCCATTTCTCTGAGCATTCCATAATCTAGTCTCAAAATATTTGTCCTCAGCTTTCTACTTTCTTGCAGACATGCTGTCAGTAAATCATATCTGTCTAAATAAAATGATAGCATTTCCCAGTGAGAAATTCCAGGTTAGAGGAAATTAGATTTGGGGGCAGGGGTATATTTCTTGTATGTTGTGAGGAACACAAAAATGGCTTTAGGTGTTTAGTTGCTGCAGGTGAAGAGAAAGGGAATCTATATTCACACCTCACTGTTTGAATCTTAGAATTTTAAATGATGGAGATGGGAAATAATTTTTGGCTTGCAGGGAATTGAGAGCTTATTTTGTAGGTGTCAGGGAATGCCATTGCAAAGAGATGCCTTGCTGAGGGGTGGGGGGATCTGCACCAGGAGGGAACATTGATAACTAGGCATGTTGAAAGTTGAGGGGCAGGAATCTGTAAAGGGATTATTATCCCCAGTGCAGGGGAAGCCCAAACTGTTCCTGACAGTTTGCTAATGGTGTCTCTTAACAACAGATTTTTGAACTGCAAATAAATATATAAGGATTGCCATACTGGGTCAGCCATATGATCCATCTAGTGAAACATTCTGACTAGCGTGAGTATTCAGACTGCAATCTCAAGGAAGATCAAAACCAAGAAATGATAGCCATTTCCTATTGTTTCTTACTTTTGTCTCTACTGTTTTCTGTTATGGTTCTCAAGCTTATATACCATTCATTAATCTCATCCCTTAAAAAAAAATGTTGCACTTTAGTTGCTGTGGTCAACGAATCATAGAATCATAGAAATGTAGAGTTGGAAGAGACCACACGGGCCATCCAGTCCAACTCCCTGCCATGCAGGAACACCCTCAAAGCACTCCCAACAGATGACCATCTAGCCTCTGCTTAAAAACCTCCAAGGAAGGAGACTCCACTACACTCCGAGGCAGCAGATTCCACTGCCGGACAGCCCTGACATAATCCATACTAGATTATCAAAGTTTCTTGAGTACTTAAGCCTGGATCCCAACTGAAGGAGACCAACTGAATCAATTGCTGGATAGCAAGTCAAAACATAAGTAAATTCCATCAACTCTACTCTAGTTGGTTTTACCCGAGTTCGAACTATGGAAAAGTGGTGCTCAGAGCTATCTTTGATTATAGAAGAGAAAGGATAAGTCTGTGTGTGTGTGTTCATGCACACATTTTGTATTTGCAGTCAAATTCTTGTTCTCAAACAGATTTTCAATCAGGGAGGTTCTTAACCAGAGAGGGTCCAAATGTTGTTGGACTTTAGCTCCCAGAATTTCCCATCACTACTGATGTTAACTGGGACGTCTGGGACTTGAAGATCAACAATGTCAAGAGACCCCATCCAGCTGAGAACCACGCTGTTCTAGGTAAAGTTTCTGAAATGACAAATCCTGGAAGACAGCAGTTTCCACTTTTGCTTGGTCAATGAAACAATACTTGGATGCAAACTGCATCTTAGGATCAGCTTTCTGTTGCTTTCAGCTTCTCCATACTCTCCAAGGTCCCACATTTTGGTACAGACACCACAGTTTAGCTCAGGTCCTGGCGCAGATTATGTACGTAAGAACCACATCCTTTTAGAAAGAGATAATACTTATGATAATAATATATGTTCATTTGTTTCATGGTATAATTTATATCAGCTTGCAAGGTCCAGGTTTCCCCTCCTCCCCTGTAGTGCACCCAGACCTGTAAGCCAGGGCTGGACATCAGTCAGTACAGGACCTTACAGGCCAGGGTAGGACAAATGACCACTCAGAAAGCTTCAGATTAGAGAGAGAAACAAAAATGTCTGGTATCAGAACCTGGATGAGCATGGGTGTGTTGAAAATCTGCATGGCTCATACTCTTCATCTCAGTATCCTTTCTTTCATTTTGTAAAACATTTTATAGTACAGAGATGACTGGTTGGTTATGTCACTGTTGTTTTTAGTGTATATAACATATTCCTTTTTGTTAACTAAATGGAGCTTATTTTCAAGTAAATGTGTTTAGTACAATATGGGAATGATGTAGCCCTTCAGATGTTGTTGAACATCATAATCCAGCTGCATTAACAAGCACAGCATTGGTGAAGAATGCTGGTGGTTGCAGTTCAATGATATTTGAGAGTCTTTACCATCTCCAATCTTGGTTTAGCTTTAAGACAACACACAAAGTCAATTTTATTTCTTATATTCATAATGACAGCATGATTTAAGTGTATGTGAAATATGGAACTACACATACTCAGTATTTCTTTTGTATTAGTTCGTTTGATTTTGCTTGAGGACACTAGAAAAGCAAAAACAATTGTCAAGGATGGAATGGAACAAGGTGGTGGTATAGGAAATATATATTCATTGCATTCTCCACAGCTGAGATAATAAATATGACTCTCTCAAGGATGAATCCCATAAAAACCATTAATTCCAGGGCCTAAATTGTAGTAAGTGTACCTTGTCCCCTTCTCCATTTTGTTGAGTGGATAAGAAATATTTTAAGCATGCACATAAAAATGATGTAAATTAAAACATCAGATTGAAAACTAGTTAAGACTGAAAACTAGAGGAGAAGTAAATGTTAGCTACTTCAAAGAGCAACTAGACAAATAGGCCAGCTCCTAGTATTGATGTGCATTCAAATGATTCTACTGCAGCACTCCCAGAGATAATGTATTTATTCAGCTGTGCCTTGTGAGCTGCTTTGAAAGAGAACCACATCAGCACAGCAAGATCATTGTTCTCTATGAAGTCTATCAGACTCCACTAACTCTGCTATCTCTTGGCCCTGGTCTTGCTCTCCTGTTTTGAAGACATTTGTAATTACTGTGGAGAAAAGATGTATAACTTCTTAGACAGGATAAATACTTCCTGCTCTCTGTGTGGCAAGCTGTGCATTAGACTGTGAGACTGACAGGGAACATACTACAAATGGCTGGTTCTTTTCTCTTCCCCTTATTCAAGCCAGCTTGCTGGATCTGAGTCCACTGCCGTAATTATAGCAGGCAACTATATACACTAGCACTGTAATTTAGATTAGCTTTCAATCACTACAGTTTCTGAATCAACATTATTGAAATTGATTCAGTAGGCTTTCCAGATGGAAAACTGTAAATCTCTTTCCAAGAATATTCTCTTTCTTGGGAATAGTTTATTCAAATATGTTGTTTGAATTTATTTTGTTTTGCCACAAGATACAGGACCAAAAGAATTATTACTGGGAAGACAATTTCCCTAAAATTACACATTTTGCACGCCCTAAACTGCACATTCTTGGATTCCATAGGATGTTGAAAGTGGAATGATAGCACTATAACAGTCAAGTGCAGAAATGGCCCAAGTGTCTGTTTTTCTAATTGTTGTTTTTTTAAATCAATTTTTTTGGGGGGACACATTTTCCTTCCACAAAAAAACTTGATTTTCCCCCACAAAAAGTCACATGCTGTAAAATTATTGGGAAATGTGCCCCAAAAAACTTCTTGTAATCTCTCTCACTGGGGAGAAACCTTTGAAAAGTTTCCATTCTCACATACATTAATGAAATGGTTAAGGAGTGGACACCACTTTAATGGCTTTGGTGGTTGATTTACAATAGGAACTGGACCATGAGAGTGTGACCCTGTTAGTCCTGTAAGTGATAGGCTTTGATCAATGAGAAGGCAGATTGGAGAAAAAGAGATTTAGCCTGTGCTGGATAGGTTTGCACTTCCCATAAAGACACAGATACTCAGTTTTGTGTACTCCAGGAGGCTCAGACTTCACCAGCATTCAGAAGTGGTTTGGCAGTCTTAAAGCTAGTGTGCTGGTTGTACCCATTCCTGGGGATGTCTGATTTGACCACTGTGACACACCTTGGTTACATTCTGTTTAGATTGTGGTAATAAGCTCTGTTTGGGGCTACTTTAGTACTGGAAACTTCAGATGGCTCAAAGAGCTGCAGCTGACTACAGGGCTCCCATGTTGCAGCAGCTCCACTAGCTGCGGTTCCATTTCAAGGAAAAATTAAAAGTGCTGGTTGAGCTATAAAGCCCCATATGTCATTTCAAAATTCTTGATTTTAATTCTATGGATTGTTTAATTCCATTTTAAAACAACTTTTATGTTTTTCTGATGCATTTGAATATATTTGAATCTATATTTGTGTTAACATTTTGTAAGCAACCTTAAGTCCTATTATTGGGGAAAGGCAAAATATAAATAAAAACAAATAGATAAGTCCAGAGCTCCAAGAAGTATATTTTTGGACTAGAAGTTTCTGTATCCATCAGAAAGTATGCCCACTGAGCAGGCTAGTTTAGTAATTAAAGGAAGGGTAGTTACAAATGGTGATTTCATAAGTTCTAAATCTCCAAGCCTATGGTTGTGATCCTGTATTTGGAGATGTACATATATCACATAGCCACATCTACCAATGCTACTCCCTCAAACACTCTTTGTATCCATAAACATGGTTTTTTTCATGTTATCAGCGAGCAAGGTGATCCATAGGGATCCTGTACTTTCCTGTAGCTGGACATGCTATAGAGATGTCACCTGTAGGTGTCTCCCAAGGTCCCCAGGATATCCCTTGGAATGCTTGTTGCAGAATGTCTAGTTACAGAAAAATAGCCAGATGCATTTTCCCTGATCCCCTAATTCTCCATGAAAGTGGCCATGTGGGAGGGGAGGTCTGCTTACCAAGTAGGTTTGCTGGGGATTTTGGTCATTGCATGACTGGAACAGAATTCTGACCTCTGAAATGTCCAGACCAGTAAGTTACAATGACATAAGTCCAATCATAATTTGTCTACGGTGTGTCAGACTATGTGTTCATATGTTTATGGTTGCATTATGTCATTGGATTTGAAGACTGAAAGCTATATTAAAAAACCAAACCTTTAATATTTATTTGTTTCTATAGGTATGTACTGTCTCTTTGGACAGAAGAGCCCTCGAGGTGCTTTTAGAAATTAAAAATAAACAGTTATCTAAATAAATGCAATATGTTGCATGCTGTAAGAAGGCCAGAAATATGAAAATCATGTTTGTAGGTATACAAAAAAGAAAGATATAGCACAGGAATGCCAGTGCTTATAATATTTTGCTGAAGTACTAAGAAGCAATGGAAACTAATTTTAGTCATTTTTATAAGTGGATTATAAATCACACATGGCCATGTGATAAATATTTTGTGCAATTTCACAATTAGTTGTATATCATGGCAGAGTGGGGAGGATTCGGCACGGACAGCAAGCAAATCCAGATTCCTATGGTACAACATAGCATTCCCCGCTATTCATTACTATTAATTTTTCTTTCAAGTGTATTTTGCCTAAAGGGTTTTTGAAAAGCTTAATCACTTTTCTTTAATATTTGAAAAAATATCAACTTAAAATTGGTTTGCCGATCCACGTTTCCCATACACACACAGCTACAAAATGTTGACATTGGGACTTTGGATTCATAAATCTTGAGTTTTATGCATTCTCAATAACAGCCAGTCTCTCCAGAGCAGATATTTAGTCTACTTTTTGAAAAATGTGGCATGACAAATGCCAGCATGTTCTGAGACCCCAAATTTCCCTTTTGTCATTTTATATTCTCCTTAGTGGAGAAATGATAGGGTTTAAGTTCTTTAAAAATAGAGCCTTAAATATTCTCTGCCATTGAGCTCCAAGCACACATAAAACTTTCAGCACCTAATTAGACAAGTGGCATTATGTGACTTATCTAGGGTTCTCTGGCCCCTAGAGCTCACAGGATAAGTCACTCAGCTAAGATTTCTCCTCATACTCCCCACATTAATCCACTGTCACCACACACTAATTTGTAGAAAGCAGCAGGACTCACCTCTTGTATACCTGGATGTGTTTAAAGCCACATGGGGCTGACAGGTATAAAACCCTTAGAATCCATCTAGAAGACAGGTAGTTAGAATAAAATAAAAATATAGTTCTTTATGGAATATAGCACCAAGAACTAGTAGTCATCAACTAAATAGTAGTATATAATAGATTTAATAACCCAGTGTAACATCTCTGTCACTTAACCAAATAACCTCATCTACTGCTAAGACAATTCACTATGTCTGTCTTCCAATCAATTGACTATCTTATTCATTGACTTTCCAACAAAACAAAAGCCCCATATGGGTACTTAGCCTTCACCAGAAATGGTTAAAAATTGTGAACTTGGTGGAGCACCACAGAAGCTCTACTTCCAATGTGTCCATATGCTCAGTTGTCCTCAAGATCTTCCTGCACTGAGCACAAAGAGCCACAGAGAATTTGCAAATGGGCTCAGTTGAATGTTCTTACAAGCTTCCACATGATTGGAAACTCTTATAACTTGAGTTCTCATTCAGTGGAAGGATTGGAAATTAGTTTGGCAGACTTGGTGCAGACCTTTGTACTGAAAACAAAGTTCTGTAGAAGTTGAGGGGCGGGCAAAGCCTGTAGGTATGTCTTGGTCTGGCACCATTTTAATTCTAATAGGTTCAAACTAAATGTCTGCAAGCAACATACTTTCCTGGTATATATTAATTCTAGTACTAAGGAAGTGAATCCTCATAAATTTCATTCTCACAAGGGAGAACATTATTTTCCTCCTCACTGCAAGAAAGTCATTGAGAAGTGTGCAATTTTGAAAACTATTCACAGTTTAGGACTTGTACCATAATAAAACATGCACATGGCTTTTGTGTGTGCAGGAAATGGCATATTCAGAACAGAAAACAAGCTTCCTCAGCACACACAAAAAAGGCATTTCCTTTGGAGACATGCTATTTTGTTTTCTGTGCATAAATGTTATTTCCTGTGCAATATATAACGTTTTCTGCACAAAAATCGAAACAAAACTAGACTTATGCTTTTTCACACAGAATAGATCTCCAACTATGAAGATTCTAGGATTTCCCTTATCAAGGATCCCTACATGAGAAATCCAGTTTTGATTATTTTATGAATATTTTTGAATATTCTTTCAATTCCTGTCTTGTACACCTAATACAAGACAGCTCATTCCCCCACTTATCCAATAGGTTAGAGACTGGAGCATTGACAGAAAAACACAACTGGTTGCAAAGCAGAACTCTTGAACTGTACTGCAGGAGCATGAACGACTTAAAGGAAGCTTAGTTGGGACTGACCTGCACATGCTGCTTGCAAAGTCTCTCAGCCAGTTTAGTGCCTTCCTCCACTTTCAGCATGCTTTGCAAGCAGCACTTGCATATGAGCACTTCTAAGTGAGTCTCCATAGGCAAAAAGAGCTAATAAAAGAGTGGAACTCCCATTGAATTAATGCAGCTTGTCCTGTATTTGGAAGTGGCAAAAGAAGAAGTCCTCAGATAATGGGGCATCAAAAGGGTGGCGGGGCTTCCTGTATACATAGAGTGGGTGTTTATTTGCTTTTATGTTTATTTTTATACTATTTTTTTTCCTGGTATACTCATTTTCCTGATATTTGGTAGTTAAATTGACATTGTGTATAAACATTTGATGGGCTGGAGTTTTCAAAAATTTATGGTAAACAAAATAAGTTAATTTTTGAGGTGCCAGCAGACTTTCTTGGTTTTTCTGCAATAGTCTAACATAACCCTTTCCTCAAAGTTACATATAAAGTTGAGCATGTGATGCTACATTAGGGTTTATGTCAAAAATCATCAACGGCATAAAGATTATTTAGAAAAGGGGTCATCAGGAGTTTCTTTGCACCATTTCTTTCATCTTTTAACTGCTTTTGTATCATGATGATAACTTTATACCACATTCAACCCTGATCCTCTTCTTTTTCTGTATTATAACACACACACACACACACAATGGGCCAGATTAGTTTATGGGTTATAAAACCTGTTACTTGATTTTTATCATTTCAGATTTCTGCATGCTTCTTCATGAAATGCTCCTGTAGTTACAAAAAAGGTAGACTAGAACTCATTTCCCTAGACTAGAACTCCTTCTGTATGTGGAAGGAGTATACTTTTTTATGAGGAGACATTCTGTCTACAGTAGTGTAGCTCTGGAAAATATTTACGACCTTTCCTGGATCTGGTACTCTGAGGTAGCACTGGTGATCTAGAATGACCAACATCGATTGTGTTCCAGCTGCACCACTAAGTCAAAGCAAAACTGAACACATAAGCCAGTTATATCTAGGCTAGGTCCCTTTTCGCATGTGTTTTTGCTTGTGTGAGCGCCCCTTGAGCGCCGCACAAATGGGAGCATCGCTGCGCACGACGCATCCCCACTTACGCAGTGCTCACGAGGCTGAAGCGGGGCCCGGGCATATTTTTTTATTTTTGGCTTTAAGCCGAAAATAACCCGCACTCGCACAACGCTCGCGCCACCCTTGCACACGTACCTGCCATGTGGTGCGTCGGGGAGCCAGTGCGGCTGCGCTTCCCTCCTCCAGCGCAGCCTACAGCTCCCACAGTGCCCTGTGGAAGGAAGGGGCAGGGCGCTAGCACGACGGTCTCGTAATCAGGAAGCGACCTGCGGAAGGAAGGAGGGGGAAGCGGCAGCGTCTCGAAGGAGGCTTCTCGCACGAGATGCCCTCCCCGTCGCGCCAAAAGGTAAGATGAGAAAAGGGCCTAAGTTATTGCAATCCCCTTCATGAGAGGTTGTTTTAAAGCTGGTTCTAACTTTTCAATAGGTCTTGAGTGTGCACGAGGTCCAAATTTGTCAGAGTGTATCAAATTAATTTGGTACCAGCTACACTGACTACTTCTTTGTTTTTATCCCCATTTACATTGCTGGTGAGTGTCTGAAGCCCTTCCTCTGATCTATCAATAAGTATTCAGTCCCACACCATAGATTGTGGAGTAGTGGTTTGAATGTTGGACTACAGCCCTGGAGACCAGGGTTTGATTCTTTGCTCAGCCTTGGAAACCTACTGGGTGATCTTGGGTATGTCACACACATTCAGACCCTGTGACAAGTTCATTTTAGGCTGATATTTATGGCTCTTTTGGTGGTGTTAAATTACAGATATCTTCAAATTTTCAAAATTTCTTTCCACCTTTTCCCACCTGTTGCATTTTAACAGAATTATAGTGTTACCCTGATTTCTGGGGTCCCGTGAGGGACACCTCAATGTACTCCAATTATTGCGGAATGGGAATTAGCAAGAGCACAAGCTAAGCAATGGAATATGCAGGGCAGCCTAGCGAGATCTTGGACCCAATGTTTATGGGGTCAGGCCGAGTCAATAATCAAACAGAAGTAAATAATAATTGTTTTCTTTATTTTGAAACACAGTTAAAACATGTGTATGCAATCACTCACACAGACCTAGTGAAAGAAAGGTAGGAGTTTGATAGAGGATTTTAAGAGGGATTTCTCAGGGGAAATACTACACCTGATCCTGAAGCCCGGGTATCAGAAGAAAAGACAGTTGAAGCAGAGATTCTCAGCGCATGGAACTGAGGGGAAGGCTCGTTGAACAGAGCGGTAGCAAGGCGGGATGGAAGTCAGAGTGATCTGAAGAACCGCTCAAAATCAGGGGGTCTTATAGGGGAAAAGGTGCCTATAGGCTAGTCCATTCTCGGGGAAAACAATGGGTTTCAGGCTGGAGACAAAGCCTCCAAAAGGCCAGTATTTAGCATGACTGAATTATGACAGAGTTGTCAATAGTACAGACAGCATGCAAATGCGGAGTGCTTGACAGTTGGATATTCGGCTCGTCAAGCCGCCTGCTCGGGGCAGGGTATCTTTTGTAAGCTGTGTGCATACATAATGTAATCTTAAAGTGTACTTGCCTGGATGTCTCCTGAAGCTGCAGTCTGGCAATTACTGGCCTGCCTGAATTTGTTTTGTATTGTTCAGCTATTTTCGGCCATGCCCGTGTGTGTGCTTGTCCGGGGGCCTCCCAAGCACGTGGAGAGGAACGGTTTGGGATGGTCAATTTATTGATATCAAATGATATCTAATATACCACAGGCCCAGACTAGACACTACGGTAACAATAGAATCACAGCACTGTAGGGTAGAGTCACAGAACTCAAGATTCATCTAATTCACCCTCCTGCTAATGTAGGAAAAGGTAACCATTAACTAATAATGCTATTTATTGTTTATGCTGTTATTTTCTCATTTTAAGTTGTGCTTGTATGTAAACATTATATATCCTGCCTTGTGAGGACAATTCAACTGGAAAGAAGTTGTATATCTATAACAAGAAACAATAAATAAATGAGCAAATATCATCTCTCTGTGTATGAGCCAGCTTTCATTCTCTAGGTATTTACAGAAGTGATTAAATCAGAGGCAAGTTTTGTGGAACACAAAGTAATCTAAGGTTTTACTTAGACATCCTGGTATCATCTAGTTGTCCGTTATGTCTAGTCAATGAATCATATAGCCATGGTTGAAACCTAATGCAGATAAAATCTTTGCCTTTTCACAATTCTTTTTAAAAGAAAACATGTAACATTTTTCAAATGTTTTGCACAGACTGCATATGGAATTATCACAGAACATTATGTTCTTTCTCACAACTTGACCATTATATCCTTGGAGAAGATTTTTACAAACATCTTCCATCGGCTTCTCTGATATAAGAGAACACTTACTTCTACTATTAGTAGGATATGTAATTCCTGCTAATTTGTTTAGGACAACTGACTACCTTCCTATGCATCTTAGGAAGAGTGATTTATTTGTTATTGATTAGTTCAGGCAGATAGCTGATTGAGTAGTTTACAGAATGTGCTATTAGTGTTATTGCTGCTAATTAGTTTGTTTTAATGATCAGCTCTGTTCATTAGGTTAGCCCTTACGTTAGTCCGATTTTTCCATTTGCAAAAGCAATGTACCCTTCTACTTCTTTCTCCAGTTTCATAGCCTGATCTGGTGTTGGCAATAGAATAAATTGTCTGATTTCAACCATGTTGAACTTTATGCCTGTCACTGAACTAGAACAGAATATTACTTGTCTTTCACCTTGTACTAATGAAATCCTGTGGAGCAGAGCTATATTTATGGGAAAGAGGAAAAATTATATTTGTGGCTGGTTAACTTTAAAGAAATGACAGCTGTTTGAAAACTACCCACAATTTTGATATACTGAAAGTAGATCTGACAGATGGATTAGTGAGTGGAGTGAGGTGCTCAAAGATGCATGATAAGTGTAATTTATCATATGATTTTTCTGTGTAACACATGGCTCAAAAGTTTACCAATTCACCTTTTGGGAATGCTGTCTTTATGACTAGCATTTCCTTTATTATTTTAAAGTAATAGGAGAGATTACTATGCATTTTTCAGTTTTGAGAAGATCAATAGGGCATCCATAATTGTGTTGTGCTGGAGTAGAGTAGCAACCATGGCCCTTTCCGCAACTCACCTTTTTGCGGAACTGGGGTGCAGGGATTGCGCGAGCAGCCTCTTCCGAAAGGCTCTTGAATCCTGGTTCCTTCAGCTCCGCAGCTGCTGCCTGCTCACATGAGAGCCCCTCCTCTTCCTTCCGCAGTGCAGCCTGGGATTTTCCCAGGCTGCATTGGGGCAGGAAGCATGAGCGCTGCAGCTCTGGAGCTCCGCATGCATGGCAAGTGTGTGTGGGGCCCCGGAGCAATGTGCAGTTGCACACCATTTTCGGCTCACAGCCAAAAATGAAAGTGCGTGGTCTGTTCCTGCCAGCCCCTGAAGAGTCACACAACAGTTGTGCGAGGCTCCAGGGGCCCTTTCGCATGGCAAATGCCATGCAAAAGGGCCCATGTTATACACACACGTACACAATCTGAAACTTAGATATTTTAAGGAAGTCATTTCCAGTTCACACAGATGAAGGACAGGGCCTTTCATCAAACAAAGCATGATGTGGTGTGTGTGTGTGTATTCTTTACCTTATTTCATAGGAGAATAATGCTTACCTGAATCTAATTCTCCTCTTTTTACTTATTTTAAAAACTGAAGTGGGAAGTAGGAGTAATATCAGATTGTCAAAAAGAGGTGCCGCCCACCCCTATTGTGCCTTGTTAAAACTCACCAAAGTTTCTTCCACACTACATAATTTAGAGCACTTGGATTTCATTGTAAATGTCATGGCTACATCCTACCAAGTCTTGAGATTTGTGTCTTCATGAAGTATTTAGTATTTTATGTCAGAGAGTTTTAGTGTCTCACCAAACTACAAATCCTAGAATTCAGTAGGGTGTAGGTATGTCAGTTAAAGTAGACTAATAGTGCTATAATGGTGTAGTGTGGAAAAGACAGAAATCTGACTCAATTTAGTGTCTGGTTAGGAAATCACTTATGGGCATTGTGTGTGTATGTGTGTGTGTGTGTGTGTGTTCACAGAACTAAATTTTTAGCAGAATTAAATTTATGTGTGTGACTACAATTGAAGCTCTCGATGGAATAATATCTGAATGCCATCTGTCAGGGTCCGAGGCATGGGCGACAAGGGCTGAATGGAACAAATGCCAGGGCTGGGCCAAAGGATGGGTGCTAGGTCAGGAACCCAAGGGTCAGGGCACAACAAGAGTCCAAGGCAACAGTCCTTCAGGTAGCAAGAGTCCACAGGGCCAGAGACAAGAAGCAGGTCCAGGAGACAGGCAGGAGGTCAGAGCACAATGAGAGTTCAAGGCAAGAAGAGCTTTCCGAGCAGCAGACGTACACAGGGCCAGAAGCAAAAGGCCGGTCCAAGGAACAGGAAGAAGGTCAAGGCACAACAAGGGGTCAAGACAGCAGAAGCCTACCAGGCAACAAGAGTCCACAGGGCCAAAGGCAGGGTGAGAAAACAGGTAGGGGTCGAAGTCCAGAAGTCAGCAGTAAGCAGGGTCAGGACCACTGGAGAGCCAGAAGAGGCTACAGGCAACAATAGAGACCATGTTGCTGTGGCAAAGGCTGCAGAGTAAGAGCAGCCAGCTGGGTCTGAAGTACTGGGCAGGATCCTGCAAAGACTTACCCATAGACCAGAACACTTACACCACCACAGTCTAGAGGATTTGTGCTATGTCTTTCTAATACAGTGGCTAATACACTTTTATGAGGGTTTGGGGCATGGAAACCTTGTGAAAGTGGAAAAAAATGTGAATAACTACCTCTGTGATCCCCCTCCCATTCCCTTCCAGGGCTCCCCCTCCCATTCCAGGTTTTCCCCTCCTGGTACCTTTTGTGCACAAGGGCCACACACAAGGGAAGGGGGGTCATGAGGGGAGAAGTAAGGTGCATGTGTGCCTCTCCCCCAATTCCTTTGCCTTTTGCCCCAGTGCATTTTCAATGTTGGAGCCAGAGGCAAGGGAGTGGGTGTGGAAGTTCTAGAGGGGAAAAGGGCCTTCTCCCCATTTCCTTGCCTTTTGCCTCAGTGCAAGCTATTAGTGTTTGGGCCAGAAGCAAGGGAATGGGAAGGGAGTGTCTATCGGGGAGAAGGAAGGCACTATGTGCCTCTCCCCATTCTCTTCTCTTTTGTCTGGGAGAAGTTGAATGGAGAGGGAGAAGGCATGTGCAAACCTTACAAGTAATCACATTTGTGAAGCTCAGTCCCACAAATGTGGAGGGAAGACTGTAGATCTAGACCCTAGATAATTATTTGTCTCTGAAACAAACCTTTGTTTGACCCATAGCACTGAATTTCAAACTCTGCCACCTCCTGCTTCTTTTGATTTCATTTCACCACTCTCTATATTCAAATAGCAGACTGTTAAGGCTGGATTAAGTGAAGGCAGTGCTGGCAACATCCACTGCAAAGACTTTAGCTTTTGTCAACAGCTGTTTATCTTTTCACAGTTAGTCCATCAAGAATGAAAGGAAAAGCTATGAGAAACCTTGATGTCAAGCAACAATACTATCCATTTCCTCAGATGCTTCTCTGGAGTTTAATTGATGACATATTGGTGAATAATTTAGCCCTGGTTTGAAAATTATATTTATGTACACTTGCACAAGAATGGACATTTCATTTGTCTCAGCTTATTACAGGCAACAAATTGCTTGTGTTCTATTTGCTGAAACATATCTGCGTGAAAAACATTTCAGCTGTAGCTGAGAGAGAAAAAAATGTCAACAAATATACACACAGCAAATAAATAAATAAAAATGAAAGCATCCTACACAACCCTTCCAAGCTGACAGTATGGACATGTTTGGTGAACTATTATCATTACTGCTCATTATTTGATCTATTTCTTGAATAGAATTTATTTACATTTCTTAACCATCATGCTAAAAAAAAAAAAAAAAAAATACCAAGTTCTTTTTAGTACTGCAGTCCAAAAATTTATTCATTTTAATTTTGATCCTCTTTTGCTGCTTTAAACTTTATTTTTTTCCCCAGTGTTTTCATGGTGCCTGACTTAAAGCTCTATTTTGTGATCTGCTCAAAGAACCTATTGGGCAGTATGGAAATATAATGAATGGCAGCACAATCTTAACCTAAGAACTTGCCAGCTGTAGGGAAGTTAGGATTAGACACAACTCTTTTCTGCCAACAGAAATCCCCTTCTGCCAGCTGATCTCATTCTTGTTGGCATTCTGTGTTTCTAAAAGAGCTGTCTGCCAGCAGAACTTCTGAGTTGGCTGAGAACTGGTGGTAGAAGATATAGGAAAGTGGTAAAAAAGGGGCTGCAGAAAAAATGTGGAAGGGACAGAATCTATTTTCAGGAGATCCAAACCTCTGCCAGAGCAGAGTAATAGCAACAGGTCTGGCATAAAGTTATGCTAGGGCAGCATCATTCTATGAAATTTCCAACACCTCTAGGCTGCTATAGAATTGGATTTAGGACAGCTTCAGCTGGCCTAGGATTGGCTCAGCTGGCCTTTGGCCATCTTGGACAGTTGGGCTTGTATTCTAAATGAATGAATAAGAAAACTTCTAATGGTGCACCAAATGTGTATATGCTCATGAACAATGAGGAATAATTCTTCCCTGCATTCCCAGTCAGTTACTTATTTTACTGAATGATCACAATAATAAGACAGAAAATGGTGTGAAAGGATGACAGCATGTGACCCCAGACTAAGTTCAGTTTCCTTTCCTACCGTACATGATGAATCAAATATGAACATGTTGCAAAAATATTATTGTGTGGTAATGTAATATGAAAACTTCAGTGCTATATTATAATGTTAATATTATCACTTCATGTACATCAGGTGGTGACTATGGCCATTTCCACATTAGCATTTTAAAATGGTGCAGAGCGACCTCCAACGGAGGTCTTCTGCACCATAGCGTGGACTGACGTGGACTACTTTTTGTAGTTCCACACCTCAATCCATGCAGGAGCGACCGGAGCTGATCACGCAGTGTGGTTTTTAAAAACCTCTTTTCAGAGGTTTTTAAAAACCAGGGAGTACACAACCCCGTGCCGCTCCATCGCCCGGCTCAGAAGCAGATTTGCAGACACGCGCAAGTGCGTGCCTTCAGATCTGCCAGGGGTGGGCGTCCAGCTGGCGAGCTTCTCCAGTTGGTGGAGAGCCTCCACCAACCGGAAGCTGCCATTTGGGATGCCGGAGGAGTGTGGAGCTGCGAGCTCGCGCTGCTCCGCATGGCGACGGACTTGCCCAGCTGCTGGTAAGCTCCGTTTTCGGGTGTTTTCACTTGTTTCCCGCCCACACATGTGGAAAGGGCCTATGAAAGCACAAACCAGCCCTCACCCTGAGATTATACTTGTAGTTAGATGACTGCAGATACCTGTTTCACATGTTCTTACTTAGGAGTGCACCCTTTGTGCATACTCATGAACACATAGTGCGTGGTAGCATACACCTCTGATAGGTGGAGATATGTTTTATTTTGCAAATATTTTTCAGGGAGATGTGATGGTCCATGGTTCACTGGGGTATAACATACATAGATGTGGCAAAATACTATTATAACAACTATTACTGCTAATTCAGCCGTGCTGAAATAACAGCACACACTAAATATGTGCTCTTAATATATAACTGCTGTTATTTAATTTATCAAGAGCAGTAATACCCTCTTGTAGCTTGGATAGCAAGCCCAAGGCAGGGCTGTGTGATGAGATATGGATGAGAATCCACTTGGACTCCACCTATACAAGCTGATTTATTAACAAGACTTAGAATTTTGCAGTCAACAAAAATAAGCAAGAAAAGTACTTCTGGGTACTAAATCTCTACTACAGAGGAAGGAAAATTTCAAGCCTTTGGGTCTAAATGTAGCTCTGAACGATTCCACATCTGCCTTCCTGGGGTTTTCCCAAGACTTGCCTAGAGTCCAATATGAGCAGGTAATATCATCAGTTCTGCAAAAATAGTGGAATCTGGAACCAATAGTCTTTCTACTTTCTTGGCAGATCATGGTAGGAATTGTGAATCCCTTGCAATGAAAACCTCATTAGTCCTAGATCACAAAGCAAGCGGTGAGGAATGCTGGGAGTTGCAGTCAAACAAAATCTGGAGGACCACATATTCCTATACTTATGGTAAATAAAATGCCTCCATCCTGCATTTAGAGTTGGATTTATAGAAGCTGGACTATGAAACTGACAGAATGGCCTAATCAAGGTATTGGAAGAAGTGCATTAACAATCCACCAGTCCTTGTGGGGCAGGGGGAAGAAAAAGTATAGAAAGAAGACAAAGGGGAATATTAGTTGATGATGGGGTGAAATACAGATCAAACTTATTCATTTTAGGCCTCACAGTTTAATTCTTAGCATCCTAGTTCTTTGCTCATATTCTTGATCATTAAATAATAATTAGATTATGGTAAAGTGAGAACATCATGTGTCAAAGCACCAGCTACTGACATCAAAGTAAATGCCACAAGTTCAGCTGCCTCTCCTTCTGTACACATGATGATGTACACATAGAATCATAAAACTGGAAGGGTCCTATGTGACGTCAGAGCCAACTCCCTGCTCAGTGCAGGATCGCTAGCTAGAACTGTCCATACTCTTTTTGAAGACAGAGAAGGAGACCTCACCAACTTTCTCAGTAGTTGATTCATTGTTGACCCACTCTTACTGTCAAGAAGTTCCTTTTAATGTTCAATCGAAATCTACCCTCCTGTAACTTAAAACTAGTAGATCTAGTTCTACCCTTTGAGGCAGCACAGAACAAGCCTGTACCCTCCTCTTCATGGCATTCCTTGAGGTATTTCAGTGTAATCATGTAACCCTTCAAACTTCTCTTCACCAAGCTGAGCATGAGCTCCTTCAACTTCTCCACTTATCTTTTGTTATCCATACTCCTTATCATGCCCTTCTCTGATGTGCTCCAATTTATCTTTATCCTTCTTAAAATGAGGCACCCAGAACTGAACACATTAGTCCAGAGGAGGCTTGACCAGCTCAGAATATAAGGCATCTATTACTTCCCTGGACTTGGAAACTACGCTCCTATTAATGCTGGGTAAGATAGCATTTGCCATCTTTGCTGCAGTGTCACATTGCTGGCTTATGTTCAGTTCATTGTGAACAATAAACCCAAGGTCCTTTTCACATGTAATACTCCTGAGCTAAGTATTCCCCATTCTATACCTGTGTTGTTGAGATTTGTGACCCAGATTTAAAACTTTGCATTTGCCTCTGTTGAATTTCATTTTATTACTATCAGCTCAATTTTCTAGTTTATCAAGATCTTTTTCAATTCCATTCCTATCTTCCAATGTGTTAGCTACCCTCACAGTTTTGTACCATCTGAAAATTTGATAAGAATGCCCTCTGTCTCATCATCATTAATAAAAAGTTATTGAAGAGTGTCGGCCCCAGGACAGAACCCTGTGGCACTCCATTTCAGACCTACCAATTTGATGACAAGTCTTTAAGCATTATGGATCCATCTGATAGTGTGTCCATCTATATTTATGTCAGAGAAGGTTGGATCAAACCTCTAGAAAATACTTTGTGAAGTATGTGTAAAGGTCATGTTGCTTTAATTGCTTTAACTGTTAAGTGCACCTGGGGAAAGGAATGTGACTCAACTTGAGTTTGTGCTGAGTCAGGCTGATGAGCACCAGGTGCAGACATTACAAGGGTTGGCCAGAATTGTCTAGGTGTCTGTATAAAGGTAGCACAATCCCAGCCAACACTGCATACATTGCCTGAAGTGTGTCTGGTGGAGGCGCTGCTGGAAAGAGCAAGCTAGATATGCTGGATTGCCATCTGGACTTTGTAAATGTTGTATATATGTTGTAACAAAGAATAAAGAGCCTCCATATTGGAAGCTTAGAACTTGGAGTGGGTGAGTGGCTTAGTGCATGTGCTGCTAGTGATGTTCTCTGCTGCTAGGCATGCTTCCATAGCTGTGCTTAGCTATCTCTGCTTATTTATAAAGAGTTTTTCCTTGACTGGCTATTTTTGCTTTCCCCCCATTGTTTTTGGGGACAATTTACTCAATCTGCTAATGGAGGACCTTATCAAATGCTTTGCTGAAATCCAGATAAACAACATTCACAGCATTTCCAATATCTACTAAACTAGACACTTGATCAAAATAATATATAAGGTTAGTTTAGCAGGATTTGTTCTTGACAAACCCAAGCTGGCTCCTACTAATCACTGCATTGTCTTTGGCATACTTGCAGATGGACTCTTGTATAACCTGTTGAAATTTGTTTTTGCTATTGAGGACAGGGTGACTGGCCTGTTGCTTCCTGTGTTAGCAGGCTGACACTTCCACTTATATGGCATAATTGGCAAATATCATCTGATTGGCATGAAATATAAATTATACACTGACATGACTGCAAAGCTCTGCTGGCCATACTAATAGTAGTACTCTGATCATAGTCCATCATTTTACTGGTCCAATTCCCACTCTTGTACTACCCTTGGACCCTTAGTCTGAGACACATTGCTTTTTCTCTTCACCCACTTCACCCTAACTTTTCACTATCCAATTTCCTTCCCTTTTTCTTCTATTAGCCTTGTGTGACTGTGAAACTGTATGGATCTTATGTGTGTGTGATTGTTCATTTCTTCCAATAAAACAAAACTTACTTTTGAATCTCTGGCTGGTGTCTCTACATTAGTACTGGTATACACAGGTGTAAAACATCCTGCTAGATTACCCTCCTCTCACAGGCATCCACTTTGAGCTAATATCCCCCACTGTACCACAGAGGTGCTGACATCACAGGTGGACCTTTGAGTCACCAAAGTTTTGAGGTAACACCTGGATCTTCTTCTTTTTTTACCTTTTTTGAAGAGAGGGACAATGTTTGCTTGTATCCAGTATCTGGTTCTCCAAGATTTCTCAAAATGATAGCAAGTGGTTCTATGAGTATGTCAGCAAGTTCTTTCAATGCTCTGGGATGCAGTTCATCTGACTCTGCACATTTGAGCTCATTTAGGTTAACAAGGTGATTCCTGACTGATTCCTTATCAATGTTGATTTCCAACCTGGATTCCTTACCAAGGTCTCTGCTCATGCATGGAAGCACACAATCCTCTTTTTTGGGGAGAAAACACAAATCCAAAATGAATATTAAGCAGTTCTGTCTTTTCATTCTGATGGGTTAGCATCTTACCATCCTTCCTGAGGAGTGGGTCCACCATTTCCTTCATCACTCTCTTACTTCAAACATTTTTGGAAAAAACAACAACACAACTTTTTGTTGCTCCTTGCTTGCCTAGCCATCCTCAGTTCATTTTGAATATGTTGTGTGTGGTGATATGCTATTGTATGGTGGAGTGTTTAAGGCTGTCTTCAGTGCTATATTTGTTGTGGCCCACTCAGAAACACAAGTCATTATGTCATCACAAGGTTATTTGGAGGCAGTACTAGTACACAATATCTTCTACAGGTAATTCCAATACTCCTAGTAATATTCAGTGGTGTCCTTGATGCTATTCCTTTAATATTTACAGCATAACATTCTCAGAACCATAGCTAATATTTCAATATGGATTGAAAAGGAGATTACAGCATGGATGTTATACATTGCTGTAACAGGAAATTATTATGCATGTGGAACCCAGAGGAACAGAGATGAACAATACTGTTATGAAGTTTACTCCCCAAACATATACTTTGTTTTTTTAATTTTTTTTTTGAAGAACACATCAGCAGGGTGTTTTATGTTATGGCTGTAGGATTATTATTGTACAAAAGGTAAAACTGAACAGACAAATCCTCTTGTAATATCAGCATAGTGAGATAAGATAGTATTTTTTTTCTTTTGAAAACTTTTAGGATGTCAATTCTTCCCCTGCAACCCCATGTAAGGAAAAATTGTGGAAAGAAAGTTTGACTGGGATCTCTCACATAATAAATGCCTGAGAGCATTTGCCATTAGACAGTTTACAAATTTAATAAATAAATGAACACACACAACAAGATTGCACATTCACCAGTGCCCTTAAATAAATAATCTACTGTGTCGCTTCTATTGTAATTGCAGAATCTGACCTCATGTCCCTAGCCCATGCTATTGTACTTTGTCAATCTTTTCTTTATGATTGCAGCATGGAGACGTGATACCTGCCTGAATTTTTAATGCCTGCCTTTTGCCCTGCTGTCTCAAAATGTTAATGTTACTTACTGTAAACATGTTTTCTTTATTTATTTCTTCCATGGCACACAAATTCTCCTGGGAACTGTCCCGCCACTGTATTGTTGCATACACATGGTAACAGGGTTCAGAAGTCACTTTCTAGATGTTCAATATAGAGTGGGGAGGGTTAGCAAAAACTGATACATTTGCTACAAAATAATGGGAGAGGTCTGGCATTAGTTGGGTTGTCAGCTTCCCACTCAGTGATCATAGTAGCATGATGTTCAAGGTTTATTTTTTCAAGTGGCTCATGCTTACTAGAAAGGGGGAGATAAATGAGGGTTCCCCCCTTTACATTGTGATAATATGAGTAGCTTTATAACAATCAGTGGAATTCCTCATTGCACATTTTTTAAAAAATGCATGAGAAGCATGGCAGAGAATTCCTTTCTCATTCACAATACATAGCCTTAACATGCTTTTATTGACTAATAAAACTTCAATAACATGCATCATGTCTCCCATCTTCCCTTTTAAAAAGCATTTACTCCCAGTCTATGGCTTTGATTTCCATGGGAGTTGTGTTGAACCTGGCTGACAGTAATGTCTTCTGCAGACTAAATTGAACAATAGGATGAGAATTAGAAGCCTGGGGTCTCTTTTAATTTCCATGGGGGCTACAATGAAGGGCTTCACTTGAGGAAAAAAATATGTTGGGGACTAAAATACCATTACATCCTGACAACCTAGTGTCCAAGAGCTACTTAATAGATAGGCTTTTAGCCCCAATAAGGGAATGAAAATTACTGCTGGATCGGGCCTTTATCTCCACCCTGACCAGATCCATAAAAGTCTTATTTTAGAAGCTAAACCAGCCTTGCTAGTTCTGGAATGGAAGACAATTTAGGAATGCCAAGTAATTCTAGGATGGCATCTTGCCTGAAACACTGGCTAGAGTAGGCAGTACTGGGCCAGTGGTCAGACTTGGCATGAGACAGAGATAGGAGATTTAATAGAAAAGGCCTAATACGTTTAGTTAATTGTTAATAAATTATGAAATCTAATTCAATTCTGTTCCTGTTAAAAGGGGACAATTTAAATTAAATATTTGCACTAAAATACCAAAATGGACCTGAAGAATATCATCTGTGATTGCACTCTCCTGCATTCCCTTTATGTTTGAGCTTTGGAGAGAAAGAAACAAATGAAAGGATTTTTGAAAACCCCATTTCTCTTCCACCTCAGCAAAAATCCTTCCATGCTTTCTCTTTCTTTCTCTTATAATCTCACCATTTGTCCCCTTCCTTCAATTTACTAATTCTCAGATGGATTCCAAGATAATTTACAGGGTTGAGAACTTCAAAAATCGTTCTTCTAGGTCAAATGAAGATCCTTTGCTCAGTGCAAAAAGCAGGAGGATTGTTTGGATGCAAAGAAAAGCAGCTTGGAATTTCTCTTCTAATCTTTCGTTCTTGCTTTAATGCATTATTTCTGGCTTAAAATCTTTTAATCTTTATTAGCTAAAATATCATATTCTAAATATGAACTAAAATAGGTGGTTTTGATATTGTAATCTAAACATTCTAATTCCCCAATCCTAAGAAGCTAACAAAAAGCAAAAAGTAGTGTTGCAAAAATTCAAGAGGCTTTGTATAAAGAATCACCTGTGAAATGCAAACATTGTCATCTTTTCAGTATAGTCTCTTATTTATGTAATTAAAAAAATCAATAAGTTACTTCTGGATTTATGCTTGTGTTAACTTCAAACTTAGGTCAATCACTTTACTTAAAAATAAAATTAAGTTTCCTATGACAACTTGATTGACAGATTAACTGGTTTTAACTAATTAGTTGCTGACACTGCTATTAGGTAGCTTTCTATATCAACTCAGCTGCCAGTTTTCCAAGCAACAACAGTTCACTTCAGTTATGAAGGTAGAAAAGCTTTTTTAATTCTTCATTTTGTGAATGTTCCTTTAACTATTGGCCACTGTCAAGTTTCTTGAGCTTTTGAGCTGCCTCAGAAAATCAATATTGTAACAAACTTCTAAATTCTATCATTTGTGTATAGAAAATATTATGAAGTATGCCACTATCGATCTAGCATAATTAAAATGCAATTTTATTTTAATTAAAATATTTACATTTACTTTTTAAATTTTGTAATTTTATATCTATTCATCAACCACAAATAAAATCTTCTGTGAATTATTCATTCAAAAATGTTGGCTTGAAAAAAGTTACATTAAAAATAATTGGATGCAATGCTAATATTGTGAATAACAGTCATCTCTTTTAGCTGCCATGAGTAATAAATTACTGACTGAAGCTTTCAAATGTCCATCATTTTTAGGAGAGTAGGTTAACAACAAGTTTTTATGTGCTGTCAAGTTGGCTTCAAGTTATGGTGACCCAATGAATGAGGGAACTCCAAACATATGCTATCAGTAGGTCTATTTAGGTTTTGCACACTACAAGCTGCAGCTTCTTTCAGTGTATCAATCCATCTATAATGTGGTCATCCACTTTTCCTACTGTCTTCCATTTTTCCTAGTATTATCATTTTTTTTTTCAATCATGCGTTTTCATGATATGTTCAAAATATGATAGTTTCAGTTAAGTCATTTTGGCTTCTAGTGAGAATTCAGACTTATTTTGCTCTCAGACCCATTTATGTCTTTTTGGAAGTCCATGGTATCAATAAAATTCTCCTCCAACAATATGGTCACACTGAATTGATTTTTTTTCTGTCAGTTTGCTTTGCTATCCAGCTTTCACATCAATATATAGAAATCAGTAATATGAATTATATGGATGATCTTGACATTTGTATTCAATAATACTGTATATCTTTACACCTGAGCATTGGAATACAACCTTGGAGACATGAGTTCGAATCTCTGCTTGGTCATGGAAACCCACTGGGTGGCCTTGGGTATGTCACACACTCTCAGCCCCACAAAAACCCAGTGATGAGTTTACCTTTGGGTTGCCATAAGTTGGAAATAACTTGGAAAAACAACAACAATAACAACATTTGATAATGTTATTAAGTTCCTTGAAAGCTGTCCTTCTTAGTTTTACTTCTGGCTACCACCTAAATATTGTGAGTGGGACTGGGAAACACATGTAAGTTTTACCCCCTCCTCCTTCTAATTCAGCTATTTATCACAATTTCATATAGCCCATATAAATATATCTTTATATAGCACATAAAAGCCTAAGAAAAACAGACCTAGTAAGTAAATGTACTTAATGCAAATTTACATAAAACAACTTAGGATAGCTACAAGCATTTATATTAGATTGGTTCTATTGATTTTAAATCTCTTTTCGGTCCTAGCTTTTGTGAGTTTATGTAAAAACAAAGGTGGCTGTGTTGCTTTGTGAGAAGAAAAGAAATCCAAAATCCACAGGCATAGGAATTGTCCACTTGTGGATTTTGGTTGTTTGCACAGGGAGATACCAAGGAAAAATGAATGTATGCCAACAAATCGATGATTGGCTCAAATATATCCAGATGTTCACAAGGATAAAGTTGGTTGAAACATTGTGCTTCTGCTTGACAATGTCTGCAGTGACATACTGCATACTTATGAAGGTAATGGTGAAAATTATGAGATTTATGTAGTGTATGCAGAGTTTGTTCTTAAAAAAATTATTGTTTAAAATTGTAGCCATGATAGGTCACTTCTGCATTACACTGTTATAGTGCTATTATTCCACTTTCAACATCCTAAGGAATCCTGGGATTTGCAGTTTAAGGACAGATATTTAGAATTCTCAGCCAGAGAACTCTTTTGGTCTCAATAAACTACAAACCCCAGAATTCCACATGAGGTTGAAAGTGGAATAATAGCACTACAACAGTGAAGGGTGGAAATGGCCATAGATACCTGGGCCAGAACAATTGCCTACTCAAATGAAATCTCATTGACATTAGTGAGGCCCTTTTCACATGTGTTTTTTTTTGCGAGCGCCCCTTGAGCACCGCGCAAATGGGAGTGCCGCTGCGCACGATGCACTCCCACTTACGCGGTGCTCATGAGGCTGACGTGGGGCCCAGGTGTATTTTTTGATTTTCGGCTTGAAGCCGAAAATGCCCCGCGCTCGCGCAATGCTCACACCACCCTCGCGCACTTACCTTCATGCAGTGCATTAGCAAGCCGTGCGGGAAGCGCTTCCTTTCCCTGCATAGCCTACAGCTCCCACAGTGCCCTGCGAAGGAAGGAAGGGGAGGGGTGCTCGTGCAACGGTCACATAATCAGGAAGCACCCTGTGGAAGGAAGGAGGGGGAAGCAGCAGCGTCGCGAAGGAAGCTTCTCGCGCGAGACACCCTCCCCCATCGCGGAAAAAGGTAAGATGCGAAAAGGGCCTGAGTCTCACTTGCACTGAGTTGTGTTCATGTGTACCTCATGCTGATTCAACAACTTCCTTCTGTACATAACATCCATTTGTCAAATGCAGCTGGTAACCAAAAGTGGAATATTTTTACATGGGTACTTTCATCTGCTGTCCAAATTTAAAACTTAAACAAGGTTAAGAAAGAATAACTGAAAAAAAAAAAAGAAAGAAAGAAGAGAAAAAGAAAAAGAAAGGCCAACCTGCCTCTGCTTCTGGTAAACTGCTGGCTTTCAAAACCATATAAGAATTCTGCTTCCCTACCAAAAAGTCACCAAAACTCTTCTGGTCCACCTTAATATCAGTTGCTTAGCTCTCATTCTTTACCCATTATAGAAGAATTGTTCCAAAAAACTTATTTAGATAGGTGCTAAAAATAATCACTGTATCTCACCTGTTCTGCATCATCAGGCTGTCTCTCTACCTTTCTGCTTTACTAAGATTTATTCATTTAAGCCTAGTATCAGGTGCTTTGATTAAAAACTCTGCTAATTACCATAACCAACATGTCTTGATTTTGACAGGTATTTGTGAATACAGCTGATATGCAGCTGATTATTAATACTGTAATTGGTATCCCAATCAAAGAAATTTAGACAATTAGAGTGGCTCACAGAGTGGCTTGCACAAATGTACTTCACTATCATTATATAGCATAAGGCTGGAGTAAAGCACATCTCAGATCTCCTTATAAAAGATCCTGTGATGAACCTATCACAGGGACTGGGGCTGTGAGTGTGTGATACACCCAGGATCACCCAGTGGGTTTTCATGGCTAAGCAGGGACTCAAACTCTGATCTTCAGGGTTGTAGTCCAATGCTCAAAGCACTATGCCATGCTGATGTTCTACCACATCTATATAAATAACATTATGTTTCTGTCCATTTATTACCACATCTCATAAATGACTCCACAGGCATTTCCCATATCCAGAATATACAATTAGGATAGTCTATCTTAAAATATAGGCTATGTGGCATGCACAAAATTCCCTCAAGGAACCTCAGGAACATGCTAATTATTATTTTTTAATTTGTACAGATATATGTGGCATATCTAAAAGATTCTGATGAACTGATTTTAAAATTACCTTTTACAGAATTGTCATAACAGACCAACAACTGATTTTATTTATATAGTTAACACATCAAATATAAACAGCTAATGGATTTCACCAAAGTTCAGAGAGGATGTTTGGAATGTACTAATTTAGCTACATTTTGTTTTTGTTCTTAAAGCTTTTGGCAGCTGAAAAAAGATATGTTCTTTCAGGGGAGCAGACATCGGTATGTAATATGAAGCATATTTGGGAGAAGCACCCATACTCATTAACTGTAGTTAATGATTCAACTCTATGTTCACAGTTAGCCTCACACAGGTTCAAATGTACATTGGTCTTCACATGGATAAAGCTGGATGAGAAAGACTATTTCCCACATAACAACTTTCCCTGTGATTATCATACTCCTGGAGTGGTGGGAGCATGACTATGCTGGAGACATTCCAGCCCAATTGCAACAAAATTTCCAGATGAGCTTGATGAGTGTCCATCCAAGGTTGCCAGCATTGGCTACATTACATTGAGAAGATCTGACCCCCAAAAGTGAAGTTAAGGATATGGTGGTGGTGATGGTGATAGTGATGATGATGATGATGATAAATTGCTTGGTGACAATCTTAGCACTTTATAGCACAAGACATGTGATAGTTGAGCAGGAATCCAGAAGAGGAAGACTGGAATTGTACTGTTTACTACACCAATTTATACATGCAATATACATATTGGATTAGCTCAGCTGACTGTATTTTTTTATTCTCTTTGTGGGGAACTATCACAACGAACTCCTAAGCTTTTGAGTTTAACACTTCATGTCTTAGTATTAAAGCATAAAACAACTGTAGTTTCAGGAATGAAGTTACATATTTATGGGAGTCATATTCAGCCACTTCTTGTTGCATTTTTTGAAAGCTAACCACCATTAAAGCAATTTTTAAACAATCTAAACCAAAGAAGTGTTGTTAAAAGACCACATCCCAGAGACAGCTAGCATTGCACTTTTGATCCTACTGTGCTAGTTTTCTGTGAAGAAGGGAACTTATCCTTCCCCCACTATAAATATGATTCCTTTACATACATTCTGAAATGGTACAATCACATAGGGGCTATACCATTACATTTGTCTGCACATATAGTTGGCTAAAGCCACTACAAAATATTGTGGACTACTAAATGAGGACATGCCATACATAATGTATTCTTTATATATTTCCCTTCTTTTATAACTTCTCTCACTACTTTTCATGAAATCTTAACAGTTTTTATACCCAAATATGACAATGAATACTCTGCTCTTCTATTTCTGAAAAGAAGAGTCAATTAACTGTAGTTCTTGTAATACCTGCTCATATCGTATTGTCCTGCATGTGGCTTTTTAGATAACAATGGTAAAATCAGTGTGAATACTAATAATAAAAAGAGTTCAGTATACAATTTCTCACATCTAAAATGTGTGAACCAGATGATAATGGAAACAGAAGTACAAGAAAGCTTTTGTAATCTATTTATGGCATAATGCACTACCACTTTATTGTAGCTGAATGTGGCTAATTATTAGGTAGATGGGAATCAATTTAAAATAAAAAATCAAGCTTTTTTTTAAAGAATGCCACAACCAGATATCAATAGTCTCATGAATTTGTGATATTGTAAGAACAGGTGTATATCTTCTAAGAACTTTAGTGGGAAGGGAAGTAGCTCCTGTAATGAGGATATTCTGGAAAAAAAAAAGATTGTGCTTATCTATCTGTGTATTTAATCTGAGGCGAATGCTTATTGGAAAATCATGAAGCTAGATTCAGAGACTCTGAGAGTGGAACTGACACAGAAGTCAGTTTTTATTCCTCTTCCATCCTGTAGCCCTCTAGGTATCAAATATCTGCTCCAGATGGTTGGAGTTCCCTCCATGATAGTGTCTCAGGAGTCTGCAAGAGGAAGTGAGATTGTCTCAGAGGTAATTTCTACTGTTTTGCTACCTTTTTTGCAAACAGAAGGAACCCTGCCATGAGAGAAAGGGCTATTACAATCCAAAGCATTGTAGGCACCTAAATACCCTAAAGACACCAGATCCTGTCTGCTATTAAAAGCTAAGCAGAGTCAGGCCTGGTTAGTGCTTAGATGGGAGAATGCCAATGAATACCAGGTGCTGTAGGCTATATTTCAGAGGAAGTAACTGGCAAAACCACCTCTGAGTATTCCTTGCCTAAAATCCTATGAAATTCATGGAGTTGCTCTAAGTCAACAAGTGACCTGAAGTTACAAATGTGCGCATGTGTGCACACACACACATGTATCGGACAAGAACATATTTAAATTAAGGGCTGGACAGGGCTACTGTCAGGTGGATCTGTAACCAGTTGGCTGACCATTCCCAAAGGTGCTCACCAATGGCTGCTTTTCATCCTGGAGAGAAGCAACTAGCGGGGTGCCACGGGGTTCTGTCCTGGACCCCGTGCTGTTCAATATTTTCATCAACGACTTGGATGAAAGAATAGAGGTCATGTTCATCAAATTTGCAGATGACACCAAATTGGGAGGGGTTGCTAATATGCCAGAGGACAGGATCAAAATTCAAAATGACCTGGACAGATTGGAGAGCTGGGCCAAGGCTAACAAAATGAAATTCAACAGAGAGAAGTGTAAGGTCCTACACTTGGGTATAAAAAATGGAATACAGAAATATAGCATCGGGGACACGTGGCTGGATAGCAGTACATGTGAAAGAGATCTAGGAGTCTTCATAGACCACAAGCTGAACATGAGTCAGTAGTGTGATGCAGCAGCCAAGAAAGCCAATGCAATTCTTGGCTGCATCAATAGGAGTAAGGTGTCTAGATCGAGGGAGGTACTGGTACCACTCTACTCTGCTTTGGTTAGACCCCATCTTGAATACTGTATCCAGTTCTGGGCATGCCATTTCAAGAAGGACATGGTCAAACTGGAGCAAGTCCAGAGGAGGGCGACCAAAATGGTGAGGGGCCTGGAAGCCATGCCCTATGAGGATAGACTTAGAGAGCTGGGTATGTTTAGTCTGCAGAAGAGAAGGTTAAGAGGGGACATGACAGCCATGTTTAACTATTTGAAGGGATGCCATGCAGAGGAGGCACAGGGCTTGTTTTCTGCTGCTCCAGAGACCAGGACAAGGAGCAATGGATTCAAGCTGCAGGAAAGGAGATTCCATCTGAACTTCAGGAAGAATTTCCTGACAGTCAGGGCTGTCCTGCAGTGGAATAGGCTGCCTCAGAGTGTAGTGGAGTCTCCTTCTTTGGAGGTTTTTAAGCAGAGGCTGGATGGCTATCTTTCGGGAGTGCTTTGAGGGTGTTCCTGCATGGCAGGGGATTGGACTGGATGGCCCATGTGGTGTCTTCCAGCTCTACATTTCTATGATTCTATGAAGGATAAGAAGCTGTGGTCCTTCTTTGAAAGGTAATTCCCATAATCCCTCTCCATCAGCACTGTGGCGAGAGCTGATGGAAGTTGTACATCTGGTTGGACACAGTTGTCCAACACTCACTTTGATCCAAATGATCCAGCTTATAAAACATATCTTCTGTGCTGTGTGAACCAGTGTGAGCAGACAGACAACATGTAAAAGTAATTCAGCAAAATTCCCCCTGTGCCAGATCCATAGGTCTTCCAATGTGGCAATATAATCTATCTGCCTGTATTTAACAGCAGTGCTTTGAGTCTGATTTCACTTTCTTTTCTTTAGCTGTGAAAGATTTAGGAACTGAGAAGGTGCTTTGTTATAGTACTTGCTGAGCCTCCGGGGGTGAAGAGCAAGGCTCGTACCTCCACATTACTCTCTTGCCAGGTGGTACAGCAGCTTGTTGCAGCAGTTAAAAGACAAAGCCATATGCCCATTTTTCCATCGTAATTGCTGTAGAGGGAAGGACATTTGGGAAACAAAAAGAAAAATGAATGGCAAGAGGGATTTTTTTAAAAAACTAGTCTTGAGAAGATAACAAAGATCAGCACTAAGAAACAAATAAATGGCACTCTGATTTGGAAAAGCCTGTTGATTTTATCACAATCTGCAAGTATTGACACAACTGGAATACTTTGCTGGAAATCTTTGAAGGCCATACAGAGTGGCAGCCTGCTCCTCAACCAAATGAAGACAAAATACTTAAGAGCCAAGCTGGTTTCCTCCTACTAACTTCAGTGAGACTAAATCAGCTTGAATCCAACTACTTCAGCTAAATTTCATTGTGCATCTGGTAGTAGAGAAAGAGAGAAAAACACAGTGATTTAATATTTCTGTTCTTCTGTAAAGGCAAGGAATGCACTTAGACTAAGAATGCAAATCTTCAGTTGTTTTGCTAACACATGCAGGAATGAACAATTTCAAAAGTCTTCTTCCCATTGGGAAAGATCATGTGAGTTGTGTGGAATCTAAATTCTAATCCCAACCATAGTAGAACTGTTGAAACAATTGCTGGTCAATCAATTTAGGTAAATCTAGTGATGCAATGGGTATACTCTAGAAGGTACTACTGTTGGATTTGGCAACATTCTTCAAAATCTATTGTTATGTAGGAAGAGCACACATAAAGGAAGGAGGAATCAGTATGTTGAAACAAATTGCTTTATCCTGGGATGTGCCTATACCTATATGGTTTTGTACACAAGACACAAGTTCCAACTGTCTGCCTTCCTTCCTTCCTTCCTTCCTTCCTTCCTTCCTTCCTTCCTTCCTTCCTTCCTTCCTTCCTTCCTTCCTTCCTTTGCATGGGCAGTTTGTTTCATTATTGATGTACTTGTGTATCTGAAAAATGCATAGTAACATATTACAGAATTTCTCATATCCTTGGAAGATAATCAAGACCTAACAATAGATCTTCTTCAGTGATAAAATAGTCAGCAGACAGCCCAATCTCTCATGTTCTCAATGTTAAGCAAGTTAACTTGGGAAAGTCTGTGGAAGGAAAATATTTCCTCATCGCATCTGAAGCTACATATGATTCATGCAGTGTTTTTTATAGATAACTTGGGATTCAGGAAAACATCCTCAGTAATGTGTCTGATGGGACTCAGTGAGGTGCTGAGGGAACCGTTATGACAGAAAACATTTCTTCCATAAACTTCCAAAAGGAAACTCCTAGGATTTAAGTCAGTGTATACCTGTGATGTAGACCTGAGTTGATTCACTTGGATTGAAGTCAGTGACTTTAGTGACTCAGCTTGGACTTGACTCAGCAATAACTGATTCACTAACTTGACTCAACTTGTGACTTGTATAATTTTAGTGACTGACTGTCTGTACTTGGTTCAGTAACATTTAGTAACATAACACATTCATCCAGAAACCTTACTACTCTCCTTTTGCCTATTGATGATCTGTCTCAAGCCCAAAGTGTGGGCACGTTTCTCAGAGGGGAACAACAAATGGGTTATGCAATGAACTTGAGGAGGAAGGATATTTACTTCTAAAGCTTTTGAAGCTTCAATAATGGGGAATTAGAAGGATCCTATTCCTCACTTCTAAAAAAGCCTCCAGCTTTGCATATGGGAAGTAAGAAAGATTCTATTCCCCACTTCCAAACATGCAGATTCTTGTATGTTGATTCACACAAAAGCCTCCAAGTTTGCAAAGTGGGAGTAAGAAGGATCCTGTTTCCTACTTCCAGATGGCAAAATTGCAAATGTGGACAGCCAACTCTACTTAAATTATTAAAACTGACTTTATTCAACTCTGTTCAGAAATTCTGGAATATAGGTTGGGGTATAAAGTTGGCTCCCAGACTTAAGATATGACTTGAGGCTTGACTTGAAAATATCTTGCAAGGATTTGAAACCCAACCTGAGACTTGGAATAAAAGACTTAAATACATTATCAATGTATTGAACCCAAACAGTCCACATTTAGGCCTTCCTTTATATCTTGCCCATTTATATTTATTTATGGAACCTATTTATCAAACTGATACATATTTTGTTTGCATATACGTTAAGAAGGAGTAAACCTACTCATCAGACATGTGATGAAAGCCACACATGTTTATATAACTTGGATAGAGGTAAGATCCAGACTACTGGTTAAAACAACACTAACTGCATATGTACAATGATTACACCAACCCTGATTACACCATTATCACAACACTTCTTTTGTACTGTTTTAAACTTTAATTTATTTGAGAACAAGCTCCTGGTATTTAAACAGTTTTTTCCCCTCCTTATTTGAATGGTTATCATTCAAATAATTCAATTTCCCAAGTAGCTACAATTCTCAAATGACCTGACTTTCTGCCTCTCACCATCTAAAGACAAAAAAGAGAGGGAGAAACACAGAGCTACAGTTTAGATATAACTAAAAATAGGTACATAAAGCTGCCAGCTTCTTTAAAATTTCTGCCTAATGAAAGGTCATTCTTTATCTTTTATGGAAAAAAATAGTTAATGGAATGCACTGTTGTGATTAAACTGAAATCTGAATGTCTTCAGAAAGTTTGAAAACTAAACAATAGTATTCAAGATAACAGAGGAAAAATAATTTCCTCTGGAGAATGACCTTTCTTAAATGACACATCCACCTCCTTTTAGCAGATGTCAACTGTGCACTATATACAAACATACCCATTTGGCTAGACAAGGGTTTTTCACAATAAATAAAAGGGAAAAGAATATTTGTGTAATTGTTCTTGTTCAGAAGCTTTTAAGGACCTAAAAAGAAACAAAGAATTTTCCCCTGTTTTTATGCTGTGGTCTTGGTTGATTTTATTTACGGGACACTGATAGCAGATTCTCATGAAAGATAATAGACAAGATGTCTTCTAGTGGGTCAGCTTTCTGTGTATTTTATTAAAACTGAACTGTTTTTATCATTTTTTTTAACAAAAAAGGGGAATAAATAGCAACTGTTATCCTAATAGAAAAGTAAGGAGAAATGACAAGCCAAATGATCACACATAGATCCTGATCAGATATACATCTTGCCTCCTTCCTCCAGAAGAAAGCTGGCTAAGATGCAGATTTAGATGCATGAAACTAGGGTATTGCAAGTGGAGTTGTCTACCTCCTCTTCCCCACAGTACCATTCAAGCCACCACACTGAAATGGAAAAATGTTGAAAACATTAAAAAATAAATGGTTGGAAAAAAAGTATTTCCTGAGTATCAGGAAATGTGGAGTATCCTAGACTGATGTGGAGTATCCTAGACTGATGAGAATATTTGCAGTTTGGGGCAAACTCTGCATGAAATGCTGTTTTCTGTGCAAAAAAGCATATAGATTTTGTATAGAACAAATTCTGAGCTACATTTTCTGCATTGAAAGCAACATTTTCAGCATGGTAGAATTTAATTCTCAGATATTTTTTTCTATGGAAGTAATTTTTTTCTGTATAGAAGACTGTTCCCCCAAAATGTGGGTGCCAGAAATACCATCCCATGATGCCAGTGCCTCCCTGAAAAAATGGGGAATGAATTAGCTCAAAGAGGAGGCTTGTGAGAGGGGGGGCAACTTAGTGAGATCTTGTTACCAACATCTATGGGCACCTGCAGGAAAGACTCAGCTTACACAGTGATGTAGAGAAATCAAAATTGTGCTTTATTACAATAAATCCACACATGCTTACAAAGATCCACACATACATACACTTGCACAAGAGCTAACTGAGACAAAGAGAGGAAAATGGGAGAGCAACTGTGAACGGTTTGGGTGATATTTACCGGATCAGATGAGAAGTGGAGGCTTGAGTGCTGGACCCAGGGGCAGTTCTCGGATCAGGAATTGGACAGACAGAGTGATGCTCAGAAGGGTGAGAGGCTGCAAGTTCTGAACCTGAAATCAGGGGTATATGCATCTGAAAAATGGCCTGTGGTGGGGAAGTTCCTGGGTGAGAAACAGCAGGGGATCTTTTTCCTAACAATGGGTCGGGTCTATTTGCCTGTTAATGTGCACAGTGTTTGATTGAGAGGGATGTGATAGTTAATCCAATCATGAGTGAGGGTTGGGGAATGCAAAGATCTGAGTAATAAAAGGGATCAGAGTAAATTTGGTGGGCTTCTGGGTTGGTGTCATTGGGGGAGACATCCTGCTCCTGCCTAAAGCAATCATCTGCAGGATGTTGGTTATTGTGCCTAGCAAGTGACCTGATCTTACTTTGGGGATTTTAGGCTGATTGTCCTTTCTTTAGCATGTTTACCATCAGAACAATCCCTTGCCCAGTTTGACCTTCCGATCACTTCATGGGCATGAGTTTTGATATCAAGGCCAATTAATTCTGTTGCCAATTAAACACAGTGCCATTTGAGTATGGTGCCCATCCAGACCTTACCAGTATCAGGGACCAACAAAGTGAGGCCTTACAAGACTATGCTTTTTGGTTGTTTTGTGTGTGTGTGTGTGTGTTTTCAGTAAAAATCTTGACCTGCAAATAGCCTGTGCAGCTTTTGAGGACCTTCTCATAGTGAAAAGAATAGTGCTAAAATTAGTTGTTTCTTTAAAGCAAAGAATTATATCATTTCATCATACATAGATTTTGGTTACCTTGATGAATGGGACAAACTGTTAAGCAGACTGAGAGAGGTACCCTGCAGTAGAATTGTAATGGGATTGATTGTTTAATGTTTTGCAAATTTTATACTTTATCATCTTTTAGTTATTTTGTTTTAACTTCTATTATAAGATGTCTTCAGTCCCATTTTTGGAGATAGGCTGGATGTAAATCAAACAAATGAAAATAATAAATTAATTTAAAATATCTCCAATGTTTTTGCTGAGAAATCTCATCAGTACAAATTTTCACTGGCTGTTAAATGTATTAACCATGTTTTTTTTTTTCTTGAATTATTGTAAGATAGGCAGGAGAAAGTTAGTGGGACCAAGTTGGTGGTACATCTTCTGTTAAGAAACTTATTGTTAAAAGGTCCACAATAAATAGGAAAAATCTGGACAAATTGTAAAGAATAGCCATCAGAACTAAGCAATTTGCTCTACAGATGACCTAGGTGAAAAATAATAATTTCACTTTTCATTTCACTACATTAGGTAGTGTAAAGGCATCAAGCATAAGCATCTGCAACTTTGATGTGTATGCTGTAATTATGAGGTGAGATGATATTGGGATGATATTAGATCTTGGCATTTATAACACGTCTTCAAAAAGTCAGGTGTCACACTGATGGACCTAGCTCTAACTTTGTGCATGGTGAACAGCATCATCCACTGTGTTTAGGAGTGCCAATTTTATTTTTTTTAAAAAATTGCAAGTGAGAAAAAAAATCAGATATTTTCTATTGGACCTGTGAGATACATCTAGAAAAATAAAATAATTCTTTTTTTAAACATTAGATAAATTTGTTTTAATTTATCATGGCTGTCTTGGTTCCCATATAGGAAGAAAGGTAGAATATTAAATAAATAAATTTAAAAAGAAGAAATATTCTTTTCATATTTGTGTACTTCTTTTGTGAAAATTTCACGAAGGTACTTTGCACAAGCAAATTGTATATCTTTTGTGCAGACTATAACATTTTAGTACAAGTTTTGCCCAAAGAAAGAAAAGGAAAAAGAAAAACCTGTGGATTTTTTTCATTCATATGCAGGGCCAAAAATCTCTCAATGTTCACAGTTTTTTTCATATGTTATAGCAATAGCAGTTACATTTCTATACTGCTTATCAGTGCTAAGCATTCCCTAAGCAGTTTACAATGTTGTAAGCTAGTTGTCCCCAACAAACTAGGTAGTCATTTTACCGACCTATGGAAGAATGGAAGGCTGAGTCAACCTGGAGCCCTGTAGGATCAAACTCACAATGTTGTAGCTGCAGTACCAGCATTTAAGCACTGCACCACCAGGGCTTCTGTTGTCTCAATGAAGATAAGAACATTTTTTTCACATCCCTACATCTGTTCATCCTTGATAACATAAATATATAGATCTCTAAGCACATAATCTTCCATGCCTTGAAGAATGCTATGTGACTGGGATTTCAGATGTATGGTATTCTATCTATGATAGAAATTTCAAAGACCTGGAAGAGTAAATAGGGTATGGTCCATTACAGCAGCCAGGGAAAAAAAAATCAGCTTACAATCTCTGAGAGATAATGAATGAGAGAAATTTGCAGATGTGTGGTATCATTTTCTTGTGTGTACAAGTAAGGAGTTACCTCCATATGTTTCCCAATCTGCACAAATGAAATTTTGGAACAGTCTGCTTTGGTTGGCCAGAATATAGTACCGTAGACTATCTGTCAATGATTTGTTAACATACCTGGAATGCATTGGAAATCTCGATTATGGTGTTGAGATAACCTGATTATTACTGTTGTATAGTGTGCTTAAGCAGCATTACTATTCATGCACAGTATGTGTCTGTCTGTTTATCTGTCTATCTTATCTAAACAGGTTTCTTGCTAGAGGAATCCATGCACAATATGTGGACATATGATCTGGTCTGTTTGTTATGCATGAAGTTGGAAGTTAGGCTCTCCAGGTCAAAGTCCCAAGTTTCTTTGATTAGCATGGTCACTTTTATTTGACACCCCACAATTGCAGATGCCCCTAATTCTCAATTCTTTTGGTACATGTTTAAAAACATATTATCACAACAAATGACTGTCCTTCAAAATTTACAGCATCACCACTAGGTTGCACAATGGCACAGTCCCTTTTGTGTAAATAATGTATGAAGAGGGCTAATCCCATGTGTATTTTTAACACTCATCAGGTAACTGCTTGAATTATCCTATAATAAGATACCTTGACAACAGAGATCTTTCTCTTAGCCCACACAGATACTAGCACAAGTTTGTGCATCCTTGTATGGATGTACCACATTAATTACTTGATTTGAGTGCTGTCCTATTTATATTTTATTTCACCAAATTCTAAGTGTCTAATCCTAACCCTGAAGAATACTGGTCATAATGTATGGCTTGCTGTGATACCACTCTCATTCTCAGCCTCTACAGAAATGAAGGTACATACTAATAATATTATATAATTGGTCCCTTTGCACAATCAAGACATCAGACTGTATTAATCAAGTTGTTGTTTGTGTGGCAAGCACAGTTGATCCTATGGAGACACAAAAAATAACAGCCACAAGCAGAATAAAACTTTTAAACTAAGAGAAAAAAAAAAGATTTCTTGAGCAATAGGATTATTCTTTAAACCTAGTCAATATTATTAGTTTTTTCAACCCAGTTATATCCATCCCCAAGGAGAAAATTTAGTGGAAAATATTGTCAGCTGATTAGATGGGATGAGAAACTGAAGACTGTCTGCCACTAAGTGAGAAACAACCAAGATAAATGAAAAGTCCTATTACTTCCTGGTATGCACCTATCTGAAAATTCAATTTAAATCTAAAACTTTGAGAGGTTTGGTGAGAGTCATTAAGGTCAGATGATCATTTCATGAAGAATATCAGTCCTCAGACCTCATTGAAATCTTCTAGAACTGATGAAAACTTTCATATGTGCCACACAGGAAAGCCCCAAACTGTTTTTAAGACAGTGGTGGGTGTTCAAGGCTGGCATGCAAGCCGTTATACATTTTGCTGATTTGTAGGTCCGTTTTCAAAGGAATGAAAATGCAGATATGCTGCATTAAACCACCAGCAAAACTATCATTATCAACCATAACAACTATTAGCACAAATAAGGAAGGGGAATAACATCATATTTTGGTTCCTTCTTAATATAAAACTTCCATACAATGAAAAGTTTCCTGCAAGCTCCTTAGTTTTCTCATACTGGCACTTTTAGGAATTTATGAGTATATCAATTAAAGATGGGTTCTTATTTATAGTTATGGTGTCACTGTTGACTATAGAACAAAATATATGCTGAAATCTTGATGGGAGGTTATATCACTTTAAACTGACTTACAATTGCATCATTTAATTGTGCCATTCCACAAGGACTGTATTCCCAGAAGAGGAGCAGAAATATAGCTATACCATTGTGACGGTTACAGAAGAAGAGCCAGTGGTGTGGCTTTTGCACTTTGACCCCATGGCACAATGGACAAAATGCATGGTGTCCTGATGCACAACATCACAGTTCACTAAAAGGATTCTGTATTGCATCAGAAACAAAAGTTACATCATTGTGAAATTATGCATTATAGTCTCTGGTGCAGGATCTAGGCCATTATTTTTGAAATTTTGAGAAACAAATGGATTATACATACCCTATTAATATATAAATACAGTCTCCTTTTGCCAGCATCAGGCAAAACAAGATCACTAAAATGATCCCAGAGCATGTGCATAGTGCCATAAATATATACACCCACACAGAGACAGACACCACCCCACACCAAGAATATATTTTGTGGATATTATCCACTCAAGAATGACTCTGAGTCATGGTGCAGTAGTAGGTCTTCCTCTTTTTTGCTAGAAAACAGAATACAGACTATGCTCTAGGAAATCAGAAAATACTCTTAAGAAATAATGCTTGGCTCATTGAAATAGCTCTTAAAAATATAGAAGTTTTCAAAGACTAATGAAGACAGCACAAACTACCTCTTTCTGTAATCTAGCCACTCCAGTCAAGCCTCATAACATCTACTATAATGTCCAAGGGAACAGTTAGGGGCAAATTACTTCTTCGATACAATTATTATGCAAAACTCTTTGACTTTCCAACACAATACTGACTTAAGAGTTCCCTCCTTGAGCTCAATGTAACTATTTCCAAGTAATGAACAAACGGCAAAGTGTGTACAGCCTAAGGCCATTTCCACATGGTGTCACTGTCCCACAATGGGGACGCATTGGCAGTGGTCCATGAATCATGCTACCACACGATATTGTCACAGTCCTGCTGCCAATGTGTCACCACCAATCACAATTGTGGGATATATCATTAATGGAAAAAATCTGTTAATGGCCCACAATCAGGTGGTGCTTCTGTTGCTAGCAGCCATGTGGAATGGGAGGAAGTTGGATTTATGCACTTCCTTCCTCAGTGCAGCACAGGAAAGAAGCCAGCTACGCTGTGGAAGGAAGGAGTGTGTCACTTATGCTCAAACATGCAGGCAGCTGGCCAGCTGCAGAGGAGTGTTAGTGACACACTCCCATCCTGGCAAGGGTGCTGCTGGGATAATGCTGGAATGACAATGAAAAAGGATGAGGTACAGAAATGGCCCAAGTTACAACTATGAGGTGGCAACTATAATGGTTGTCTTAATTGTGTCTGTGTGTGCACAGTCATTTATGACACTTCTGCTGGACAATTCCTGAGGTGGCTCAACTGCACAGGACTCTTGGTGGTCTAATTATTCTCTGAACATAACATTTGGGGAGTTCTTAGCCCCTCCTAGACTAGTCCTGAGGAGCTTTCCAGGGTCCATTGTATTATAGGTAACATAGACAGAAAACAATATTAATGAGTGCAAGCATCAACTTATTTAATAACCTGACAGTGTAAGATATTGAAAAGTATTAGGATAAGATACTTGCAGAGAACAGGAGGCTTGTTAAACTCATACTGTTGATAATGTCTGATCTTTTAAATTGGAAATGCCAGAGGTTGAATCTGAGATCCTTTGCTCCTCTAAGCAAAACATGTGCTCTTCCACTGCTGTTTGCAGATTGCACCTCTTAATTGTTAATGGGAAAAGAGAGAAGATGCAGGATGGAGTTATGCAGAAAAATGTTCTGCATATGTTCAGAGGCACAATTACCCATGCTTGATTCACTGACTGATCTTTGTAACTAACTGCATATTGCTACACTTGCAGAAGACATCCTTCAAGAGCTAGAGTGATATAGTGGTTTGAGCATTGGGCTATGACCCTGGAGACCACTCTGCTTGGCCATGAGTGACCTTGGGTATGTCATACACTCAACCCTAGAAAACTCCATGATAGGCTTGCCTTAGGTTTGTCAGAAATCAGAAACGATTTGAACAACAAGATAATAACATTGCCCTTTAGCTGAAATAGAAACATCACTATTTACTAACCTTTAACATCACTCCTTATCAAATCTTAACAAACAACAGTAAATGAACAATACACATATTGATGGTGGTGGGAGGAGCAGAAAGGAGGCTGTAATATGATATCCCATGCTTTACGGACTTTCTTAACCTGACTGTATCCATAAGTGATGGACTACCACCATTCACACATAGTAATTTGTATTATGGGAAATTTGTAAATAAATAAAAACATTGATATTTTAAATTGCAACACAAAATGTTCCCCTCAGGATCAGTGACACCACCTCTATGACATTCTCTGTAAATCCCATGGTCTGTTTTGAAAATCAGGATTGATAATGTGGCCAATTAAATTTCAATTGCTAGTTTTTGTGGCAAAATGTTAATTTTACAATTTCCATTGTTTAATTGTCAAACTTAACATTCCTAGCTCTGTGGCAGGCAAGGAAAATCAATGATATATTTTTCTTCACCACATTAGTTTTAGAGCTGTTGTTATGCTGCATTTCATGGTATGCTAAGAGGCACTGCTCAATAAATGCAAAACCATATGAATTCCTACTGGACTTACACATTGAAGTGTTGACATATAGAGTTTTTAAAGACTGAGAAAGAAAAGAAACAAATTTGATTTTCATTTTCCTGTAGTTCATGACATTTCTTTGGAACAAGGTGGGCAGGGACAATCAATTTAAAAAATCAATCAAAATTGATTGAAAAATTGTATCTTATACTGTTTGGAAAGTCTTGGGAAGACATTTAAGTTAATATGATGTGAGCAACAAAGAGAAGTGAAAACTGCCTACTTTGTTAGTTGGTAATGACTAACTTTTAGTAAGGCCTAAATATCATAAAGGCACTAGATCCTATCTGATCTTGGAAGCTAAACAAGGTGAGCTCTGGTTAGTACTTGGGTGGAGAACCACCAACAAGCACCAAGTGCTGTAGACTACATTTCAGAGGAAGGAATTATAAAAAACACCTCTGAGTATTCCTTGCTTAAGAAAACCCTATGAAATTTGTGGGGTCTCTATAAGATGACAGGCAGCTAAAAGGCATACAGGCACATACAAAATGATTAGTTTTTACTAGAGATGGGTGACTTTGCTCCAACAGGAATTATAATTATCTCAACAAAAGATAACTCCTACATCCCAAACTCAAAGAAAAGTTCTGTATTATTTTGAGATCTCTTTTCACATGCACGCATATTCATCAACAAAATGCATCTTGGAAACATGATATGTATTCTGTAGCAATGTCATGTCATGCACATTTGTGTCTTTCATCACTATGCCACCATAGGAAAAATGAGATGATCACTTCAAATGTCAAGCCTTTATACAACAGTAGCTAGGAATAAACAAATATGTCAGTTTTCTCCTATGTTCCATATTTTTTTATTTTTTTAAAAAACTGATCAAACCCAAAACATGGATGTGCCCTGAAAAAAGGGGCAGAACATAAAAGTCACATTCAGCAGAGAACACAACAGAATATTTTCTTTTATGGAAGAGACTGGAAGTGATCCTGTTACATCTGCCTGAATCAGGGATACTAAATCAAGCATGTCATGTGACCCTGCTTGAACACGTCACTGAACGCACCTTATGTCTTCATGAAATAAATGGATAGCTGCCATTTGTGTCTGAAGGTAAAAGTCTTGAATGTGGTATGGGTTGAGAAAAAGAGAGAAATAATGACTGTTTCGGAGATGGTCAATGGACTATGTGGTAGGAAGAAGAAGAAGAAAGACTACATTGAGTAGACAAATGAACCAGAATCAGGGCTGGATTTAGTAGGGAAGCTGAAAAAATCCAGCTTGAGAAATATTTCCAGGGGTAGGAAAGAGATGGAAAAAAATCAAGGAAGTTCTGAAACCCTTCCTCAAACCCATCCTTCTCTCCTATTTGTCAAATTGAGCACATGGGTAGCTAATAGTTATAACAATCTCCACTCTTGTAATGGTTCCCAACCAGCAGTCTGAGGTGAAGCGAGAGCTAAGCGATTGACATGATCAAGACCATGGAGCAAGTCAGAACTGAGGACAGAGTAGTTAGGTAAATCCTCACTTGTATGTGTCTTGTTCTTTCTGCTCACTGGTGATATATATTGTTTTTTAAGTAATTATTGGATTTGTGAGATGTTTTAATGCATAAATGGAGAAAATTGCACAGCTACATTAAAGTAGCAGCTACTTTCTTTCTTGAACTTTTAAAAATTAAAAGCAACCAAAAGATTATTTACATCTAAACTATATCTTATGTGCTCCCTCCTCCCTCTTTTTATATGTGTGGTAGAATTCAAATACGTAACTGTGTTAGTCTGGATGAGCATGTAAAAGGATCTTGTAGCACATTTGAAACTGAGAGAAGGAAGTTGGTAGCTTAAGTTTTTGTGGACTTATGATACCAACTTCTTTTTCTCCACTTAATCTGAAGAGCGCTATAAGATCTCTTTGCTTTCTGTATGCATGTGTATGTGTTCATGTGTGAACATATGCATGCTTTGTGTCTTGAAAAATATATGTGCTAGTTTTGCACAAAAACATTTTATACAAACAGTGGAAAATTTACTAGAGAAAAGATGCATATCACTAGACACTAAAATTTTTGTAAGGGTTAATGAAATTTCAACAGGCTCTCTTGGTACGTTAGCACCCCAGAGTTTCTTTCACACCACATAGTTCTAGCACTATGGGATTCTAATATCTATCCCTAACTTGCAAATCCCAGGATTCTGTAGGATGGAATTTGGTAAATTAGAATAGAATCATTGAACTATAATTGCATTTTTTTGGAAAGTATTTCATTTCTCATTGAAAATTAACATATATACCTGGTGTTGCCCGAGATTTTGTTTTCTCACACACAATACTTGTTAGAAAGATTTAAGAACCTGTGGTCTCTAATTCCCCAAACTCTCTTGTCCTGTACCTGTAACTTTTCCCCATATTCTTCAATTCAATCTGTATTCAGAGTTATTAACACAGAGAGGTTGGGTTCCTGTGAGTTTTCAATGCAGCTCTCCCACATGGTGGACATTGGAAACAGGAGATAGGACAGCCTCTGTGGGAGGATATCATGAGATTCTGCTTTTTAAAATATTTTGACTGAGTACAGAGACAGAGACACACTCATACAGAATCTCAGAATAAACACTGCACAACAACACATTTTTTTTTTAAAAAAAAACCAATTAAAAGAAACTCAAATGTTTTTAGGGTAAAAAGGGAGTTTTTTTGCGGGGAGGAAGACTCCTCCAAAGAATCAGGGGATCTGATTTTCCTAATTTTTTCACACATCCTTAATCCACTTAGAATGCAGAATGTCCATGCTTCTTCCTGTTATGCTGAAAATTTACCATCTTCTTTATATTGTTCCGATTGATCTGGGTTTTCTTTCTATGACTATATTACAATATGATAACGGAATTGACAAAAAGTAGGATAATACTATTCACAACATTTTTGAACTTGCTTTTAAGTGAAAAGATTATTGATTGTGTCAACATCCCTTACTTTGCTTCATTCAAAGATTCAGTGTAGAACAACAATTTACTCTATAAAGAAGCACAAAGTACAATTGCCTTATGTCATCTTTTGTATTACATCGTATTATTTCTGGTAATACTGAAATATGTTGCTCTGCTGCTTTGTCACAGAATTCATTCCAGTGGTTACTGGATAAAAGAGGCCCATCTATTGTCCCTGTCTTGCTTTTTGAAGATGATAAACTTCACTTAACATTTCAAACCTGTGACCATTTTGATAGAAATAAGGTTGATTGAAAGAAATAATAATGGAATTCTGTCTCAAAACTATGAGTTGCAGTGATTTACCTTCCCATCCAAATTCCATTTGGCAGCACAGAAAACAATGAACAAAAGGGGTTTATTAAACCCTGTACATCCACTATGTACAACTCCATTTAAAAGTTGTCCAATTCAAATATTCTCCCTCAGAATTTGAAGCAGTTTACAATGTCTCTGTTTAGTATAAGTGAAAAAATGATTTTCATATTATTTGCAAGCCAGAACTTCATTTATTCTACTGGCACATACCCCTATATCTATCCAAAACTCTGATACCACCCGGATACCATTATTCATCTAGTAGCATTTATCTTTAGCATCTAAACTCTTATTACAGTGTTTTATTTCATAACCCTTCTTGAGCAAAATTAGTTTGGCCTTGGTGGTGATCCATGCTCTGGTAATCTCCAGTTTGGACTTCTGCACTGAGTTATTCATGGGGTTGCCCTTGAAAAGGTTCAAAAGCTTTAAGTAGTACATAAATTCACTATTTGAATTCTAATTATACTTATTCTGGAGGAATTATATTGACTCTTCCTTTGCCACCAAGCCCAAATCAAGGTAGCTATCCTAACTGGCTCTGGGCTAAAATATCTGAAGAAGCAGCTCTTTTGGTACCATTACTCCTATGCATTAAGATAATCAGGAGACTCAGCATTCTGTCACTAACAGCATTTCATCAGCATTTACTAGAGTAAACCAAAATAAAGGTGACCTGGTTCTAGAATGTCTCAAAGAAGGTGAAGCAACTGTCACCACATGTCTCTTTTTCTTGAATCAAGTCAAAATGATTGTTATTATCTCTCCCTCAATTATTTTAATACTTGGGCCTATACATTTTACTGTAATATTTTAGAAAATAATTTTCTAACATGTTTTCCTTTAAAAACTGTATACCACTTATAAGCAAAAGATGTGTTTGTTTCAAATATTTGAAACCGGTCTTTCAACTAATTAATGCAATTATCAATTCTTTATTGTTTGGTGTCCACTTCTGTAAATGAGAACTCCATAGGATGTAGTTTCATGTGATAAGAGGCCTATGGTACTCTCACACTGGTCTTTAGGACATCAGTAATCACAGAAATTATTGGGTGATATAACTATCTTCTATGGCAGCGGTTCTCAACCTGTGGGTCACAACCCCTTTGGGGGTCGAATGACCATTTCACGGGGGTGGCCGCTCCTCTATCCCGCCCCGCCCCCTTTTGAAACAAGGTGGCCTCACAGCCAATAGGAATGCTGTTTCTGAGACCCTGCGCTGGGAGGAGGAGAGAGGAGGCATGCTGGGTGTGTGCGGGGACATTTCCCCATCTTTCCCTGCTGGGTGGGGAGGCGCTGTAGGAGCCAGAAGTGGAGAGAGTGAGAAGAGAGAGCGTGGAGCCAGAGCGTGGAGGCGGAGGTGGGGAGAGCGAGAGGAGAGAGTGTGGAGCTGGAGCGTGGAGCTGGAGGTGGAGAAAGCGAGAGGGGCTCGTGGGTGTAGCGTGGTCAAGGGGCTACCGTGAATATCACACCTCACTCCCGAGCCCTCAGAGGGATGAAAGTAGGAAGGAAGGGGCACCCGTGCAACATGGGAGTGAGAGCATCCGAGCAGCCGTGCTCTCTTTAAGGGAGGGAGGGAAAGTCCTGTAGTGAAGGTGTGGGTCGCCGCTGTTGGGGCTTCGCTGAACAAATCGATGGAAGAAACAGGGAAGAGACCTGCTCAGGTTTCTTAGTGCGGAGCGCCTCTCCTCATACTGGGGTAGGGAGGAAAAGGAATAGCGAATTGACGTGCACATTTGCTTTAGTCTGCTGCCTGGCAGCTGTAGGCTGCTCTGGAGGAGGAAGGGGCAGAGCGGTGTGGTGCGGTTGCACAACCAGGAAGCCAGCTATGGGACGAAGGAGCAGTAAAGAGAGAGGCTCGCGCAAGAACCTGCTTGTGTGAACGGCACCCTCCACTTCCACGATAAGATAGCGTGCGGAAAAGCCCAGGCGTGGTGGTGCGCAAGAGCGAGCCACGCGCTCGCGTCCTCCTGCCCCCTGTTCAGAAGGGACTGAAATCACTCCCCTTCTCCACTACTGGGAGCACCTCCCATCTGATGGGCCAGCTTGGGGGGACGGCGGCAGCACGGGGGCAGGCCCCCTCCTCGCCATGGCCTCTGCCCCACTCGCCACAGAGGGGGATGCTGTGGAAAGGCTGGGGGGCTGCAAGGCAGCACTTTTCCGGGGGGGGCGAGCTGTGCCTGGCGCAAAAGACAAAGGCGCTGGGATTCCCCCCGACCAGGGTCGACACTTTGGAAATTTTCCCCACACTGCCCCCCCAGCAGAAGCGAGAGCGAAGCAGAAGCAGAGCCTGGGGGAGGTTCTCGGAGTTTTTCCCCGAGGGAGACGCACGGCTCCTCTTTCCCTCCCTGCCTGCTCCCCTGTTCCCGGCCGGTGAGGTGGCCTTTGCCGGGTGGAGGGAGGCATTGTAAATAATAAATAAATATTTTTTTGGTTGGGAGTCACCACAACATGAGGAACTGTATTAAAGGGTCACGGCATTAGGAAGGTTGAGAACCACTGTTCTATGGCTTCTGGTCTCTGCTGTTCTGGCAGCTGAGTAGGTAGGAAGAATTCTCTCTTTGTCTTTCTCAATCTTACATCTTCCCCTATCTCTCCCCTAAAAAGATGCTGTTCCCATAACACAGGGATCAGTGCTCACCCCTGGCCTCCCACAAATAATTTCTGTAGGCTTCTGGCAATAAGATTTGTTGCTTATCAGCTTTCCAGATGAAGGGGAGAAGAGTAAGTGGGGGAGGAGGAGAGAGGTATGTTTCTTTTACCCCCTGTTGCCACACAGAAACCAGACAACAGAATCAGTGGGAAAGAGTCAAGGAGTAAGTTGTTCATTCATCCAATATCTAAGATGCAGGACAACTCAAGGATCATAATATGAAGGCAAATATTACAAATTCAAAGTTCATATTTGAAGCCACAGAACTATGACCTTCAATGACATCAATAGTTCTAACTTTTCTCTAATTTTGATATGCACACTTAACTCTGCTAGTTTCCTTCTTTGCTTTCACAGTCCTCAGCCTTTTGTACCCACATTTGTTTAATTTGATTCACTATGGGGATTTTATTTACAAGTATCCATGAAATATCCATTTTTGTCATTCCTCATTTTCATTCTCATGTGTCACCATCATTGCCACATGAGCCGTTACTGTTGAATTGGAAAGCTTGGGTACAGTTCTTGGTTTTCTTCACTTCACTTTATATATTTCCTCTGGGCAATGTTCTTCTTTTGAATTGTTACACTAATGATATCTAGCTTGGTTCACTTCTTTTCTCCCTCTGTTATTATTCGTATTTCTAGCTGCCTTGATTCTACAGCTATACCAGCCAGAATATCAGATCATCACCTCAAATGTAATAAGCAGAAGACAGAATTCTAGAAATTTCCCCAAACCATCATTTTTACATTCTTTCTCTCTCCTGCCCCTCTTCAAATCTACCATGCTTCCCTCCCTTCTAGCCTCTGGTGCAATTGTGGATTGAAGGATGAAAGAACGGGGATGGTGGCTTCCCCCCCACATAGTAGACAGTTGAGGGAGGGGATCCTAGCTGCCCTCCAGATAATAGAACTTCATTCTTTTCCCCATGGATTTGAAATGTGAAATGTTTCATATTCTTAACCTAGTAAGTCATGAAATGCAACAGACTCCCTGGAATCCTAAATATTCATTGCTGTACTGCAGATTTTACCCTGCTTTCTCTTCCTTGACTCTTGATAGATCTATTGTTTTTTTTGCAACAATTTGCAAGGATCTCTGCAGAACCAACACTCGACAGACTTTCTTCCAAAACCCTAGTCTTTCAATTAGAATTATAACACAGTGACCCAGGTAACTGGAAACTGAAACTGAGATTCACAATTTCAATCATAAAGCATGAGACTTCAGCCACTGTCTAAACCAGTGGTTCTCAACCTGTGGGTCACGACCCCTTTGGGGGTCAAACGACCCTTTCACAGGGGTTGCCTAAGACCATCGGAAAATACGTATTTCCAATGGTCTTAGGCTCCATTTCCTCCTCGGTGGTGGTGCGCAAGTGCAAGCCATGCGCTCGCGCCCTCCTGCCCCCTTTGGTGGGAGCACGTGTGGCCACAGCATTGCCACAGCAGGAGTGGTGGTGCACAAGCACGAGCCATGCGCTCGTGTCCTCCTGCCCCCTGTTCAGAAGGGACTGAAATCGCTCCCCTTCTCCGCCACCAGGAGAACCTCCTGTCTAATGGGCCAGCTTGGGGGGGCGGCGGTAGCACGGGGGGCAGGCCCCCTCCTTGCCACGGCCCCTGCCCCACTCACCACGGAGGGGGGCGCTGCGGAAGGGGCGGGGGACAGCAAGGCAGCATTTTTCTGGGGGGGCGAGCTGCACCCAGTGCAAAAGACAAAGGCCCTGGGATTTCTCCCTCCCCGGCCAGGGTCGACACTCTGGAAACTTTTCCCACACTGCCCCCCCCAGCAGAAACGAGAGCAAAGCAGAAGCAGAGCCGGGGGGGTTCTCGGATTTTTCCCCAGGGGAGACGCGTGGCTCCTCTTTCCCTCCCTGCCCGCCCCCCCCCTGTTCCTGGCCGGCGAGGTGGCCTTTGCTTGGGGGGAGGCATTGTAAATAATAAATAAATAATTTAATCGTTGGGGGTCACCACAACATGAGGAACTGTATTAAAGGGTCGCGGCATTAGGAAGGTTGAGAACCACTGGTCTAAACAAATTCGAGGGCAGAAGGTTCATAATTCACCATGTGGAATCTGATGAATCTCATGCAGAGAAGTCAGGTTTTGAAAGGCCTCTGGCTTAAGGTGATGCCTCTCTACCAAAATCTGAGCAGAAGCAGCTGATAAGTACTTCAGGAGGTTTCACCAAGCTGGAACTGGGGAACCCTAAAGAGATACCTGCATAATTTGAAGCACTCCAGTAGGGATAAGAACAGCATCAAAGGACACAACATTTCCTGCAGAGGCTTAAACAAGAAACATTGAGCAATTAACCACCTACCATCTCAAGGTCAGGAAGCTATAATTCTCCTAGCAGCTACAAGGAGTTGTAGTTTACAGCTGTTCCTGCTATCAGTTTTTCCAGTACTCTTGCTTGTTGATTTATTCTGGATTCTTGAACTCTGGATTGCCATAAGTTTTCCTTTTTGTCTTTTATTTGGCTTTGACTGCTGGCTTCAGATGACAGATTTTGCAATAGTTGAGACATTGCTACTGTATGCTATTTTAGCTTTGGTGAATTATTCTGGCAAGGGCTTGAACTTGCAGTTCAACCATATTTGGATGGTCTTGTAATACTTATCCCTGGTTTACAGACTGAATTTCACAACATCTGAAATGAAATTATTGGGTGACTAGCATGGCTGAAATTCTGCCCATCCTTAGGCTGTTGAAATCAGTCCTATTGCAGCCATTTGAGTACATTCAGTACTGTTGTTCCCAAAGAAACCCCAGAGCTACAGACTAAGCACATTTTGCTTCTGACACTTCTAAATATTTCCCCTTCAAACAGCTGCCCTCAAGACCTCAGATATTTAGGGATTTATACAGCAGCAGCAGTGGCTTTTTTATTTTTAATAAATGGCCCTTAAGGCACTTTGGAAGGTTATAGCAGAATTAGTAGTTTGGTCACATTTAATGTGTTCCCTTAGAGAAGCAATAACACAACCTTGTTATTTCTTGTGTTATTAACTTATAAAATAGCATCTAAGCTCAGTGCACTTCTTGTTAGATGGCAGTGTAAAAACTAATAATAATTGCATGGGGTTGATCCCCATTAATGTATACCGACCCGTACTGTTTCAGAAATTGGCTTATGAGTATTCCCTTAATGGATCAACAGAGAAATAGTCATTATGTACAATGTTCTTTTAAAAAATGAAAATAAAGTTTGATATAACATTATCAAAAACACAACAGAAATAAATCCTTCTCCAATATAATATTTGCAGGAAAAAGCTGCAATACTTAGGGGATGAAAATATATACCTTAGTCATTCATTCATTATTCAAAATATATCTCACACCCTTTTTTTAAAAAAAAAATGGTACAAAGCAGGTCAGAACAAAGAAATCAAACAACAAAAATGCAAGGCGATGAACATTCAAATTGAACATTATAAGCGCACATTATATCAGCAGCATTAAAAGCATAACCAACACCATAAGGCAAGAAAGTAAAAATAAGGTAGCAGAGGAAAGAGGTGAAATGAATCCCTCAGGACAGGGTAGACCAAAAGGTCTCAAAGGTTTATCCTGGTTATTCAAGGACTGCAGTTTATGGACCTGGCAAACACTTCTAGAGAGGTCATTCAGTGTAACTAGAACCAGAACTCACAAAGTCCTGTTCTTAATGGATACTCATCTTTGATCTTCACAAAGTCCTCAGATATTGAACAGACTATAAGAGAGCATGCATGGGTATCACAGGGCACATATTTCATGTGTGTGTATCTCATAAGTATGTGTGTTTTTTAAAAATGTACTAAAATTATTTTTCTCAACTTATGATACAAATATAACTGTTAGTGTCACTGAATGGAAATTTAAACCCATAAGTCTTCTCTCAGACTAAGAACTTCATTTATGGGTATATAATCAGACAAACAATTCCATATTTCACATCTGTCTCTCCCTCTCTCTCTCCTTCTCTCTCTCTCTCTCTCTCCCTGAAATGGAAGAGAATCATACCTGGTTACTGGCTAGAAGGATCTGATGTTCAACCAAAAAAGTAACATTACGAAACAAGTAGATTATTGTTGGTGTAGAATGGGAAAGCTTACACTTTCCAAAAGTTCTAAATAGCCAATTCCCAGTGGCTCTTGGAGTCCATAGGCATCTGCTCTGAACACATAGTCAAGGGTTCATAGTACCCTTCATGCCATGGTGTGAAGGTAGTCATTACTAAAGTGTGGGACAATATTTCCAACCTGAGGTCTAGCCACCCACCAGCCACCACCACAGACTGTAGTACACAGACTGGAAATGTGCCAATAGCTCAGTCCTCAATGCCATCAATGGAAGGAAGAGAGATGTAATCAGCTTATGAGGTGCATGGAAGAATTTTGTGCAATTTACACAACCTTAACACATTCACAACTCTTAAGTCAATATGAGAACTGCAATACAGTTGTCCTTCAGTATTCAATATTTTTCTGGATTTTGAAGTATAGCCTCTTGAAACAAAGGGCATTTCTGCACAACACTGTTATAATGCTATTTTCCACTTTCAACATCCCATGGATTCCAGGGGTTTGCAGTTTAGAGAGGGGCCTTTAGAATTCTCAGCCAGAGAGCTCTTTGGCCTCACTAAACTACAAAGTCCAGAATTACATAGGATGTTGAAAGTGGAATAATAGCACTATAACAGTGTAATGCAGAAATGGTCAGAATGTACATACAAAAATGTATTATGCAAAGCTGTGTGCAAAAATGCATACATTACCAAAAAGAGATATGCACCAAAAAGTTAGATAATGGGAAGGCCTTCAAACAGAATCTAGCCTCTGTTCAGTCAGACTCACTTTGAGTCTTCTACCAATACCACTCTAGTCTCCATTTCATTAGTTTCATCATTTTCAGGTGCATGGAAAACTAGGGACTGGTTGGGCTCAATTTCCCATATATTAGAGAAAAATGAATAGAAAATGTACATTTTCTTAAAATGTGTACAAATAGTTGGACAAGTGCATACAAAAAAATCCATATGAACTTCTATGCAGGTGCAAATTTATCACTGTGGTGTGGAAAGAGGACAGATGAAACTGAAAGCTGGGAAAATAACAGACTGAAAGCAACATTAAATATTCACCCACATCCTTCTTTAGAAAGACAGAGAAAGGTAGAGTGAGCCTTTATTAAATACTCAGTTTCTTTTCTCATAATGTTGAAATTTTGATCCAAGAAACTTTATTGTGTTATTTTACTGTTGCTTTCAGGATTTGTCAATGAATGAAATGGAAGGACATCCAAGACAACAGGCTTTAGCTGGAGGCATGGGAAAAGCTAGAAGGTTTAGCTGAACTTCTTTGTAGCCACTGGAAACAGAGACTGGTCCATTTGGGAACCTGGAAACAGGTTCTGGGCCTCCTCAAGCACAAGAGTCAGATTCTGTGTCACCCTTCCTAGAATTGCATACTGTATTACCAGCTGCAAAGAAAACCTTGACTAGTCCTAATACAAACATGTCTGGGTGATTAAACCAGCTGTACTGATTTATGGCCAGCTATTATTAGCCAGGTTAAGGCCATTCCTTCGAAGGGGTAGCAGCACCCAAAATCTCTGTTCTTCCTGGCTTTGAGTCTACCATGTTAATTTCTGGCTTTTCTTTGGATTATTCTTTCCTGACTAGTACTGGACTTTAGTAGGCTTGCTTTTCCTGTCTGGACTCCAGATTATCTTGAAGATGTTTCTGTCTACTTTTATTCTTGCTGACTCTTTCTGCATGACCCAGCACTGACTTAGCTTCTCCTCTGGCTGTTTCCATGAACTATAGGTACCCTTACCTAGACACTTTCTAAGCTTAAACTTGACAGGTTTTTCTATAAATCTCCAAGGATCTCAAATAGCAGGACAAACTCTTTTCTGGAGATTAAGAAAAACTGCTACCAGCTTGCTAGATAAATCAGTGACCAAAAAACAACATTACTGCAGGGAAAAAAACCAGTGGATATTGTGTATACTACATATTTATTTGTACAAAAATTAATATTTTTTGCTGCAGTGCTGTAACATTTTTTAAAGTGTTATAGTGTGAAATTGTTTAAAAATGTACAGAAGCTCTTATAATTTACCTAGCAGGGAGAAAACATTTAAAAGCATTCATTCATGAAATACGTGATGATTTCCATTCCTATTCAGAATGCATTTTGTCAGATTTTCGAATAAGATCCCATGTCAAAGTTCAGCACCAAACAAGGACTTGACATCCTAGCTTGTTAACACATTTTGTCTTGGATGAAACCATCTGACATGTCCAGATGCAGAAGAAAACCATGGTTCTTAAAAAATAACAAAACCTTTGCATCTTCTTTCCTTATGTATGAAGAGGTGGGGAAAACACATGTGCTCCATGCATGAAACATGCCCTAGTTTCTTTACCCTACATTTAAGTTAATATATAGGACAACAGTAGAGCAGATTTTAAAAAGAAAGATCAGCCAGAGGACATTGTAAATAGCATATAGGTGGTGCCTTATTCTAAATCTTCTCATGTTTCTGCCCAGCAGCCTTACATACATATTGAACAGGAGGGAGGACAAGATAGAGCCCTGTGGAATAATCGAACTAGGAAGTTTTTCAAAAGTTTTTTGAAATCATTGACAATGAAATTGCTAAGGAAGAGTTTGCATATTAATAAACTCTTTTAATAAGTTTCAAGCACTCTGAAATTTAATTTCAATTTGGTGCAACTTTCTTTAAATTCTTTATTTTGTGCTAGATTCCCTTTAGCAATTGTGATCATTATTCTATGATGTGTGACATTGTGTTGCATGTTGTCTGTAATTTAATATGATTTGCATTTTATCCTTATAGTACTAAGCCTTTTCAATATTCAGACGGAAAAAAGAAATATGGCCCATGGGAACCTGCCAGTTAGCATGCAGGAGCAAACTGTCAAAGAAAGGATATACTGAGAAGATTGCAATTTATGATATATGGGATTTATGGTTCATGAGCTACCACATGGTGGATGTTCTCATTTAAAGAGATGGCATGCACATTGAAGAAGTGCTTATTTTGAAAGCTAGGCCACTTTTATGATAAAGTAGCTTCAGAGTAGTTGCAATTAAAATGTAGTTATAACTGTTCAATTAAGAGGAAATAACAAAACAAAGATAGTTTAAAGTATACGTCTAACTATATGTTGTCTGAGGCTGTGAGCACATCTCAGAGTTTAATATAGAAACCTACCTCTTGCACTATTGCTTAGGCAAATTTGCCTTAGAAGCAGCTGTTAAAGGTTCCACTTGTTATTGTTGTGTTGTCCCTTTATATGAATGTACTTTTCTCTTTTCTATACACTGATTGTCTCATAGCTTTCTGGTCCCTCATGTAACTGTGAAGAGATATTAGTTGTCCCTATTCATTTCCCATTGTAAAATAATTCCAAAAGATTACAGGCAAAATACCATAGCAGCATAAATGCTGTCAATCTTTAGAAACATTTCAGGTTTGCCTGTGGAGCGTATATTACTACTCACCTTCAGCTAGAGACAGGAAATTACTTACCTTGAAGTTGCAGCTCTTTTCCTCCAGTCATTTTTCTGAGGGAGACTTGATTGTCATTGTTGCTTAATGTGAGACAGTGTGCCCTATTTGATGAGTGAGGTTAAGGTTTTTTTTTGTTTTTGTTTTTGTAATGTAGGGCATTTTACCCTTGATTAAGCTACCTGCTGTCATGACACTTTTGAGAAGTGTTGCTAATGTTATTGAACATGTACCGTGAAAAACCTATAGGGGAACTGGTGTGAACCACAGTGATGGGACCCTGCTGAGACACAGGGCCTTTCTGCATTGCACTGTTATAGTGCTATTATTCCACTTCAACATCCTATGGAATCCTGGAGTTTGCAATTTAGGAAGGGGCATTTAGAATTCTCTACTGGAGAGCAATTTGGCCTCAGTAAATTACAAACCCCAGAATTCCACAGGATGTTGAAAATGGAATAATAAAAGCACTATAACATATAGTGCAAACAATCCCTTTATATTTAAGTGCTAACTGAATGGGTGTGACATACATAAAAGCTTTGCATGTGTAAACACGCAGAATGGTCACTGTGCTTTAAAGGATTTTCAAGACTTCCAAGGTTCTGTTCCCAACATATATGTGTACAGTCTGTTCACATGACTAGCTCAGCATGTTACCCTGAGAATTTGGGGGGTCCCGCGAGGGGTGCCCAGCCTTGCCAATTAAAATACGAAATGTGGGGAAATTAGAACTCAGAGCACTGTTTAGCTAGCGAGAGGCAGGATAATGTAGCGAGATCTTTAACTCTATGTATACAGCAGCGGGTCAGAGAGTAGCTAGACAAGGTTTTTCCAAATAATAGACAATTCTTTATTAAAGGTAAAAAGACACGAAAGATGGAACATAAACTAACTAGGTTGGACAGAGAAACGGAGGTTTGCAAGGGAAGGCAATACGACCTGTCTCGTAGTCCTGGAGAGAAGAGGGTTCCGGGGAAGAAAGCTCAGCATGGGGTGCTGAGGGGAGTCCCTTAGACAACCAGCGGCAAGGTGGGATGGCAGTCCAAAGTGATCCAATGACTGTTCAAAAGTGAGGGGTTTTTATAGGGAATTTTGTGCCTGCCGGCAATGGCAAGCCAGGTGAGAATGAAAGGAGTTTTGTTGCTGGACAAAAGGATTTGGAAAGGTCAAGTTTAGCCTGATTGGATTTGTATTTGAAGATAATAGCGTGGCTGGAATGCTGATGGCCCAACATAAAAGAGTAACTTGATTGAAAGCCATGTGACTATTGTAAGGTTTGCGGTGGGAAGTTCCCTGAAGCTGCAAGCGAGGTTTGAATTGCTGGCTACAAAGAGGAATGAAATGTAAAACCATTAACGGCTGCTCTCTGTCTGTGCTTGTCCGGAGAACTCACAAACATGTGAGATGAGGTAACTGCGAGCCAGTCCAGCTAAGGCCAAATTAAATGATATCAAAATGATATCTAGGTGTTCTCACCAGGGTTGCCATACCAGAAGTAACAAGCAGAACCAGATACTGTGATCTCAGTTTTCAAGTTTTGCAAATTCACAGCCAGCATTTTCCTGCTTGATGTGGAGGTCAAGATACAAGCTCTTTCCCAGCCCAGAACTGGTAGTATGAATTGTAAAAGCTACTAGTTTGAGGTACAATACATACCTGCGTAGCTTAAGACAATATTAAAATAAACACATATAGGCATATGATATACTTCCACAATACAGAAATTTGTATGCCTTCAGAGGCAATATGATAGACTAAAAACTATCCTTAAGAGGATGATATAATGATTTATTTTGGGGAAAAGAGGGCAATACTGGGCATTTTATTCAAAATTATACCATTGCACAGGTAACACATCTACTGTACTCAGGGGAGGGGGAAACAGCGAGAAGCAGCACAGTACAAAAATCCAACTTATACTTACCATCCCAGAAGTAATACATTTATACATATATGATAGAGGAAAAATAAATCAATTAATAAGAGAATGCCATAATAGTGTGTCCAGACCTTTGTGCATCTCCCAGCAATGATGTCTGTGAGCAGAAATATTTTCAAATCCTGAACAATTACCTTTAAAACACAACTTATGTTTGGGCTTGTTCTGCCTTAGACCAATGGGTTGCTCAAAGAGCACACCATTTCCTAGGAGGATTTTTTTGGGGGGAAGGATGGAGATATATGGGGCATTTTACTTAAAACAACAAACACACACAAAATCAGCTTACACATGTCTCTTCAAAGGTAAAAAGGACTGAATTGCTTGGGATTTAGTATGAACACCAAATTCTGAGAGCACCGAAAATCCATCTGTTTTCACGCAACAATAGAAATCATAGTAGTGACGACAATGTTGATCTATAAAACCATTCTTTGTATGCATATTCTCCCATTTGTGGTCCACTCATAATAAGAAGGTGAATCAGTTGAAAAGATTAATGAAAACAGAAGGTGGGAATCAATGAAGATTTTTTTTTTCTAGGAGTAGTCTCCCATTCCAACAAAAGTCTACAGTGCACACAGTAGGAAAATAAAAGCACTGCAGCACAAACTGGCACATGAACTTCCTTCTCCACCATTTAGGGAGGCCACATGCCCTGTAGCTCTATAGTTAACCAAAGTTTCAGTTATACCATAAAAAGACAGATGTTTTCCCTTGCTAAATTAGAATCTTAATGCAACAGAACTGTACCATTGTTACTGGGAAATATATCAATTACAAGTAATATATTAGTAATCTTCTTAGTTGCTTCTAAGCTCTGGGATGGTAGATTGAGGAAAGGAAGGGCCAAAGTGCTGGGAACACAACAGGATGAGAGAAATGGGTGGATGCACTAAGAAGAAACCATATATTACTATGAAAAAATGCTCAGGAGAAGAAAGTACGTACAACTAGAAATTGTCATATGTTTGTATATTAATTTTAAAGCACAAGCTGAGTAAGAGTCTGTAGATTGCTTGTTCTATTCTAATTTTCCCCTGAAATTAAACTGGAAAAAATAAAGCTGCAGCTGCCTTGAAGATACATAACATACATATGTGTTGTTTTTGTGCAAAATAGAGGAAATATAATTTTAAGAATAATGCATAAGGCAGGCTCTAAAGGCAACTAACATAATCATAAAATTATTTGCAAAAACCAGGAATTATGCCAATTTGACAGAATGTTGTTGGATGAAGGGAGAATTCTTATAGAAAATCAATGGTTGTGCTAACTCAAGGTAGCATTATTTAATAACTATTTTACCCACTCACTGATGACCTCAAACATTAGTGTCTAGCTATATGTAGGACTGGATGACACTCTCAGCCTTTCTAACTGTATTTGCCTATTGCAAATCTATTGTATAGGTTAACTCAGATATCAAAGTGGATTATGATGCGGCAGCCAAAGAAGCAGTCTATATGTCAGATGTCAAACAGAATCATTTCATTAATGCTTCTTAACAGAAAGGGAATCAAATACTTCACGATACTTCATGCATTGCAAGTATAGCTTCCTGCCTTTTCAATTGACATGAAGACAAATTTGTGTAACTGTTATACTGGGAACATGAACAAGTCCCCATGGTTGTTCTAGGTGTAGAAGTAGTCAATAGAATGTGGGCTTCTACCTTGGACAGAATTTTTTTTATACTTTTTATTAAAATTTTATATATACATAAAATACATTGTGTCATTTATTTTCCATTGTCATATCTTACCGTTATTCTTCAAATCCCTACTAGAACCTTTTATTCTTGCCTTTATAACAGTACTACACATATTTTTTCCAGTTGATTGTTTCTGTTTAAACTTCTAGTCTATCCTATTTCAACCTTCTTACATTATTCATCAATTCATTTTTAACAGTTGTCAAAACCCAATTTACTTTAATTATATATACTAGTACAAATTTAGATTCCCTCCTACTTTGGAGTATATACTTTCTAAGTTTGTTTGTTGTCCTGTTTCTATGTTTCTCTTACATCTTACAATACAACATATTTATTCAATTTTTTCCATTTTAAGCAAGCTATTTTATGAGTTCCCATTCTCTTTCAATATCTTCATCCATCTGACCTTTAAGTCTCTGAGTAATTATGTCAGCATTTTTTATTTCTAGAAGTGCATTTAGCCACTGATCTAGTTTGGGTGTTTCTTCATTCTTCCACATTTTAGCATATTCAGTTCTTGCAGTTGTTATCATGTAGAGTAGTATCCTCCAATATTTTCTTATTGTCTTTTGTTCAGTCACGTGCAGCATGTTCAGTAGATATGTTTCTGGTGACTTGTTGAATTGAATATGTAGGATTGTGCTTATTGTTTTACGGATCTCGTCCCAGTATTCTTTAGCTTTTTTACAAGTTCACCATAGATGGTACATTGTTCCGACTTCTTTTTGACATTTCCAGCACATTCCTGTGCCTGTATTGTATATTTTTTTTTCAGTTTATTTGGTGTCATGTACCACTTATGGAATATTTCAAAGTAATTTTCCTTCAAGTTCTGGGCCACTGCAAATTTCTGTGTATTTTTCCAACTTTTCTCCCAGTGTTCAAACTGTATTGTATGTCCTATGTTTTGTGCCCAAGTTGTCATAGTTTCTTTAATTGTTTCTTCTTCTCTTTCTTGCTTTAAAAATTCTTTGGCCGGAAAATTATTGAGCTTACTTTGCAGCAAACGGACACTGGATCATCAAGACTGGTCTCTAACACTGCAATATTGTATATGTCTTCCTAGAGGTAAGACATAAGCTCCATTGATTTTTACTTCTATGTGAGTGTGTAACCTAAGTAATCTAGAAAACAACCCTAAGGTTACCATCCTGGTTTTTCTTCAGATCATATAAATCTTTCACCTATTACCATTCTAGATACAAATTATTCAGTACTCACTTTTGAAGACTCAATTAGTAGAGAGCTATCAAAATAACTGTTGTACATAGATGGTGTAATGATCTTTATAGAAAGCACTCAGAGCTATACATTCTAAAGGATAAAAACCAAAGAAATCTATATACTATGTTTTGTTGTTATTGTTGTTGATGATGATGTTGTGTGCCTTTAAGTCATTTCCAACTTATGACAATCCTATCATGTGGAGAATGGGGTTGCAAAAAGTGTTCAGAATTGGTTTGCATTTGCCTTCCTTGGGTCTCAGAGAGTGTGGCCATTTCCGCAATATGCTGTTGTAGTGCTATTATTCCACTTTCAACATCCTGTGGAATTCTGGGATTTGTAGTTTACTGAGGCCAAAGAGCAATCTGGCTGAGAAGTCTAAATGCCCCTCCCTAAGCTAAAAACTCTAGAATTTCATAGGATGTTGAAAATGGAATAATAGCACTATAACAGTGTAGTGTGGAAATGGCCTGTGACTTGCCCAAGATCATCCAGTGGATTTCTATGGCTGAGCAGGAAATTCAAACCCTGGTTTCAAGGATCATAATACAATACTCAAACCACTATACCATGCTGGCTGTAGAAACTATGTAACAGAGAGATATTAAATAAAAATATTTTTTGCACTGTTTGTTGAATGTCAGCTTAGCTCTTTAACTGTGAACTTTTAAAATAGATATAAATAACATGCTAAATGCCAATCAATAACCCTTTGTTCTATTTTTAAAAGTTTTTAGATATGTGTATAGATAGTAATTTAGACACCTGTTAATTCATTCCTTCTTTCATTTGGTATTACTATACTCCTACTTATATTTTCAGTCTGGTAGTCATGTTGTACAGGGAATTGTTTCTCTGGATCAAAGTTCTTTAGAAGCTCTTCAAAATAAGTTTCACATTTCAGGGCAGCATAATCCACTTCTAAATCAGGCTCATTAAATTTGACATTATGTGGCATGAGAGTTTTGCTTCTATGTAGTTCCAGAAGTCTGAGCAGCCATTTCCATTTGCTACCAAGAAAGCAAGACTGAAATTCTATGCCCTTATCAACAAGTTCTTCAGATACTGATCCCAGTAAAATCCATTATTAGTATATTTTTCCGTGCTGCCACAGCTTTCAACAGTTTGAACAGGTATGGGTTACAATGGCTTGCAGTGCATGGAGTTTCAATGAAAGGATTAGCCGGTAATATTAGGACATAGTGCTGTGCCTCTGAAATGCTTTTACTGCCAAACAGTCATTAGAGATTTTACTCTAATTAGTTCATTCACAATATAATAATATCCCATTAGGACTCATTATTGACTAACTAATCATCAGCCATTAAATCCAATGTCTTGCTATTTAAAAATGCCTGTCTTAAATGACTTGTTCATTTGTGTATGTATTCCACAGTTGCCTACTGGAAGGATGGAAGATAACATGAGAAGTTATAGGTTGAAATGAATCTGCAATGTGTTTGTCTTCTTTCTGGTTGGGACAGCTGGTCTAAGTCACCAGCGGTGTTTTCAAACAAGGCTACATACTTCCCTTGGTTTTGTGAATTACATATGGTGCTTCATTTGCATCAGTCTGTCTGAATTTGTTCAGCCTTTTGCCTCATATATTTTTCTGCCCATATGTTAAGCTTATGAATGCTATGGCTCTTGGCTTTTGGAAATTATGCAGCCCGAGCCTTGCTAGTGCACAATTAATTCAGAAAGCCCAGAAGTCTTTCTATAACTGCCAGTTGCATGACAGAAAATGACTATAACCTTTATCTCAAGATTTCAAGGGTATTGTTTTCTTGTACACTTAAAATAGTTAAGTACATGTCAAAACATTTAATTATATTGTACCTTATTGATTCCAGCTTTTTTGTGTTGGCAGTGAAGGAAAGCTGAATTGTACATATAACCCTTTAAGTTGAATTTTGAACTTGAATGGCAGTGATGCAATTTGAATTCAATTGAACCATTTAGGTTAATGAGAATTAGCTATTTTGTCTTTGACAACTGAGATATTTTAGTGCTGGTGAAGACAGGAGTGCACTGTTTCTTAACCCACATAACCCAAATTGGATATAAGCCAATATGTTGTCTTTTGTTTTTATTCTTGTAATTTTATTGCTGTTCCTTAGCATTTTATAGATCTATTGATTGCTGGGAGCACCTTGAGGTTGCTTGTGTTGACGGGTAGGGTGTATAAGTACAGTAAATAAATAATACACATTTTCTGTTTTGAATCTAGGTTAATCTGGTACAAATCCATTAATTTTAGGTTAGTTTAGTTGTTGATAAAGCTTTAAACATAATAGGAAGGATTTTCTAGGCTCTGGTTTCTACTATGTTTTTCTAAATGAAAAATAAGATGGGCTCAGCCTTCAAGATAAGTAATGTGAAAACCAATGCTAACAGCAATTTAGCTTTTTACAAGTGTCACTTATATATCATTTTGTTAGTTTCAGCTCACTTTCACAATTTTGAGGTCACTGTGATCTTCTATGTGATTCCTTATCAAATGGGCAAATTTGATAAGGATTCCATCCACCCTTTCAAATAAAGTATTGCTAATAATATTGTAGAGTATGGAAGCCCATGGCACTCCACTTGAAATCTTTCTTCAATTTGATTAGGATCCATTAACGAGTAACTGGTGAGTTTTCCAGCTTGCTGTATGTTCATCCAATGGTCTTATCCCTTGCTGTATTTGTGCTATTTGCTGATCAAAATATCATGGGACTTTTTGCCAAATGTGTTGCACAAATTGAGATAAACTACATTCACAGTATTCCCACAATCTACTAAGCTTGTAACTCCATTAGAAATAGAGAGAAGAAAGTCAGATTAGTCTTGGAGGATTTAGTCTCAACAAATCCATGCTGGCTCTACTAATCCTTACATTATTATCAAGATGCTTACAGAATGACTATCTCAACATTTCTTTTAGTGATATCTCTCCTCATATTGAAGTCAGACTGACTTGACTGTAGTTTTCTAGATTTATTTTATTTTATTTTTCTTTGTATTATTTTATCTGCCTTTAGTCCTGTCGCATCACACTTGTTCTTTGAGATCTATCAAGGAAAGGAAAGAATTTGTGATTTCCTCAAACAGTGCTATTAGTATGCTAGGATGCAATTAATCTGGTTTTGTGAACTTGCATTCAGCAAAAGTAGCTAAATATTAAAAAGACCATCTCTGTCAATCTTGAACAAATGCTGAATTCCCCAATCATATATATTTTCAACTGACTTTGTTTTACTGGATTACTGTGAGAATGAAATAGGATCAATCTCATGCACACTGCTTTGACTTTTTTAAAGAAAGAATGAAACAAAAAAATTATAACAATAACGAGCATTGGAAATGAATAATCTAGAAATTATTATAATAATAGAATCTGTAGAAAGATGATGGAGAGTTATTGATGGATTCTGAGAGTGCTGGTGGTGTACATTTCTGGCAGTCCTATAGTTATGACTCATAGTCCATGCACAAAAGTGTTAGATCGTGTTTGTTTATCTAGGGGAGACATTTGGATCACACTATTAAAGTAACCTAATGTGTGCATTATCTTTTTGGGCATTTTAGCCTGCACAAAGTCTTAGTCTTGTCTAGTCTAGTTATAATAATCTTAAGTGCTGCTTTTATCACTGTTGCTTGAAATTTTCTTTCTTTCTTTCTTTCTTTCTTTCTTTCTTTCTTTCTTTCTTTCTTTCTTTCTTTCTTGTATAATTTAATTATATTTCTTCTTGAAATCCAAGGCTGAAGGACTATATAGTAGATAGACAACCTCTTTTCAAAATCAAGAAAAATGTAGTCCACCAATGACTAGTCTTTGCACTTCTTAAACCAGAAGGAGCCCAAATCCAGCTATCTTTGATAACTGACCATAAATGTGTCATGCTGTTAGATGCGTTCTAAGATTAATAGATGTATTTTTCCTGTTAAAAAGAATGGTCTCATTTCAAAATGGACATCTTTAGATAATATATTCCAGTCCATATTTCCATGCAACTCTTGTCTTCTGCAAAGCTCTGTGTTAGTGAGTGTTATTGCACAATACTAACCTTGAGATAGCAAAACACAACCAGTCACAACTGCTGAGTTCAACTTTGAGCCAACTAGATGTTCATGTGTTTATGAAACACACAGTTCCTTCCTTGCCTGTCAACAGGGTTGGAGGGGGTTAACTTTTCATTCTAAAGGGAACACAGCCATCTCTTTCCTCTGCCTTACCTTGCTGCACTCCACTGCTTTAAGCTGTTTTATCCAAGCCTAGTTCCGATACCAGCAGTGAGCTGGCAGGAAGAAAATGACTTAAAAGCAGCGAAGCGTAGCCAGGTAAAGTGGGAAGGGTGTGTGTGAATGCAGGTTTCAATTCATTCCCCACATGTTCTTTTTAATAAAATAAAATAAAAAAAATACTGCCTACCTCTGTTATATGACTAAATGTGGAAAGTTGTATTTAATAAACTCACATATGTCTGATTTCTTTCTTACTTTATATTGCCCCAACTGAGAACATTTACATGAAGCAATGCAAACTGTGGTTGATTGCAAACTGATAAGAGGTTGATCTCATCCTACCTCACCAATTTCAGGATTAGAGATGGCAATCTTCTTTTACATGATTACCATACATGGAACAACAACAATAATAAAAATAAATGAAAAGTTTTCCCCTCACTGGCAAATATTATAAAGGATCTTGTTTAATTTCCAATAATTTTTCATATTTCTGGATTTTTGCAAAAATTTCATAGACGTTTTTAATACAAAACATTGAGCTGTGTGCAAAATATAATTCTATTTAATTATATAGTATCTTATGCTATTATATAGTAACGTTGCAGGTATTCCACTACCGTGCAGTATTGTGGAGGGAGGTGGAAGAAGGAGAAGAAGTTTTGATGTGATTGGTTTTTTCTCTGACATAACAGAGATGTGAAAGAATACCATCAATATTATGTTTGAGACAACAAGGATTTATTGTGAATAATGGTATTGTTATTATATAATTATTATATAATTAGAGGTTGACACTGATGTGTGACAATCAGAACACCAGTTTCTCCCTTTTTTATACGGGGAGATTTATTTCATGATATTTTTGAGAATACAATAAGGCTGTATCTCACTCAAGGGGGAAGTTCTCTATGTTTTTGTCATTAATTATGTAATTAGTATGCAGTATTTGTATTATTTGTATGTATTGTACTAGTATGTTTGTAGGTGGTTATGTGTAGATGTTGTATGTTGTTATGTAGTGTATGTTGTTATGTAGTTTTTGTTTTGTTTTTTAGTTCTCCAATAAAAATATTTATAAAAGAAAAAAAAGACTAAGATGGAATGTTACTTAGACCATTTCTGCACTACACTGTTATACTGCTATTATTCCACTTTTGACACCCTGTGGAATCCTGGAGTTTACAATCCTGGAGTTTGTAGTCAAAGAGCTCTCTGGCTGAAAATTCAAAATGACCCTCCTTAAGATGCAAAGCCCAGGGTTCCATAGGATGTTGAAAGTGGAATAATAGCACTATAACAGTGTGATGAGGAAATGGCCTTACTCAAGACTAAGATGAAGGAAGGTCCTTTCCGCAGCTTGCAGTGGCATCCAGCGGTGATCCTGGCAGTGGCTCTGCCAGGAAAGGAATGAGACAGCAGCATTCTCCTCTGCATGGGACTGGCTCTCTGTGGAAGGGAGCATGATGGACATGCTGCTTCCTTCCTTTCGCAGCTGGAAATTTCCCAGGCTATGTTGGAACAGGAAGCACCGCCATCACTCTGCCATTTCCTCATGTAATTGGCAGGGAAAACCCATTGATTTAACTTGCAACTGCTGCCTGGGGACAGAAGAGAAAAAAGACCACAATGATGTCATGCAGAAGCATTATCACAATCCCATCCTCCTGTCCCCGTGGAGGGGTGGGATGTTGCTGCAGAAAGGGCCTAAGTGTCATATATTGACAATACTAGGTGCTGGTTCAGGAAGAACCATGTTATATTCCACTACTGTGTTGATTTCTCTTTCTCTAACACTACCCCTGCATATTCCACACTTCATATATACCATTTTAACAATATTACTCTTCCCTTTCATATGATCTACAGTTAGGAAAATTCAAACAAATTCAAATACATTTTATTCAGTGAAAACTACTACAACAATTTGACTGAGACCTATCAAGCTATCAAATCACCATGGATTCCAGTAAATTCTAATAACCAATAAAAGCAACAGAAAGGTAAACTACTTTATGGACTGTTAAACCGTTCCTGCTTCTTAGCTAAAGGAAGTGTTGGTTGTCATCACTTCTGCATTTATTCTTTAACTAATGTGTGGGAGAGCTAGTGTTGAACGAGGATGAGAGGTTGAACGAGGATGAGAGGTTGACTAGCACTATTGCAAGCAGTGGTTTAGCCCTAGCAGTTGCTCAGCATAGTAGCTCTGCTGTGGATATAAACTTCAATGTTGAATTTTAGTCCTCATACCGATCTAACAAATACCAGTTTCAGCACAACTACACAATGGTTGACATTTTAATGAAGGTTGACAAATAATGATTGGCTTGCAAAGTTGATCCTGAAATAGACAACACTGCTGGGGCCCTGCTTCATTTATCCTTATCACCAGATTTACTTTTCTATCCTTTCCCAACTCTTGCTTCCATTGAGCAATGTTGATAATGAATTGATTTTTTACCAGCCATATGCACAATGCCAAAATCACAAGTATTAATGTTGTCAGATTCAATACAGGCAAGTAAACCTGAACCTCTGTTTCTTTGAGTGTTCCTCAATATTCGTTTTAGAAAGAAATGGAATTTCTGCTTCACAAAGGAATTAATATCCTTTGTTTCTCCCACTGTTAAAATGCAGAATTTTAATTTTGTCCAGATTAAATTTGAAATTCAATTTTTGAGTACCTTGTAAAAAATAAATACAATAAATTAAGAAATACAATAAAATATATAAAGAATCAACAGGAAATACACAGATTGTTTGATTTTTGTAAACCTCTGAGCTCAAAACAGTTTGAACTGGTCATGATGATAATGACATTGGTTAATTTTGAAAGGAATTGGGTAACGAGTTAATAAACTACTACAAAGACATCTGTCCTACCACAAAATGCCAGTCATTCTACTGACTTGTATATTGTTTGTATGTCCACAAATTAGACATCTTTACTCAGAACTGCTTGGCCATTTTACACTGTGGTATGAATTGTGTTGTAGACTTGACCATAAGTGCTGGAAGATAAGAACATATAAGTTTCTGAGGGGAAACAGTACACCTTTTGTCACTGGTTCATATTTTCCTAATTTGAAACAAAAATGTAAATCTTTCTGACTGGCTTTTGTTGTTGTATTATTTTTATTGTGAATATTTAATTTCTTCTCCTGCCCTCTTACATGTAGCAGGCATGATATGTCGTAAAGCACACTTTATCCATTTATTGATATCCTTTGCTCCCAAATTGCTTAATTTGATAGCATGGCCTCTCCCACTAAGGAGGTTGATAGAAAGGGAAGTGGAAGTTACCTGAAGGAACTATTTATGCTATTTTATTTTCATTCCACAGCTTTTGTTACCTTTGTAGCAACCACAACAGAACTATGAAAAAGGAAACATACAATTTAAGTTAAAACATTTAGGTGTGAGCTGATATAGGCTCATTTAACGTAATTTAGTGCCACTGTGTATGGTACTAAAACGATGGGTTTTTTTAAACAACAACAACATTTTACAGTGATAGGCAAATAGTGCAGCAAAGTAAGCCAGTTGCTCATATTGGAAAAAGCTGCAATATTTATTCCACAAATCTTAATTCCCATACTCAGATGAGATGTACTTATTCTACAGCTGAAATAGCTTATCGTTTAGTTCCATGCTGAACATGATATGACCTTTATTTTTCCTATGGATTCAGTATTCTTTCTCAGATCTTCATCTTCTACTGCTGCTTAGGGATTTGCTGCCTTTTCTGGCTTAGTCTCTACTGCATTTTCTAACCCGATCATGACCTTTCACCGGTATTTTTCCTTCATTTCTCTGGATATTCACCCACTAACTCAGTGTTCTGCTTATAGCACAGAAATGACTGCAGTTCTCACTGATAACCTTTGGGACTGCAATAAAACTTCACTGCCAGACTAAACAGCTAAAAAAAAAAAAGTGGACTAGCTATGAAGTGTTTTGCCTGGGGCATACAATCATTGTGGGGCAAAAACTACAGATTACAAAGTAAACTGAAGGTTCCCAACCCCATCTTCATCTTGTAATGTTCAGAACCTGGGAAATCAGAAAAGATCAAGGCCCTCTGGTTATATCTTTAGCCCAATTTGGAAACAGCTAGGTCAACTTGTTAGTTATTTGCCATTAATTCCTTTCTATATTAACAAAAATAAAATTACATTACCCAATTTAACAAGAGAAAAACACTTTTTGAGTGATAAACTGTAACATCTAGTACTTTTCCATGGTTATGGGCTCACTTAATAGTGGATGAGAAAAAATATATGCTTCAAATTCTGACTTGATACTACTTCACACTTTGTTGTGAGTGTTGAGATCATGGCAAGGAGGGTCAGAAAAGTGTATTTTGTACTACAGCCCAGCAGCTTGTACTATTCAGATTGTTAAAAGTAACTAAAAGTTACTGCTTAGTTATTTTTGAGCAAAGGACATGAAAAGTTATAGAATCATATCTGTGCTGGTAAAGACATGCTGGAGACACTCTGTTACCCCAAAAAATGGATGCCATAAGGGCAATGCTGTGATGCCAGTACCTCTATGCAAAAGTGAGGAATGAATTAGCTCAAAGAGGAGCCTGCGAGAGGGGAGTAACTTAATGAGATCTTTCTACCAATGTTTATGGGCTCATGCAGGAAAAGAACCAGCCAGAGATTCAAAAGTAAGCTAAAATGTGTTTTTTATTGGGAGGAATTCACGCATGCGTACACACAAAATACAGACAGTCAAATATTCATACAAGAGCTAACTGAAGGAGAAAAGGAGGGAAAAGAATGTATAGAGAGACTGAGGGGTTTTGGGGGAATTTATAATTGCCAGTCCAGAAGGGTAGTGAAGAAGTTGAAATGTGACTTAGACTTCTGTCTAGACAGGCCAGATCAAGATTCAGAGCGACATAGTGGGGTACAGCATTTCATCTGACTGCATCTGACTTCTCAAAACTAAGGGTTTATATACTCTATTTTCTTCCCTGAAGAGGTGTGAGTTGATTGCTCTCTTAGCCTAGTGTACAATGGGAGTTGCAACACAGAAAATGGGGTCTGGAATGGACTGATTGCTTCAATGTCTTGGTTGAGTGGGGGTTTCTGAACCAAGCTGCAGCAGGATATGCACACCATAGGGGTCCTTGCCTCTGCACCTGGGCAGCTTATTGTTTTCTGAGGTTAGCAGTTGATAGGATTAGCTCAGAGTCATTAAGTTAGGCTTTCTTGGCTAATTTCAGTGAACTTTTGACCTGGTCACACTGGAGTTGGCCTGTTTTACAACAAGGATCCTTTCTTCCACATGGCTTCCAGTCAGTGTATATAATTTATATTTTATGCCAACACATCTGCCAATTAATATATTTTGTCAATTAGACCATATCAAAATGTGGGAGTGTATGGCCTGGTAACAACTCTTGGAAATGCACCTGCAACAAATGAGTTTTATAAACAACTTTCCATGTTTTGAATATCATCCTTTCATCATTTCAAAGCCTTTCTTTCCTTTCTCAGCCTTTGTACTGAAATCTGTTTTTGTTTTTTTCTCTCTGCTTTGAGGAAGAATTGTGAGTGTGGATGTGAACCCAACTCTCCCAGAACAGGAGTCTAGTGCTGGAGCCACTGGAACAACACTGAATGCTCCCAAAAGGATAAAAGGACATTGTGTGGAAAGAAAATCTATGATCTAAAGATTTTAGTGTTGCAAGTTGAAAGAGTCATTGCACAGATTACATGGAAGCCAGAAAATACAGCACTAGTTGAGGCAGGGTCAAATGCTGGAGCACCATCTGTTCCCAAGGGCCAGAGGAGCTCACAGCTGGTTTAATCAAATCCCCTGCACGCTTGCATTGCCTTTTCTTTTCTTGCTGAAAAGAAGCTTCCCCTCTGCCCCATTCCCTTGATGTTTGGTAGTGTGAAATGCAAGCCTCAGTACCACCATCTTGTCAGGTTTCTTTAATGCTTGCTTTTCCAGCCATGATTTACCTACTGCTCATTGCTGTCAAAGACTTTCTGTTTCATTATTTTCAAATCAGCTTTGCATACAACATAGGGATAATGATGGAAGACATGTCTGTGACTTATCTATCCTCATCCCTGTAACATGCAAAGGGAGAAACTTTTGACCTCCCTCAAGGTGCAGGATTTCCCCATATGTCATATATGCATTTAAGTACAGAGCATGGCTGGGAAGTTGTAGATCTCCAGATGTTGTCAGACTGCAGTTCCTGTTAGTCCTAGTCAACATAGTCAAATGTGAGAATTGAAAAGATTTATTGTCTCACAACTTCTGAAGGGCCACAAGTTGTTTACTCATGGTGAAGTGCTTCCATAACTTTCTGTATGAGAAATGTACATGCATTATGAAAAGAGAAGGTGTAAATCAAACATTTAATCTTGGTTATTCTGTGTAAAGCTTGACCCAACAGGAAGACAAAAATAATGGTTGCAAGTTGATCTGAGGGGCTATGTTTCCAAGAATAAGACGTATGTGATGGCAGTGAGTCTTTCACAAGCCCCATCAGCACCATAGTGCCTAGGGGGAAAATCCATGTGTAATGTATGGGCTATATGAGATGCAAGCAGTGAGGCTGTTGGGAATAAATGTGGCTGCTTAGTGGATTTTGGCACCTATATGACCACACAAAATGGTTTTCCCTCTGGATTATCTGGTTAGTTGGGTTTTACTTTGTCCTCCTCAAATCCATGTCCATATCCAACTGTCTCAGAAGTAGTTCCTTCCTCCACTCTGCAACCCTTGCATGTTCACGTCGTGACATGACACATTCTCTGTTCTTAGGTTTTGGCCTTGAAGTCTCAGGGAATGGGGTACTGTTTTTGGGAGTTAAAAATTTCCTGGGTTTTTTAGCCATTTGGGGGATTCTATGAAAGCTATAACTGTTAGGAATCAGCCTTCTTTTAGCAGAGTAGCAGAAGAAGCATGTTCCAATCTCTGTGTGGCTTCCCTGAACTGACACTTACTTAGAAAGCAAAACAAGGCAGGAAGTTTCAGATCACAAACTTGAAAAGTTTGCTAATAAATTTTACAATTACACATGCATGGGAGAGACTAGATCCTAACTAGTTAACAAAAAGATTAGGTAAGATAATAACTTCATTCTTAGCTCACCATCTTCCTAGTGGACAGACAAAATGTAGTCAGAGGGAAGAAAGTGGAAGAAAAATGTGCAAAGAGAGAGAGAAGACTGAGAAGTGTGGTCTTTTATATAAGACAAATGACCCTAAGGTCTATCCTGGGTCACATAGTCTGTTTACCTGGATATCATAGCCATGCATTTAAATCACACAAAGAGCAAGAGTGAAGCTTTAGGTGAAAAGGCAAAAGGCTTTGGCATGCAAAGGAAAAAGAAACTCTATGCTAGCTAAGCTTCATTTGCCCTAGAACAAGAGTGGGGGAGATAGAATGCCAGAATTTTCAAACACTGTTGACAAGGCAATCTTAATATATCTATGGGGCTGCATATACAGAAAATTTTTAGGGTTGAGACCATTTTTTTAAAAAAAAATTACTAGCATATACTAGCTGAAAAATTGCTTTTGAATGGTGATGACTTGGACCCTATGTATTGCTGCCTCCTTCTGAACCTTGAGGTACTATATTTCTCAAGTCACCCTCTGGAACTTTTCCTACAACAATAAACAGCTTACATCCTCCTATGGTTTGTATACAGACTACCTTTTCATAAAAGCAGCAAACTTAATCATTCCTTTCTGTGGCCTGATAAAACATGATAATGTATGATTTTATAGTTGCTAAAAGGAGGAAAGCATAACTGAGCTTGCTAGTCTCTGCTCACACTATTCATATAACCATTTTTGTATAATTTTTGCATGCAGTAAGAGTGGCTGATTTATCACAGAAAATGACTTTCAGTAACTTTTAAAGAGTTGTGCCATTTTGTGCTTGCAGATATTTTCTCTTTTTTGAATTATAGATATTTTGTGAGTGAGCAAAGCAGACTCGTATAGGATTCAAAAGTCCACCTGAATGGCTATCAGTGTTGCTAGTGTTCTGTCAAAGTTTCATGACCTTGAAATAATTATTTTAGTATTCTTAGGTTCCCCCTGCTTAGTATTTCAAATCTAAGTATACATTGAATTATAGCAAACAACCTATTTTTTATTATTATTATTATTATTATTATTATTATTATTATTATTATTATTATTATTATTATTATTATTATTGATAGTTCAGAGGGTAGATTATATCTGGGACTTCTTGCACAGATCAAAAAAAGGTATGATCCACCCTTGTATTTCATGGGGTTTTGTTTCTGTTACATTTGAAATCACTTATATCCAAAATCAATTTAAGGAAAGAACAGAGTAAAAGGAGCCATGGCGATAACAAAATATATTGGAGTTTGGTAATGTGATTGGGGTTTGTTTCTCATCCTACAGCTCACATAGCTGCAGGGACTTGTAAAACTCTTTACAAATAGAAAAAGAAGTGGATTAAGAATCAGCAAAAACAAGTAAGATTTTGGGCTCTGTAAAAATAATAAAGATTAGATTGGTTTTGTTCTGTGTAGGATATACATATATATGGATTTGGAAATTAAATAGTTTTTGGGAAAAGATATGGGTAGACTTTCTATATCAAGCTTCATGTCTTCCTCTGAAGAATGGTGTCTAAAATTCCTTCTTTGTCATATCACTTCAATCGCATAAAATAAATACATAAATAAATAAATACTTATTATGCTCACTAAAGGATTTCAGGAAGCAACTTTAGAAAAGATATAGGAATTAAGATAAAGTGTCCAAACCTGCAGAAATGAGTCTTAGTAACATTTACACCAATGATTCAAAGAAGAAGCAGAAGCAGAAGAAGAGCTGTTGATTTGCTTGTCATCAACCTGGGTGGCAAACAGCTTTGGTTTCTTTTTTCATTTCCACTAACTTACTGAGTTCAGTGCTGGATTAGTTTTATTGTCATGCTGGATTACAGGGTACCTCTCCTAGATTAGTGTAGGCAGCTGGACTAATTCATTTGAAGCACTGGCAGGTTAATTTCATACTAAAGGAGTGTATTTTTGAAGAAAGATTTCTTCAGAACAAAACCTGAACCTTCCCAGAAGACTGAGAAAAGCTCAATACATGATTCAACCCTATTAAACAATTTAAATCTGTGGGGGCTGAAGAAATGTGTGAGAACTTGACAAGAAATGGAAGTATAATCACTCAAATATGTTGGTCTGGGATTTGCATTAGAATATTCAAAGCATGACTTGAACATTCGGGTTGTGAATAACTAGATCCTGCAGTATTACACAGATAACCTTTATATCAATCATTGGCAATATACAAAATAATAAGTTAGTTTGGAATCAGAAGAAAGCTGGAAATCTTGTACAAGTGAGAAAAACTCATCTAAACAAAATATTTATATGTCATCCACAGGTATTAAAGAATCACCAGAATTGTCCCCTAGAAAATCCCATTGCATTAAATGCTAATAATAAGTCTGTCATGATTGATGATGGAAGAGAAACACTACAGTCTGTGTTTCATGTGGTATCTCATGCACATCAGTAGTACCAGCAAGGTACGAGGAAGGCAGGCAACAGTAAAATCATCATCATCATCATCATCATCATCATCATCATCATCATCATCATCATCTCTATTTGTTCTGGTCTCAAGTTACACAAACAATTTTTGCACAACAAATTACAACTGAATCATAACTGGAAATTAAGCAAGGATGCATTCCCAGGCATGTTTACTTGCAAGTGTATTACTTGAAAATCAGTAGGACTTGTTTCAAAGAAGTTCAGACTTTAGGATGTGAGTGCAATAGTGAAATTTACCATTATTTCTGTTTCTGAAATTTAGTATGGGATAAGCTCTGCACAAATGAACTTTAACTTTCTATGTTTCACATGATCATTTTCTGATGCTACCACAAGTGTTTCTTTCATATGATAGCATGGGGAGGGTCACGTCTGAGGGTCTGATGATAATTCTCACCTTTCAACAAGATAGGCCTGCTGGAAGAGACTGGTATCTAATACTGCTTTTAAATTCAGACAGTGTATCCAGCTGTCAAATCTCTTCCACAAGATCATTCCAGAGTCTGAGGGCAGCTAAATAAAAAGTCCTCTGGGTGACAGTTGCCAGTGTAATCATGGCTGACTGAATAAATGTCCTGCAGAGGACCTGAGAATATGAGGTAGATGATATGGGAGAATACAATCCCATAGGCAATCTGGACTCAAACCATGCAAGGCTTTAAAATGACAACCAACACCTTGTACCTTCCTAATTAATGGGAAGCTAGTGAAGTAATTTTTATATTGATGTAATATGATAACTCTTAGATGTATCAGTAACCAATCTGATTGTGTTTTGAACTAATTGAAGTTTCTGATCTAGCTACTGAGGTAGCCCAAGGTACAGTGTGTTGTAGAATTCCAGCTTTGAGGTTAACCAATATGTGCACTACCACCTTTAGATCCTGTAGCTCTAGGAAGGGGTGCAGCTGGTGTAACTGCCAAAGCAGATAATAGACACTTATCTATAATCCCTTGAGCCTCATACACAGCCTCATTTACAATCTCTTGAAGAAGGTTTTCAAAAATATCTCTCAACTTCAGCCTCATTTTCTCTTTTCTTACACAGACCACAATCCATCATCTTATATCTGTCTATGTGGGTAGGAAAGTACACTATAAACCAACAAGCAGTGCCTAAATGCACTAATGAGGAAGCAAGAAACTGACACTTACAAACATTGTTTTTACTTCTTCTCATCTACTATATAAAAGTCAATGTTTGTGAATGAATTTTTTCTGTTTGTCTGTGTCAGGCAGATGAAGACTTCATATGATAGGCTGTATGAGGCCAGAAGACCACATATGATTGGCTCGCTGTGAAGATTGTATGGAATCCTAGGGTTGGCAGGGAGGGGCCTTTAGAACTCTCAACAGAGCTCTTGGGCCTGGCTGGTTGCTAGGGAGACAAGGCCTAGCAGCTCTGAATAGAGATTGGATTGAGGAAAATGGGGGAAAGATACACTTACTGGACACACAGGATCTGAAATCTGTGTATTTCAACCACATCTAACTCCTAAGGTAAGGCAATATAATTCCTACGGTATTTTTAACAAGTGTTACCTATGAGAAAATAAAATCCCGGGCAATGCTGGGTAAATACGCTAGTCAGTCATAAATAGGAGGTGGCAGGAAGAATAGTTCCCCTCCCTTAGTATGGAATTAGTGAAAGTCACTGCTTATTCTATTTTGCCATGCTGGGAAGACTTTATGTGAAAAAGTGGAAGGAGAATTTGTTGGTTGGGGTGACAAATATAGGCTCGGAGAGGAATCATTACGCTTTCTGGGTTCTCCCGGCCATCTAGCATGTCCCTAGAAATAACACATCCCTTGGCTTGCAAAGGAATCCAGCCTTCTCTGACTCTTGGATTGTTCAATAACCCTGTTCATATTTTGCATTCTTAGGGTCAAAGCTTTATTTATTGAATAATTCCATTTGTAATATGTTCTTCTTCTTTTCCTACAGCCTTCACCTTTACCAAATATTATCATATTTTCCAACAAATTGCACTGTTTCATATGTCCAAAATACAATTGCCTCAGTTTAGGCCCTTTTTGCATGCCATTTCACATGCGAAAGAGTCTTCGGAGCATTGCGCAATGGTGAGGAACATTTCACACAACGTCCTCGCAATCACACGATGCTGCCAGGTCCACATTGCCGATTGTGTAATATATCATTTCGCGCGTCACTCCAGGCTCCCACATGCACTTACCTTGAGTGCAGAGCCTTCGGAGACATGGCCCTCATGTTTCCTCCCCTAGCACAGCCTGGGAAAGTACCTGGCTGCTCTGTGGTAGGAAGAGGCAGCGCCCTCACGCTACCTGCAGGCCAGCAGGGAGCTGCCGTGGAGAAGGAGCAGAGGGGATGCGAGTGCCTCTCACAAGAGGCTGCTCACATGATCCCCGCACACTCATGCCAGAATCAGGTAAGCTGTGGAAAGGGCGTTAGTCATCTCTGCTTCAAGAGAGAGTTTAAGCTTGATTTGTTCTGAAATTCACTCGTTTGTCTTTTTGGCAATCCATGGTATAAGTAGAATTCTCCTCCCCATTTCAAGTGAGTTGATTTTCTTCTTGTCAGCCTTTTTCACTTTCCAGCTTTCACATCCATACACAGAAACCAGAAATATTATGACATGGATGATCCTGACAGGTATTCAATGATATATCTATACATTACAAGAACTTATCTAGTTCTTTCATAGCTGCCCTTCCAGGTCCTAGTGTACTTTTGATTTCTTGACTGTAGTCTCTATTTTGGTTTATGAATGAGCCAAGGTATAAACAAGCTTTAATTATTTCAATGTCTTCATGGCCACTTTAAAGTTATATAAATAATTTGTAGTCATTATTTTTGTTTTCTTAATATTCTGCTATAAAAATATAACACTGTGTTTGCATTTTCTTTCATGACTTCCTTTGCTAGCTAGGAATATGGTCATCTGTGTATCTTAAATTGTTGATATTCCCTCCTCCAGTTTTCATGCTCCCTTTTTCTGAGTTTTATCCTGCTTTCCATATGATATGTTCTGCGCAGAAATTTTAAACAGAAAGGGTGATAAGATGCAACCCTGTCTGACCCTGATTGCTAATGGAAAACCATTCCGTTTCTACATATTTTTTTCTAACTGTATAGTCTTGTCCAGATTAAACCTTACACATCAGGACAACCAAATATGGTGGTATTAATTTCTTTGAAAATGTAATGATTCAGGAAAACCACTGGGGTCAGGTTATAGAATGGGTTAACATGGTGAATCTGAGCAAAGGACCATTGAGGAGGCACTGGATTGCTTCTGACACCCACATGGTTTCCATTAGCCAATGGGAGGTGACAAAGTGGAAAAGTAGAGGCTTCTGGGAAGAAGAAGAGAGGGAGTCCATTTGATGTAAGAATGCAACTAACTGCTCCATAGGAAAGAATCCCAGGAAAGGGTTATGAGAAAACCAAGGACAGTCTAGCCAGATGTATTGGTTTTTAGTGCATTTGAAAAGGATTGGAGGGCTACGAAAGGCAACATGTGGAGTCGGAGATGCCTGTGCCTATGGGTTTGGTTCTTCTTGCAACCAGAGGGTAGGTAGGCTGAGAGCTGTGGAAATTTGGGGGAAAAGGGGCCCCTCCTCCTCCTCAATGCTGACTTCTGCCTTGAATAGGAGTTAGGGATTTTCCCCAAATTCTCTTAATTCCAAGTTGCCACCATCCACTGATTTAGCCCATTCTACAGCAATGCAGTGGAATGTTGCTTGGGAATTCACAATCTCTATGTTCAAAAATCCTTTCCCTTCCCTCACCTTCCACTTCTGAGTGAGAGGAATCCCATGTGTGCACCAAGGAATGTTTGGGAATGGAGAGGGAACAGAAACCCAGCCATCAAAAACCCAGCCATCCCCTATCCTCCTTTTTTACCACAGAAAACCATCCATAGTTTTTCATAATCTTTCTTGGATTCTGAAGGTCAGTTGTGCTAAACAGAGAAATTATAGGAAGGAGCCTGGTTGGGAGGCAAACAATCTGTGACTTGCTGCAGCATTGCCTTTACTAACTGGAGAATCCAGATTTGACTGGAAGATTGTTCTAGATGTTCTAAAGCAGATACAGTGACTACTGAAAAATAGACTGTGGTAGATGAGCTACATTCAGTTGGGATGGGGTCTGGATCTGGTCCATTGACCATCTGTTCCTCCCCTAGATTGTAGGGTTTGTTTGTTTTTAATGAAAAAATAAGAATCTTGACAACTCTCCACTCTGTGGTATGTGGTATATGGTGAAGGGTTACCAGGGCAAATGCATCACATCCAGATGCTTTATATTATAGCTCCCTTTAGCCCCATCTGTCAGGACCAATAGTCAAGAATTGTATATGTTAGAGTCTAAAACCTTAGTTTGAAAAGCTTGTTTAAATAAATATATACACAGACATAAAAAGTTCAAGTTCAGCCTAGGCATATTGAATCCTAGTATTCTAGTTACACCTGAAATAATCCATTCCACTTTTTTCCCCCAGAACTTTATGTTATAATTTTCATGTTATAATTTTCTCTTTCAACCATGGTGCTTTAAAAAAATTGGTTTTCCAATATGATCAATCATTTCTAGTGCATATAAACTGGTAGAATTACGTTATAAAACTGGCTTCTAATTCAAAAAGCTAGCAATGGAATTATACAAGGAGAAAAGACAACAAATTCAAAGAAGAGGAAAATGGCAGGCAAAAGTACATAGTGTAAGGTAAAGATAATGGAATTACATGTACATAAGCAGGACCTCTAACAAAATTTTGGTTTTGTAGAATGTGCCTCTTCAATATACTAGCCAGTCAGGCAACTATCCACACCATTTTCCATTATCCATTCTTCATATGCCTTCTTTTAACCATGCTTTCAATATTCACTAGTTCACAATTAGAGGGAATAAAATACCTCAAACCACTATGTAACACTTACAATTTGGCTTCCATTTACTTTTTTAACCTAGTGTGGTACCTAAATGTAATCTTCAGCTTTGCTGATACAGTAATGACAGTATTTCGCCATGTTTCTCTTCTAAACCATTTGTGATTCTGTTAGTTTAAAAAAAAAAATGCATTGAGGTGCTGTCTCTCAGTCAACCCTGTAGTCAATAAGCACAGAGAGAAACCATGAATTTTGTATCCCAGCAAGATGAAAACTGATACTTTAAAAATTAATCTGTTCATTGAGGCCCTTTCCGCACAAGGCGAGGGAATAGCTCCATGCCATTACCTACTGCTTCTTCTGGGGTCCAAAGCAACGTGGGCTGTCCCTGAAGCCCTTCCGGAGGGCTCCTCCTTGGTCCAGGGAGAATCGGAGCAGTGCAAGGTCTGTAGATCCGCACTGCTCCAGCTTCCAAAATTGTGGCTGTGGCGTCCAAAATGGCAGCTTCCGGCTTCCAAAATGGCAGCTTCCAGTTGGTCGTGGGTCCTGACCAACTGCTGAATCATAGAATCATAGAATCATAGAAATGTAGAGTTGGGAGAGACCATGGGGGCCATCCAGTCCAACCCCCTGCCATGCAGGAACACCCTCAAAGCACTCTCGACAGATGGCCATCAAGCCTCTGCTTAAAAACCTCCAAGGAAGGAGACTTCACCACACTCCGAGGCAGCAGATTCCACTACCGGACAGCCCTGACTGTCAGGAAGTTCTTCCTGAGGTTCAGGTGGAATCTCCTTTCCTGTAGCTTGAATCCATTGCTCCTTGTCCTGGTCTCTGGAGCAGCAGAAAACAAGCCCTCTCCCTCCTCTACGTGGCATCCCTTCAAATATTTAAACATGGCTATCATGTCCTCTCTTAACCTTCTCTTCTGTAGACTAAACATACCCAGCTCTCTAAGTCTATCCTCATAGGGCATTGTTTCCAGGCCTTTCACCATTTTGGTCGCCCTCCTCTGGACTTGCTCCGGCTTGTCAATATCCTTCTTGAATTGGGGTGCCCAGAACTGGACACAGTATTCAAGATGGGGTCTAAACAAAGCAGAGTAGAGTGGTACCAGTACCTCTCTCGATCTAGACACCATACTCCTATTGATGCAGCCAAGAATTGCATTGGCTTTCTTGGCTGCCTCATCACACTGCTGACTCATGTTCAGCTTGTGATCTATGAAGACTCCTAGATCCCTTTCACACGTACTGCTATCCAGCCATGTGTCCCCCATGCTATATTTCTGTATTCCATTTTTTCTACCTAAGTGTAGGACCTTACACTTCTCTCTGTTGAATTTCATTTTGTTCGCCTTGGCCCAGCTCTCCAATCTATCCAGGTCATTTTGAATTTTGATCCTGTCCTCTGGCGTATTAGCAACCCCTCCCAATTTGGTATCATCTGCAAATTTGATGAGCATGCCCTCTATTCCTTCATCCAAGTCGTTGATAAAAATATTGAAAAAGCACTGGGCCCAGGACAGAACCCTGTGGCACCCCGCTAGTCACTTCTCTCCAGGATGAAAAGCAGCCATTTGCGATCACCCTTTGGGTTCGGTCGGTCAACCAATTACAAATCCAACTAACAGTAGCCCTGTCCAGCCCACATTTTACTAGCTTCATTGCAAGAATGTCATGGGGAACTTTGTCGAAGGCCTTACTGAAATCAAGATATGCTACATCCACAGCATGCCCTTCATCTATCAAGCTAGTAACTCTATCATAAAAAGAGATAAGATTAGTCTGGCATGACTTATTTTTGAGAAATCCATGTTGACTTCTCATGATTACCGCGTTCCTTTCTAAGTGATTAGAAACTGACTGCTTAATGATCTGCTCCAGGATCTTTCCGGGTACTGATGTCAGGCTGACTGGGCGATAATTATTTGGGTCCTCTTTTTTCCCCTTCTTGAAGATGGGGACAACATTTGCCCTCTTCCAGTCTGCTGGAACTTCTCCTGTCCTCCAAGATTCCTCAAAGATTATAGCAAGCGGTTCCGAAATGACCTCTGCCAGCTCTTTTAATGTCCTAGGATGCAATTCATCTGGCCCTGGAGACTTGAATTCATCCAGTGTGGCCAGGTATTCCTGTACCATCTCTCTACCTATTATGTGCCTCATTTCTCCTGCTTCCTCCCCTGCTCCCCAACCACCAGGTTGAGTGCTTGTATACTTCTGGGAAAAAACTGAGGCAAAGAAGGTGTTAAGTAGCTCTGCCTTTTCTCTTCCCCCTGTGAGTAATTCGCCATCTTCTCTGCGCAGCGACCCTATCGTCTTTTTCTTTTGCTGTGGACATATTTAAAAAAGCCCTTTTTATTGTTTTTAATGTCTCTGGCCAGCCTAAGTTTGTTCTGTGCTTTTGCCTTTCTGACTTCCTCCCTACATCTCCTAGCTACTTGCTTAAATTCTTCTTTGGTGGTTTCCCCCTTCTTCCATTTCCTATACATGTTTCTCTTAACACTTAGCTCAGCTGAGAGTTCTTCAATCAACCATTTTGGTTTCTTCAAATGCCTTCCATTTTTCCTCCTTATTGGCACAGTTTTAGACTGTGCCTTCAGTATCTCCTTTTTAAGGAACTCCCATGCCTCCTGAACTCCTTTCCCTTTCACTGTTCCTGACCACGGAATTCCAGCCAGCAGCTCCCTGAGTTTACAGAAGTCCGCTTTTTTAAAATCTAAGATGAATGTCTGGCTACCCTTATCTTCTCCTTCCCACTGAATGCCAAATTCCAATAGGGCATGGTCACTCCTCCCTAAAGATACAACCACTTCTACCTCATTAACAAGGTCATCCCTGTTGGTCAGGATCAGATCTAGAATAATTGATCCCCTTGTGGCCTCTTCCACCTTCTGGACCATGAAGTTGTCTGCAAGACAAGCAAGAAACTTGCTGGACCTTGCTGTCTTGGCAGAGTTTGACTGCCAACATATATCCGGGTAATTGAAGTCTCCTATTATTACTTTATCTCTCCTCTTTGAATGTGCAGTCATTTGGTTGAGGAAGGTGTCATCCAAGTCCTCAGCCTGGGTTGGAGGTCTGTAGTAAACCCCCACCAGAATATCCCTATTGTTTCTCGCTGCCTTAATTCTTACCCAAATGCTCTCGACCTGGCTTTCTGGGTTTAAGTCCTGGATCTCTTCACAGGTGAAAACATCCTTGACATACAAGGCTACTCCTCCTCCTTTCTTGTTTGGCCTATTTTTACAAAATAGGCTATACCCCTCTATTCCTATATTCCGATCATGAGACTCATCCCACCAGGTCTCAGTGATGCCTATCAAATCGTATTTATTTTGCTGTACTAGGAGTTCAAGTTTGTCCTGCTTGTTTCTCATACTCCTTGCCTAAGTGTAGAGACACTTGGGCCTTTTCGCATTGAGGCTTCTTGCGCGAGCGGGGGAGGGTGGCTCGCGCAAGAAGGCTCCTCCGGGAGGCTGCCGTTTCCCCGCTCCTTCCTTCCGCAGGCGAAGGAACGAGGGGAAAGCGGCACCGGAGGAGGCTTCTCGTGCGAGCCGCCCTCCCCCCGGGTGAAGCAGGAGGCTCTCGCGTCCGTCCCCCCCGCTCGCGAGCGAAGCAGGAGGTGTCGCGTCCGTCCCCCCCGTGCGTGCACGAAGCAGGAGGTGTCGCGTCTGTCCCCCCCACGTGCGCAAAGCAGGAGGTGTCGCGTCCGTCCCCCATGCGTGCACGAAGCAGGAGGTGTCGCATCCATCCCCCCTGCGCGCGCGAAGCAGAAGGTGTTGCGTCCGTCCCTCCCCGCGCGCGAGAAGCAGGAGGCTGTCACGTCCGTCGCGCTAGCGCTCCTTCCTTCCTTCCTTCCACAGGGGTGGAGGGAAGGAAGCACGACCCGGCCGCCTCTCCGACGCTCCGCACAGGAGGTAAGTGCGCCTGGGCGCCGGGAGCGTTGCGTGAGTCGAAAATCAAAAAACCCGCAATCGAGTCGCTGCAGCCCCATGAGCGCGGTGGAAGTGGGAGTGTGTCGTGCAGAGCGACACTCCCACTCCCACGAGGCTCATGGGGCTGTCGCGCGACAGAAAGCCCATGCGAAAAGGGCCACTTAAGTCCCCGGGCCCTTCCTGCAAGTCCTGTACTATTGTTTCTACTCCTCCCGCCATTGGTCGCTTGTACTACTTGTCCAGTATCATTTGGGCCTTTCCCCCCTGCGCTCTCCGGGTCCTTGCCCTGAATAATATTGTCTCCCTCCCCAGTGAAACTTAGTTTAAAGTCCTCTTAATCCTCCTTGCGAGACTGTTTGCAAAAACATTCCTGCCCAGTTTTGTGAGGTTTGCAAAAACATTCCTGCCCATCCCTTGCCAGAAGCCCATGTTCATGGAAATTCAGGCCATGTTCCAAAACCCAAACCGTTGCCGGCGGCACCACATGCGGAGCCCGTTGTTGACCTCTGCTATTGCCCTTTCCCTACGTGCGCCATATCATTGAACAGGGAGGAGAGACGAAATGACCACTTGCGCACCAAGGTCCTTAAGCTTGGTCCCCATATGCTCGTAGTCCTTTGCAATGTGGTAAAGGCTGCTCCTCGCAGTGTCATTGGTTCCGACATGAACCAAAATGAGGGGCTTCTGGTCAGTGGGTTTGACCAGCCTGGTTAGCTGAAGCTTGCCATGCCTAAAGCCCACCCTCCGCAGATCACAGGCTCGCATTGGTGCGAGCCTGCAAATCTGCACAAGGGAGCAGGAACACAATGGCGCGTTCCAGGAAAATAAATACCTGTTTTTTCCAGTCTTTCAAAAACATGCTGGAGGACCACTTGGGATCATTTTGGAGCGGACTGAGGTGCAGATCTCTGGTAAGTAGTCTGCTCCTAGTCCGCTCCAAGGTGCAGACGACCTCCGTGAGAGGACGCACTGCCCCGTTCTAATTGCCTGGTGCGGAAAGGGCCTGAGCCTGCAGTCTCCATTTTGCAGCTGTGGAAACACTCAATGGTTAATATGCTGACCCAGAATTTTGGACTTTTTCTTTCTTCCTAATCCCCTAATTTTTCAAAGAAGACTTCTGGAGAACTCAACAGCTTACTCCACTGATCCGCCACATAACATGCTAGTAGTCTCAATAACACTGATTTTTTATTTAACTTGTGAAGTGTACCATTACTTTGTTTTGTTATTTAAATAGTGGGGGTAATTTATGTCATACAGTTTGGGATGAAACTGCACATTCAGATAGTTTTGAATGAGTCCTTAACAACCATGCATATTAACACAAGCTTTTCATCAGCATCTAAAATATGCCTTGGACTGTAGCCATGCAACTTATTCCTGGTCATATTTGGCCAGCATTAACTCACACTGTGCTATCCATTAAGTGCTTGTATTAGACTGCAACCATAGGCACACAACTATATCTCTTAAGAGTTCTGGATATTTTACTGCAAAGCTTTATTTGTCTTGAACCCAACTGATCAACCCATTGACTTCAGGTTACATCACTGTTTACTGCTCACAAAGACATAAAAGCTAAGTAGTAAAGTGTTTGCTACTCGTGTCTGGCTGATTGGGTTTCAAGCGTAAACAGAACATGAAGGATAGGTTTTCTGAATGATGTATAAAAGATTCAATACGAATCCCATTATTAGTTTACAAGATGTGTGGGTGTTAGGTAATAACAGGATTCCTGTGTGTTCTTTTCTTCTTCACTGTTGTATAAATTCACACCGATGCATTCATTGAGTTTAGATGGTGAAAACTAGAATTGGAGTTTCAGTGCTTGTGTGCAACTAGAATCAGTGTGATTCTCATCTTCCAACTAGAACACTAAAACATATTTAAAAATTGCAAAAAGTTTTGATGCTAAGCTAGTGTCAACCAGGGATAACTATTCAATAAAATATTATTGACTCTTAGACCCCAAACAGGCATGGCTTTTTATGCTTTTTAAGTACATGTAGTTGTATAGTTATCAACATGCCATATAGCCACTTCCCTTGCTCATTGGGGGAATTTTAATTTGGGATGACCTTTTAACAAATGTGCATGTGCAGACAGCAAGAACTGTCCATCTCATCCTCACTCTCCCCCTACCAGCTAATGCTAGTACCAGTTTCTAAATATCCAGCAACTGTAAACGTGAAGACAGTTGGCTGTTGAAATGTGCTACTAAATTATATTGTTTGCCCCTTTCAGAAAGAATGTAGGAGAATCAAATTGGGTACACAGCACTACCTGAAAATACTTAATGACCTCAAATGTTTTCTAAATGAAAGAAAATGGAAGTAACAAAAAAAGAGACTTTCCAGCCTAGGAAAAGCATTCATGACATGAATATGATAGAGGCCAGGAAGAGCATGAATGCTGTTGGGAAAGCAAATAAAAGGCTTGTATAATTTTCACACTGTAGCTTTGAAGGCACCTTTCAGAACTGACAGGCAGGACAATTAAAGCAACACAATAAAATACCTTTATGGAGAAGCACATCATTAAGTTGTGGTTTTATGATATTGAGTCAGTTCAGAAATTGTTAGAGAATTTTATAGAAAGAGAACCCATAACTGTATATTATTCAGGATAATCAGAAAAGACAATATTTTCTGTATAATCCATTAGACAAAACATGGATGAAAAAGAAATTTGTTGGATTCCCATTTCAATATAGAAATGTTCTTTTCTCACTCCCAGAGATTGATAATTGAATGGAATATACCTTGCCTAGTTAATATATACATTCCTACGACTTGTAACATGTTTCAGCAAGAAAAAAAAAAGCATGCACAAAGCCATGTGGGTATGCTAGAAATGCAGACATTGGAGAAATGCAGACAAACCTGCTTCAATCCATGGGGAAAGGTATACTTAGAGAAGAAAAAAGCATACCAAGATGCCAGTGGTTTACATTCAGTAACAAAGAAAGAAATCTCTTGAAATTTGGGCCCACATGAGGGGACTGTACTGCTGTGGGGCCAGGATGGCAGTGGTTGGCTGGTCGTGCTTCTGCACAATGTCATCACTGGCCTGCCACCATCTTGCCCCCAAGTGATGTGCATGCACGATTTTTGGAAAATAGAAAAAAAAATCCATTTTACACCTATCATCATGCAGCGCTGCCACTCTTCCTGGCCGTGCAATGACAAGTGCCCAGCTGCGCTGCAGAAGGGAAGAGGCGGGACCAGCATGTTCCTTTCTGCAGTGACCTGGTGAGGTGCGGAGGGAAGTATTCCTTGTGTGCTCCCCTCCCTGCTGGGGCTGCAACAGAAGGACTTTGCAAAACCCCATCATGTGGAAATGACCTTGATTTATAGCTGAGATAGGATAAGAGTGTCATTTGGATTCTGTGAAACACAATGAGAACATCAATACACAATCTTTGCTTTCATATCAAAGAAACTGCATTTCAGCAGTAGATTACTCTGGTTGCATGTTTCATGACTCTGGTTGCATGTTTCTGTGAACACTTCAACACATGTTCCTCTTCTAAGGCTGTTTACTATTATCTAACTCTCACACTTGAAAATCCCAGAGACAGCAAAATATTTCTTATTGGCTGTTCACAATAGACAGGTAATTTAGAGAAGAGCTATAGCTTAGCAGCTGTGTGTGGTATAGAGCATGGATATTAGGTTTCTCATCTGCCATATCATTTTTGAATGATGTATGATCACATATATTTGTATTAGCTTGCTTTTTAAAGCCTTCATAAAATAGTATCACTGACCTATTACACTCTTGAGCTTTGTGTAGTCTTTAGAGAGATATACATGATAGCATATTGTAAACAGTTGTGTAGCTGGTGTTGAGCCATACCAGCCTTGGAAACAAAAAAGAGGTAAGTAAATAAAAGGTGAAAATGGAGAATCAGAGTAGGAACCACACTTTGAACAGCAAAGGGACATAAGGAATACTTACATAAAGGTTGCCTCACCACATTGAGAAACAACATCAAAATAAAAGGTCAATTGCTATGAGATTATTGCATTTCATGAGATTTTATTAGGGAAAAAGTAATTGTGTAGAAAACAACACATTTTGGGCAAAACCCTACATGGGTTTAAAATTATATTTTGGCATAAACATTTATTTCTTTTGCAGCCTGGTCTTGCTTCTGCTGGTGATAGGTTCAAAACACACCATCATACCCACCACAAAAATTAGAGGCAGACTGCTAAAAGAGTCAATAGAAGACCTGACTAGTTCCATGACTCTTTGGAGAATGTTAATAAAGGGAAGGAACATCCTCTGTACTTGAATGTCCACAAGGAAACATAGGTAACACAAAATCTTAATGGAAAGTTTCTAGGATTTCCAAATGTAGCAGAAATATAACTATATATTACATAATAAGAACAGCTATGTTTTTAATCAGATATTTGGATGTTCAGGGATCAGATTATATTATATTTCTACTTGAAACTCTTTTCCTAAATGTGCAGTATGCAGTTAATTTCAGAGGTGAAAACACTAGTGGAAAACTCTGAAGAGAAGAGTGCTCATGTACAAGCAATATTTTGTATGCTGATGACAAGCACTTGACAACTACCTACTGTGCTAATTAACACAGGCCGAAGAATTCAGAAGAACAGTTTTTTTTAATACTTCAGACAGGGGACATCTACAGGAGAAAGTCAATTTATTTTTTTTCAGAAGGGAGAATTATATTGTTTAATAGAAAACCTACAGATGCAAGGGAAGTTCAATTAATTAGATGAATTAGAAGAAGAAAAATAAGAGGCTATGTCTAGCATTAGGAAAATTGGTAGTAATTTATTTGACATCCTCACTATTAGGCATTTAGAACAAGCATGACCAGAAAGTGTGAACCTTATACCTTGCTGAAAACAAACCTTAAATGCCATAAGTTATAAATATCTCCATTTTTTTCTCAATATGAGAGGAAAAGAGAAGGAGCATAAAGAACATACGTCTTGGCAGTATTCAGAAGCATTTATCTTAAGTGCTTAAACTAGATCATAATCAGTTTCCAAGCCATTCAGTATAGTAAAGTGTTAAAGAGTTCTGTACTATCTATGCAGATTTGTTGGCTTCTTGATCCTTATAATAAAAAAGTGTTATTACATAGTTCCTATAAAATAAAATACATATAAAAAGATAATTGACCCTTTTGATGTGGCAGATGGAAAGGATAGTATGCTGTTCACCATGTGTGTATCTAGATTATCTTTTTAAAGGGAAATGAAAGCATTTTCATAGTTGCTATAAGATATATAGATGCCTTTTCTCCCATTTGTGCTTTTGTTACTCTTTTCCCAACATACATACTATTATTTGAGGTGACTGACTGAGCCCAAATTTTCCTCCAGCAAGTTTGCCTATTACTGACTGAGTACATGTTGTAGGCATCTGATTGGATATTACTCAAGTCATCACTAATTATGAGATACAACACACACCAGACTTGAACAATGTTTGCAGAGTCAGTAACAATTATTGCTGAAAGTGAAATTGAACATAAACACCAATGCTAGAAGAAAGCCACTACCAGCATCAAAAATAAAATGATAAAGTATTCATGCATTCCTTACAGCCAGACTATGAACTTCATAAATACATATTCTGTTTCTTTTTGGCATGTTATTAAATGACCAAATGACATTAATGAAAAGAGAACTAAAGTCATTTCAAACTATATAACAAAATTGCACTTCTGTGTTTCTCCTGTGTAGTCCTATGGACTGTTGGAGGATGTGGGATTGTCTTTGTGGGCTTCTTGGAAGACAGAAGGATGCCATGTATCACAAAGATGAGTTACAATGCAAACTATGTGGAGTCAGAATCATGCTAAGGTTTTTAGCTTCTCTTAGTCACTGTTGTGATCTCTTCTTCATTGGTTGTCCTACCTTCCTGCCCTGTGGTCAGGGCAGGCTTCAGCAGGTTGCTTTGGGACCAGATAGTCATTTGTAGCCCAGCCACCTGATTGGCAAAGTTAGAAAAAGATGGATGAATATTTTTAACCTATCTTGCCCTAGTTGTTCAGGGGACATAAGGAAGTTTTGAGGCCATTTTAAATAGGTCACACTTGGTGGGAAGTGCAGGAAAGAGCAAAACGTTAGAGAATCAGTGTACACCTACTGGTCACCTGGCATGAAAGACTGGTCCATAGACTGGTGTCTAGGGTTGGATGGGGTTCTCATCTTGGGAAGGGTATCAGCCTTTGGGATCAGCTCTGTACATGTATCTCTTTAAAGCTTGCAGTTTGAGGATGACTGTGTTAAGGTCACTCTTCCCAATAGGTAAGGCCTGCTGCTGGTAACATTCAAAGAAATTGACTGCTATGGAGTTTAGATGCCTTACCTTGTACTGGCAGACAGCTAGGTCAGGATGAACTTCCAGACTCCACCATAGCCTGCACTACAGACTACACTATAGTTTATGGGATATTTAAATTGCTCTGATAAAATGTATCCTGAATTTAAACTTCATCACTAGTATCCTGACTTCTTACTTTAAGTTTACTTTAAGTCTAGTAGTGTTTTATTTCCCCTTGCTTTCCACACTACATCCCTTGCCCCTGGAATGTTTTGTCTCCCTTCTCCTTCAATAATTTCCAGCACATTTTGAAAGATTGAAGCAAATTGTTATGGTCATGTAAACACAAAGCAAAGCCCACTGCAGCTTTTCCATTGTTTTCTAATGCCTCCCCAAAGGCTACCTACATGTAAATTAACGCAAAACCTAGTCAATCTTATACAAATTATTTTCTTGCAACAATCTCTTCTCAATGGAATAGTAAAACGCTACTTTTTCCACTTCAGATCAAGGATAGGCAGAGCTTGAAACTTTAGGTTTGGAAATTAATTCATTAATCTTGAATGTTAGAAATAGGGAAATTAATCTGTTGCTGTTAACATTAATGACTAAAATCAGATAATTTGCTGTATACAGTTAATTCATTACTTAAGTCATTTGCTTTCAGGACAAACGACAGCATTTGAAGAAAATGGTGAGTGAGTTGTTTCCTTAGACCCCAGGGAAACATTTTGTTATTCACTCCTTACAAACTGCTCCTCATTTTGCCAGCTTTTTCCCAGATAGACTGCAAATCAAATAATAAGATCATTGGCTAGGAGTACAACATCTCAGGTTGAAGAAGATTGAAGCCATTTCTGCATTACATTGTTATAGTGCTATGAGTCCACTGTCAACATCCTATGGAATCTTGGGGTTTGCAGTTTAGGGAGGGTCTCTGAGACACTACAACAGTCTAGTGTGGAAATGGCCTGTGATTTGCATAGGTGTCATGAGACCTAATGCATACTATCTCATTTTACAACTTGCTCAGTTAAGTTTTGTCTCTTCTTTCCCCCACTGAATCATCTTTCTGAACATGTATACTGCTCACTTACTCTTCAAATATGCCTTTTTATTAAAGATCAATTAGGACTGATGTTAAATATGTGCAAAACATTTTTTTCTGCACAGCTGACGTACTGTATCCTCACTCCCTTTCAAGAAGTAGAATTTGCAGTGATCAGTGGTTTGTATGCAAAAATCATGGATCCTGAGTTTGATCCAAAACATTTCCAGTTTAAAAGATCATTTAGGCCATTTCCACACTACACTGTTATAATACTATTATTCCCTTTCGAACATCCTATGGAATCCTGAGGTTTGCACTTTAGGGAAAAGCCTTTAGAATTCTCAGTAAACTACAAACTCTAGAATTCCACAGAATGTTGAAAGCAGAATGATACCACTATCACAGGGCAGAAATGGCCTTGTTCTTTTTGTTGTCTATCCCTGTTATGCATGAAATGTTTTCACCAAAGGGAATGTTTGCAGCAGCCAAGGAAATGTTGGATATATGACTATTACGAGTATCCCAAATAATCTACTGTACTAACCTATCCATGCTATTTCTCTGTGTCCAAACCTGGGAACAATGGGATTGTTAGAAACAGATGCAACATTACTATAGCCAGTTATCTCAGAATAACTATAATTTGAACTCAGTGGGGTTTGCCTCTGAATAGACTTTTTAAAAAGGGGGAGGTGGGGCATGAATTTCACTACTTGTTACCCCCCTTTCCAAATCACCCACTAATATCTCCTACCAGACCCTGTAAAGTGTGTGATCAGGGTGGGAAGAAAAATGGGTGGGTGGAGAGAAAGAGACAAACCAAGAAAGGAAGAGATGGAAGCAACTTGGAAAAAAAAAGGGGGAGTTCATTCATTATTCAGGCACCCATCACCATGTGACCAATGAACAAACCAAAGGGGTCCAAGGGGATTCACTCCAACTCACTACAAGTAATACTATATAAAACCAAAAATTAAAATGAGTAAAAATGAGGCTCACAATTCCTATTTCCACAATATCACCAGAAATATTCCAAAAATTCTTCCAAAATATTCCAAAAAAGAGGATCATGGTTGCCTGATGATATTCTTCAGGACAAACAGGTTTCTCTCCCTACCTCCATTCTGTTCCAGGCATGGGCTCATACTTTTTTCCTCTCTGCATTCTCTTTCTTCTAAAATTCCTGAAACATCAATCAGATTAATCAGACAGCCATGTGAAGAATTTGCTTCAGTTGTAATCCCTAATGCATATAGTCCTGTTGAGGTGTAAGCTAACAAACCAATGATTTGAGAACTTAAAATGAATTAAACAATATTCATCCAAGATTTAGGAATGCAATGCTGCAGGTGTTGTTGGACTGTAACTCCCATTAGCTCTAGCTAGCATGGCCAGTGCTTAGATATTATGATATTGATGCTTCCTAAACTCTGCTTTAGCTATAAAATATGGGACCTGCAACAAATTCTTACACAGTATAGAATAATTTCTTTAATCATTCTAGATGTTCCATTGCATTCTCCTAGCTGCCCTGTTTTTCATCTCCCCCAGACAGTCAATTAGCATTCCATACACAATGGGCTATCCTTATTGGTGATAACTCATCTTTTGGAATCTGAGGAAACTGACACGGAGGAGTTGGATTGCAGGGTTTCTGGCTCCAGATTATAACTCTGTCCACAAAACTGAGAAATTGATGGCTGAAGCAGCTGAGGGCCTCTCTCCTCAGCAGGAGTTATGGATTCTAAAAAGATACCCTCATTCTTTTGAAGAGAGAAGGAGCAATAGTGTAGCCATCAACATCTCAAAAAACAGAAAATGCTGACTGATCCAGTAACTGGCATCTATACTCTGCCACCTATAATTCTCCCAAACCTTCCGGGAGTTCTCATTGCTCACCACTGTTCAATCTGTCTGACTAGGGATGCAGTTCTTCACTAAATTTCATATAGATGCAGTCTCCAATCTACCCTCTGCTCACTCTTCCAATAATGAATTCATACTATAAAAATAATTAACAATCCTTATTTTTTCCAATATCCCTTCTTCCTCCAAATTCATCCATTTTTCATTTTATGATACATTATTTTTTCAAATATTTCTCTCTGCAATGCACTCACTCACTCAGTCTGTCTCTCTACTCTTTCAGACACCAGGCAATACAATTTCCATTGATCCTTGTTGCAGCATCTCTTTCATCATCATCATCATCATCATCATCATCATCATCATCATCATCACCACCACCACTACCACCATCATCATATTCACATCACACTGTCCAGCAGCCTACTACCACCACTCTCATCACCTTACCACCAAAACTTGCCAATACACTCTCTTCCCCTGGTACACCCCTAAGTTAAATAAACATCATTTTATTTTGTTAAAGCTCCTTCTCTTTCAGTTTCTTTCTTGCATGTGAATGCTTGTTGTAGGGTCCCTCTCTACTGGGTCCAGTATCTGACTCTTTAATGCTCTTCTCCACCTTGCCAGAAAGGGACCAGAAAGCACAGCATACAGGAGTCAGGTTCAACATGCCGATGAATACAGGGCTTTGTCTGCACACTTATGCTCGCTACTCTACTTCCTTACCCACCTGCATTGATTTCCTTTATTCCTCTGATGCTTATTTCCTTAATGCTTAGTGTGGACACACAGGCCCTTTTCGCACCTTACCTTTCGGCGGAGGTGGGGGGTGGTGCTCGTGCGAGAAGCCTTCGGAGGAAGGCTTTCACGTCCCTGCTGCTTGGGCTCTGCAGCAGCTTCTTGGTCACGCGAGCACCCCGCCCATGCCCCTCCCCTCCCCTCCCCTCCCTGCCCCTTCCTACCACAGTGCAGCCTGGGAGTTGAAGGCTAGCGCTGAGGCAGGAATTGTGACTGGCGTGGCTCCGGAGGCTGCACACAGCAGGTAAGTGCACTCCATGCCCCTGAGCATTGTGTGACCATGCGGCATTTTCGGCTTGAAGCCGAAAATAAAAAAAATCCATCAGCGGTTTGCGTCACACTCTTGAGAGCCGCGTAAATGTGAGTGTGTCATGCAGACCACTCCTCACATTTATGCGACGCTCAAGGGGCCTTTTCGCTTAAGAAACACCATGCAAAAAGGCCCACAGTCCTGAAGTATTTAATTAGTCTAACACTTGCTGCATGTTGTCTTGTTGCAGAGCTCACCACAGACCCCCCCCAATTTTGAGAGCTGCTCCCTGCTGAGACCCAGTGTGACAAAATATATGCAGGGTTGGGAGAGTTAATATGACATGACCTTCAGTTGACCTGACCAAGCCTTGAAGATTCCAATAATTGCCTTTTATTCCTCGTTTGTTCAAGACAATGGACATGGGCTGTAATTCCCTTGACTTGAAGGGTAAGAATTGTTCACATCTAGAGCTCATATATTTTCTGTGTTACCATTCTCTTGGTAACTTTGCCATTTTCTTTGGATGCCTAAACTGTGTTTCTAATTGGCTAAGTGCAGTTTTAAGTTGCTGAAATGCTGGAAATTTGGGAACTGAGGGAAAATTTCAAGGGGTGAGGGGGCGTTGAATTCTTATTTAGGAAAACAATGTCTTCACTTGTTCCCTGTCACTACAACACTTATCCTAACTTATTGTGTGTGTGTGTTTTTTTTAAAAAATCATTACTGTAAGCCTATTGATTGAAACCTTATTTTTATGCATAAATGATGCTATTTTTATTACATTTGGAACAACATTCAGATGACTGAGAGCCTCTACCTCTTCTGATTGTGTTTTAGCCATCTGCTATGTAGAACTCCAGTGTTAGGTACAAATGTGGTATTCACTGATAAAGAGGGGGCATCTATAGATATTCTGTTGGTCTCAGGTTCTACAATTAGTATCACTTAACTGGAACTTGGCAAGTTACTGCCACTCAGAGAAGACAAGACTTAGATAAATGGATTAGTGGTCTGATTCAGTTTTCCATTCCTCAATGTTTTAAGCAAAGTTAAAGGCATATTTCAGTTACTGGATGTTTAACAGTTCTCTAGAACAGCATGACATTCACAGATCCAAGTCCAATTAGAATGTCAATTGTCTAGATTAAATTGTGGAAATGGCATGAAAAAATTTCCATTTGAAGGGAAGTCAGCCAAAAAAAAAAAGGGGGGGGAGGGTAACATTAGGGTAAATCATGCAGGTCTTAACAGGGTTATGACAGTACTGTCAAAAGAAATAGTAATACCTTTAACTGGAGCATGAAATATACCCCTTTAATGAGCAATTATACTCCCATCATTAGTAGTAGTAGCAACCAAATTCCTGCACTTAACAGTCATTAAGTGTGGGGAGTAAGCTACTCTTTCATAACAGAGGCAGAAGGTTTTGCAGAAAAGCCATGGCATCATAATCTGTGCAAATGCACATCCTTTATTCACCGAGGATAGCAATTCCACTGCCTAGCCACTACTAATTGAATTCTATATTGCTAATCACTTAGACTTACCAACTGTAAGAACAAGCTTAAGAATCTCAGCACAGACATGGAATCAATGTTGTGGAGAAATTCTGGGACTGTAGTACCAAAAAAGCTACCTTTTCTATCCTGAGGTACTTTCTTATTATTCTAGGGAGTAATCACAACAACTGCATCTCTGCAATGCATATATCAAACTACAGTGGAACTGGCAGGGCCAACACAAGATAGTGTCCTGCCAGAAATTATCTTCCCATGTCATTCTATTACAGAATTAGCAACTGAATCTAGAGTTTACAAAAGTAACATTTCTGAGGCCCTGTTGGCAGGTTATAGGATCCTCACGGCAACCCGTGAGGATTCCAGTACAGCCTGTCCTGAGGGGTGAGTGTGACAGGAGCGCTCCCTCCACACCAGCTGCCTGAACAAATGGCGAGTGTGTAATGGCCATGCTTCCTCCTTCCACAGCATAGCCAGGCATTGTGCCAGGATGCACTGAGGCAGGAAGCATGGCCATTGTGCTTCCTGACCCTCTGCAGCTCAGGTAAGTGTGGAAGGGCAGCAAGAGGGCAGCACAATCATCGGCCATTGACAGGAAGAATCTGTCAGTGAATTGCAGTGTGATTGCACTGCCTGGGGATGGGAGAACAACAGGACACAGGCAACTTCATGCAGAACCATCGTCTGATCCCTGTACTTCTCCTGTCCCCAATGTGGGACTACAATGTCCTGTGGAAAGGGCGTAGGACTGGTGACCATACTAGCTGAGGGATTCTGGGAGCTGTGTCAAGAAGAGCAACATTTTCAAGCTCTGGTTGAATTGTATTTCAACATTGGCTACATGGCAGCCTCCTCCATCAGACTTGAGAAAAGCTTTTCTCAGGAGAGGGGATGCAAAACAGAGTGGCTGGTTTATACAGTTCTGCCCAATAGCACCTTACAAACTCTTTCTGACCTCCCTGAGGTGGTTGCAAAATAAGACAAGGAAAGAGAGAAGGTGGATGTACGGTCTCATTCCTACTAGCTGAATGAACCTGTCAAAAAAAAAAAAAAAAGCCTTGGAATAACTGTATATCAGGGTGGCATTTCCTTCTTTCCCTTTCATACAAAGTAAAGGGGAAAACCACATTTGCCATCTCACAGCACAAGTTATTTTACATTGGAATGAGCTATAAAATAAACATCAATACTTTTAGTCATCCATTCATCCTAAGAAAATGCTTAAAATTGATTACACCACAGTTACCAACAGCCATAAAATACTCCCTTTCAGATAAGGGGAAAATGCTGAAAGAAGCTCTTTTGATTCACAAATAGTTTGATGATTTAAAAGTTTCAAAACCTGCTGTTTGTAATTATGATTGTCTTCATGGGTTCTTTTTTTTCCTCCCTAAAGTTATATCTATTATTTAATTAGATTGCTAAATAGGCATTTTAGTACTTCTACCCCTTTCTTAGATCATTTTTTTTCACATAGTTGTGATCTCTTGCTGTGTATGCAATAGGAATATCTAATTTTCTTTGTCTTATAAATTTAAAAAGCTACTATTTACTTCTTGGTGTTCCAAGCAAGTCACTTCCAATCCCTTTCTGATTTCCCACCGTATTAGTATTAATTATAACTATTCTTAACAGGGTCCTTCAAAGTGCTTGAGATTATCTCCAGCTACCAATTTTCACTTAATTTTGACTACTAGTTTTGACTTAAAGCCCTAAAAGATCTGGGCATATAAGGACCACTTGATACCACAGAAAGTGGTCTATGTATTTGAATTATCTCCTTATTCCAGGCACCCTTACAGTTCAAGTTTACAACCTGCTAGTGATGACAGAACCTTTTTATGTTGTAGCACCCATGTTTTCGGAATATCTTCTCAGCTTTCCTTTCCAGGTATGCAGTTTGCTGATATTTAGGCAAATATTAAAATGCCTGTGTTTATCCAGTCTTTGGAAGCTGGTGATCAGTATTTGTCATTTAGTTGATCTCTGATAAGATCAGGACATTGATATTCTCCTCTAAGGATAGAGGAAGAAGTCGATTCCTAGGCCATTTCTGCACTATACTGTTATAGTGCTGTTATTCCACTTTCAACATTCTATAGAATCCTGGGGTTTGTAGTTTAGGGAGGGGCATTTAAATTCTCAGCCAGAGAGTTCTTTGGCCTCAGTAAACTACAAACCCCAAAATTCCACAGAGTGTTGAAAGTGGAATAATAACATTATAACAGTGTAGTGCAGAAATGGCCCTAGATGGGAGAGATGTGATCTCAACCTTTCCTCCCAGCCATAGATCATTTCCATCAGTGTTGGACTTCCAATGGCAGCAAGATGGGGGTGTTTACTGGATATGCTGTATCTCCTCAGCATCTACAGCTTTCCTGATCCTCTGTAATGCCACCAAATCAGCTACACATCTATGTCAGTTCTCTGACATGTATTTTCTCTTCCACTGGTTTTACAGTGAAATTATTTTTTGTAAAAGTTTAGAAAATGACACAAGGAGAACAGCAATAGTGGTGCTACTGTTCCTCCCCAGTGCATTAGATTCTTTGAAGATTCCAGCATTGGAACTCTCCACAAGTAGTGGTCAGATTACTCTGTTTGTCTCTGTGGTTTATTTAGGCCTCAACCTTTTTATTGGGCTCATTTTATCATGTCTGATGTTCTAAGGTTGTTTGTGTTTTTATATTTTGGATCTATGGGATTCTTTTTCCTTCATTCTGTAAGCTGATTGGGTCACAAATAAATTAAGCTAACACATATACTCACATTTTGTTCTCAGCTTTTTAATATATAAGAATCAGGATGGCATCTGATGTTGAATTTACATTTGCATTCATCAAACTGTAAATGTAAAGTTTAGAGGGATTTGTATTGTTTTACACTGTTACAAAGTGCCTAGGTATGAAACACCCATTTCCAATAATTCAGTAAAAGAAATTTAAATGGAGTAAATGTAACACTGCCATTCCAATTTTACTTGTATTTACTTTTTTGGGGAAAAAAAGTACAATACAAATTTAACAGCAGGATTTCATCTTGTGGGTAATGGTTCCAGTGATGAAAACTACTTTTTTTGTACACTTCTACAGAGTTAATAGCTTGTGCACCCAGCTCATTATCTGATAGAAAACTATTTGGTCATGAATTTCTTAAAACTTAACTAGACTGGTCCTTGGATGGCAGATAAGCATTCTACCAACAGGACCACACACAAAGCTCGATCAGCTTGGCATGTTGTACTGACTTAATGTATAAGTGACTGAAATCATTCCACATCCTGGTATGGTGCAGCATAGTGCTTGTGGAGAACAGATTTTGCCTCAGTGAGCAATAAGATTAATTTAATTTCAACATATTACAAAGAATATACCAGGAATAATGCCCAAACATACATTTATATAGGGTATATGCTCAGTACTGAAGTATCCAAAAATTCATTTTCTACTAAGGTGCCATTCTCCGTCTTTCTTTCTATCTATCTAAGGCTGCAATCCTGCATGGCTCAGTGTAGCACAATAGTTCTACATGTGGAACTATACCACACTGAGCCATCTACCATCTTATTGACACTGAAGGCTCTCTCCACATTCATTTATGCCTGGATAAGAGAAGGAGCAGAAGAATCACACAATTGTCTGGCTGTGTTTCCAAAGCCAGACATGAAATGATCACCTTAGCTGCTGAGGTCTGCTGGAGGTCCTCTGGAGCTCTCTGCAGCTGAGTTAATGGTTTCTTGTCTGGCTATGGGGACACAACCACATGCTTCTGCAATCCATCCCTGTTTTCCACCAGGCCCAAAATACTGTGGATGTGGGGCTTCAGCAGCAATATGAGAGGTCCAAGATGGGAGGTTTTGGTTGCTATGGAGGAAGAAAGGGAATAGCAACCTCCAGAGTAAACAGAAATATACATAGACGTAGGGTAACTTATGTGTGCATGTCACTTACAGAATGCCAACCTATATATAATAGGCATGATACTTATGATCCTCTGCTATGCATGTACCTATAAGAATTTATTTGCATGTAAGTATGTACATGACTATTTATCTAATTATAATATTATGATGTAGCTGAACCAAAGGTTTTATTGAATAAGTCTAATTGTCTATCTACCCCAGCACTCCAGCATCTGAAAGCAGTCAATTGAAAGCCTATAGGAGCCCTACAAGCAGAATGTAAAGAAACTAGCCTCCTAACAACTATTATTTAAAGGCATGCATTTCTTCTCTGGAAATAGGATGATTTGTAACTATAGATATCTTTAGCTCTTCAAATTTTCCCTTATAAAAACATTCAACAATCAAATTTTAGTATGCTAAGATGCTTTAGTATACTAACATGCTAAGCTAAATTTTTATCTAAAGCAGGAGTGGCTGTCTTTGACAGATGTGGGGTGGATGGGTTTTGCTTCCACATCTCTACAGTGGGCAGTGCTCCTCCAAATGGGCTAGAAATTGGATCATTTTCTCAACTGAACATGATTTCTGGTGACACTGTTTGGGCTTTACTTTTACACAGAGCTGAGTTCAATGAAATTTTTCCACTCCTTCCTAGGCCTACCCTCTGACATCTCCTCATAACATTACTACTTTACCACATAGTTTCATTCTGAGGAGGTCTAATCCTATCAATCATTAGACTAAGCAACTCAGCTATGTTTTATGAGCAGATGAGACAGCTTCTCATTTATTCTTCTGTCTGCAGGAGTGCCTGAATAATATTCATATTTGCTATTACCCAACAAATCAATATAAATAGAAAATTAATTTCATTTTTTGGTGTGAGTCTAGCTGTTTCAATAAGTTTTAGCCAAAACAGGTAGACCAGCCATTTATTTAATTTACTCCAACTCCTCCTTTTTTGACATTTTTCAACTTCATTTCTTAAATATATCTGGTTGGAGAAATATGATAGCAAAATTTCTGCAACCAGATCCAAACAAATGAGGTCATGATGTTAATGAAATATTAGAATAAAAGCTGGCTATATTAGCAAGAGATAAAATAAACCTCTTCCCCCCGCCACCAAGGTAACATGTCAAAACAATGTACACATCTACTCCAAATAACTTCAGAGTAAACAATCTTCATGCAGTTGTCATCTATAATCATTCTGCTGAGGTCTTTGTTGAACCTGTAGTCAATAGATCCAGACTCAGGCACTGACATAACAACAGAGACCCTGGGGAATTACAGTAGAAGTATGTGGGTGAAAACACCCTGGGACATGTTAGTGAAAAGACTTTCTCTCTTTTATGTTTGACTGCCAATCATTTGGATTGTCAAAACTACTAAATATGAAAGAGTTTGGATGGTATATTCCAATACAGAATCGATGGATTTCAAGGTTTTTTTTTAAAACCACCTGTTTCTGAAAGTATTTGGCTGCCTCGAATGTCAATCTTAAATGTATTGTGACCATTTTAGACAGTATTTTCATCACAGAAGCAAGCACACCTGATCCACTGTTGGCCTCATGTATGCTTACAATCTCACAGAAAATGTAATATAGGAATTTGTAGTTCATGGCTATCATAGTCAGTACTACCAGGAGATAGTTGGAGGCATAACTCCCAGCTGTTTTAATTACTTGAAATACTTCTGGGTGATGCTGTGAACTATTCATTCATGTTGTATTTCTCCAGGATAGTGGAGTCTGTAGGATACTTTGGATTGCTCCAGGGTGCAAAAAAACAAAAACAAAAACTGTACAAACTTGTTTCAGAGGCATTACTTAGTCAGTGATTTAACTGGGAATCTTTACTAATAATGTTCTGCATCTCTGCAAAATGTGTTCTTTCTCCTCAATATCTTTCCCCAGAGTAGATAGGAGTGTATTAGTTAGAAAGAAGAAAAGGTAAGTAATAAGTTGTGTTTCCAAAAACTTATATATGTAACAGTTTGATATTATTTTAACTGTCATGGTTCCATCTTACAGTATCCTAGGCTTTATAGTTTGATGAGGTACTTAGAATTCGTTAGTGCATGCCCCTGAACTACATTGTAAAATGAATCTGGCAAAGAATCCAAAGTATTTCCCAAACCACAAAGCTCTAGATTCCATAACATTATCAAACTACTACAATTGTGTAATATGAGAGATCTTCCCTAGAACAAAGACTCACAAATGTCACTTTAATCATTGCAAAGAATACAACTCATTTCTTCTGAATGAAGAAGCTGTCATTGGGCTGGATTACACATATTGAGAGTGTTTGTAATTAGCATAGCTGTTTTTAAATGTTTAAACAGAAGATGTTGGGGTATCTAGATTAGGCCATGGCACGTGGGAATTGGGGTTGACCCTTGCCCCCAATGGGATCCAGAGGAAAATTCCCCTCCCCTTTGCTATTTTGTCCTAGGCCCTTTTACATGTTTTTTTTTTTAGCGCGAGTGCCCCTTGAGCGCTGCGCAAATGGGAGCGCTGCTCCTCACGATGCACTCCCACTTGCGCGGCGCTCACGAGGCTGAAGTGGGGTGCAGGCGCATTTTTTGATTTTCGGCTTTAAGTCGAAAATGCCCCACGCTCGCGCAATGCTCACAGTGCCCTCGCACACTTATCTGCGTGCGGTGCGTCGGCGAGCCAGGCGGGTAACGCTTCCTCCCCCAGCACAGCCTTCAACTCCCATACTGCACTGCGGAAGGAAGGGGCGGGGTGCTAGCCCGATGCTCGCACAGACAGGAAGTGACCTGCGGTAGGAAGGAGGGGGAAGCGGCAGCGTTTCGAACGAGGCTTCTTGCGCGAGACGCCCTCCCCCGTCGTGCAAACAGGTAACATGTGAAAAGGGCCCTAGAAGGGAAAGATTCATTGAGGCCAGAGGAAGCTTATACCTTTGGACTGTGCATAGGGCACAGTGATTTTAATCTTGACTAGGCTAGTATCAAAACAATTAAAGTCCATCCCAATATGGGACACACTGGGTCCTGACCAGATAGGGTCATGTTCTGTTCTTCCAATCTGACATGGAGAAGTGTGCTGGCATTAGTTTAGCTTGGGGGATAAAGAGGTCAGCCTTCCTCAGAGTACCCACTTGCACAGGTTTGGTTGTCTCAGTGCAAGATCAACCAAGCTGTCCAAGAGCCTTTCCTTCATGTACAGCTCAAGTACAAGTTAGTTGTAGGATGAGATTCTTCCGTAAATTCCCTGCCCATGTTTTATGATCTTCTGAGGAAAAGCTTCTCTCCATTCCATTATGCTCACAAGTACATCTAGTGAGAACATGGGAAAGGGCCTTCTCTCTGGCTTCATTTCCAGAGAAGGTACCTTCCTTGATAGCTTTAAACAGGCTAGTAGTGTTTTTGTTTGTTTGCTTGTTTGTTTTTATTTTTTTTTGACAGGACTGAGAATCAAATGGAAAAGGGTTTTTTGTTTAATGTGGTGGATTTTCTGTGGGTTGTTTTCCTGTTGATGGTTTGTGCTTTTAACTGGCTTTATTTTTTGATTGTTTAACAATATTTTTAATGTTTGCATGATATTAATTTTAGCTGCATTTGTTTTAACTTTCATCTCTCTTGAGTTATGACCTGGAAAAAGGGTGGGATATGATATAGTGGTCTGAGTGCTGAACTAAGGCCATTTCTGCACTAGACTGTTATAGCACTTATAGCACTATTATTTCACTTTCAAGGTCCTATGGAATCCTGGGATTTGCAGTTTAGGGAGGGGCTGAGTGCTATAACAGTCTAGTGTGGAAATGGCCTAAGACACTGGAGACCAGGGTTCAAATCCCTGTTTGGACATGAAAACCCATTGGGTGACTGTGGACAAGTCACAGTCTCTCAGTCTAGGAGGAATCCTACCTGAACAATTTCTTCTAAGAAAACCCCATGATAGTTCACTTAGGGTCACCGTAAGTTCAGAAATGACTTAGAGGCACACAACAAAAACAAAAAAATAAAGAAATATCATAATCATTTCATATCTTCCTGCTTTTATTAGGTTGTTCAATGCCCAGTTACCTAAATCCAACTGCTAGTCCCAGCCTATTACATCAACTTACATAACCCCCATTGATTGATTGATTGGATTTAGGCCTAAATGTTAGTTTGAGGTCTTCCGCACTGCACTGTTATAGTGGTATTATTCCACTTTCAACTTCCTATAGAATTCTGGGGTTTGTAGTTTATTGAGGCCAAAGAGCTCCCTCAATAGACTGCAAACTTCAGGATTCCATAGGATGTTGAAAGTGGAATAATAGCACTATAACAGTATAGTGTGGAAATGGCTAAATGTGTTGTATTGCCTTGTGAAACTGCTCTAGATATTCTTTGTATATTGCTGTTGCATTTCTATATATGAAAAGACAATAGTTAGCTATGCCTTTAAAACAAGATAACTAATTTAAGACGCAATAAAATTCATTGCTAAAGAAATTAAATGGAGAGTGGCAACAGATTCAATTTTAAAAGGTATTGAGCCTCTGCTTGTGTTAAATTCAGCAACAATAGCATCAGATTGAAACACGTATAGCTACATGTCTCATCTTTTTCATGTATGAAATCTAATGGCTACTTTTTCATGGTGTATTATTTCACCTGCCATTTAAACAAATTATATGGGGAATAGTGTCACAGACAGAGATAGCATAAACTATTTTAAAAGTATTTTGATACTTTTTCTCCCCAGCAAGCTACCTTTTATACAAGATGCAATACCTAACTGTATGTGATAGATGCTGCTGCTATGATTGAGGAGAAACTGATTGTGCATGGGACCGAGCCAGTGAGTGGGATAAATGATGCCTCTGAGATCAAGAAGCAACTGACAGTGCCAAGGACTGGGCCAGTGAGTGAGCAAGTCAACCTGAAAACATCCTCTGCACTGGAAGGTCAAACAGAGACAGAGTTGCCCCAGTCAGCTCATGACAGACAGGGAACCAGCAGTGATGCAGAGGAGTGGCAGCCACTTGCACCCATAAGCCCTCAATCATGAAGAAGGCTCAAACGGGCTGCTCAGAGGGAGGCTGCATGGACTAGGTTGAGGAAATAATAACAAGCAGCACCTGCTCACAGTGGCTATTTAAGTCTGCTGGTGTGGCTGCTCTTTGCTTGTAGCAAATTACTAGCAAGCCCCCATGACTTTCGTGTCTCCTCTCTCTGAAACCCTCTGGGTGGAGGTCTGCCTCCTGAACCTTTGGACTGGACCTTGACCTGGCTCAGCTTGCGTTTTCCTGGTGGTTGGTATATTTGGACTCTCCCTGAAAGTATTCCTGATCCCTTCCTCCCTTTCTGGCAATGGCTTGGCAGGGAGAGATTCCTGACATTGTGATGGGAACAATCACTCTATCATAAATCTCAATTTGAAAGTGAACCATTTTAATCTTTAATCCTTTAAACTTACTTCTGTTAATCATTGCTCTGAAAAGACCGGAATAATAGACCATTAGCTGAAGTGAAAACAAGAGCCAATTAAACCTGGGCATTTGATTCTGGAGTTAGTATGATTAATTAATTAATTTATATCCTCCCCCCAAAAAAAAACCCCACAGTCAACTTCATAGTTCATAGCTCTCTGATTCTTTAAAAGGACATGATGACACCTGAGCATAAATAGACATGTTAGTTGTGATAACAAATTATCTCAAGGGATACTATTTATGTCCTCTGCAAGTATGTACAATTCAGCAAAATAGCAAGGCTCTGTGCTGATTTTTCTTATGGGATAGATCCAGACAGACACCCACTCGTACAGAAGCTTCCTCCCCTCTTGTCCCTTCCTCCTGCTATCCCTGAACTGCACCAAAGGGTTCCTCTATCCAACTACTGCACTAGTGGAAGAACAGTATTGGAGATATAGATCTATCTGAGGTGTGTGTGTGTGTGTGAGAGAGAGAGATAGAGAGAAAATTTTATGTAATAATTTTGCCATTGTGGTTGTAGTAACCTCCTTGGTTGGTTGGAGGGGAGCTACAATCCAGGCAGGCTGCTGAGAATTTCAATTGCCCTGTGTAGCCAAGAGATAAGCCTCTCTTCCACTCATATTACATTCCCCATTGCAATAATTGGAGGAGAAAGAAACAAGACACTAAAGCCCTGTTCAGATGTTATTGATCTGAATCAACATATGAAGAGTGGAGTGTATAACCCAATTCTAGATTGTTGTATAAAAGTACTGAGATCAATCTCTCATCCCTCTTTACGCAAGAACCCAATACCTTTCAGTCAATATAAAACTGGACTGGTCCACTAGTGGTAATTTTCAGGGCATTCTGAAATGTTGACTAAGATGATCGAAGAGATTTTTTTTCTACCATGTTCACTATTTACAAGAGAAGACAAGACCAGTTTACAAAAATTATATCTCTGGCCATCAATGGGCTTATAAAATGTCATGTAAGAACTAATATACCATAGTTTTTTAAAAAATTGAAATGAAGATCTACAATAGTAGAGCATTTAAGTCATTTCTAAACAAGTTATTATTTCTTGGTTGCTGCTCATAGAAATGTAGAAAGTGAAAAAAGAGAAAGTGAGAAATTCAGAAAACTGATCCAAGGGAACGTGGATTTACATATGGGTGAGTATGAACAAATATGCATATTTTACAATCAGAATAACATTTGTTATTTGTGCTCAGGAATTTCTGATTCAATTGTTTTGACTCTCTCTTGCTCAGTTCAGCCTATCAAACATACAAAATACCACATTTGGAGAGCACATAATAAATCTACATCACTATAATAACTTCAAAAGAAGAGATTAATTTGAATAAGGCCAATGTAAGTTCTTCTCATTTACTAAAAAATCATTGCAAAGTTTGCCTACACATTTGTTTTACTGAAAAAATGATATAGCCAGATATTCTTGCAAACATAATGTTTGTCAGATCATTCTAGAGCAGCGGTTCTCAACCTGTGGGTCGCGACCCCTTTGGGGGTCGAATGACCCTTTCACAGGGGTCGCCTAAGACCGTCTGAAAATACATATTTCCGATGGTCTTAAGCTCCATTCCCTCCTTGGTGGTGATGCACAAGCGCGAGCCACGTGCCCGCGTCCTCCTGCCACCTTTGAAGTACCTTACTAAAGAAAATTTTCTTGGCATCGAGCGAGAGTGAGTTGGAAGGGCAATCTCCGACCAGCCACTCCGAGGCTCAAACAAAGCTAAAAACATCTAGTATAAGGAAGTCTGAGAAGGCAAGAATTAAAAAGAAGGTGAAAGGAAAATTACCGGGTAATGCAGTTAAGTCTGTTAAGGGCGGGGAAGGGCTCCCAACCGCTCCTTTAACTTCCGGTCGCCATGTTGAAAGGAGGCGTTCAGAAAGCAAGGGAGGGGGCTATGAGAGGAAAGAGCCCTCCTGACCAATCCAAGCTCACCAGCAATACAACCAATCACACTCAAGCATGCGAGCAGCCTCTGCCAGGAGAAATGGCAGCCTCTCAGCCAGCAGTTCCTTGCCCTTCTGTATGAGCGAATACAGTAGCGCAGGGCAATTTGGCATTGTGTATGGTGTCATTGTTCACTAGGAATCAAACTGCAATGCCTATGGAACGTAAAGAAGTAAGATTTGAACCTCCTCTGTCCTGAATGTCTTCCCGGGGAATGTGTCTGAGTGTAGTAGGGAGGTGATAAGACAAATGATTGCTTAAGAAATGGAGGTGCATCTTAGTAGGCAAACAATATTAGTGAAATGATTTCACAAAATACATAACAAGTTTAAAAAATGTATTGCAAGTTGGACAATTCATTGAATTTGAATGTAATGTCATTATTAAGCAGTCAACAAACTACTTCAATGAAGCCTTCATTTTCACGTGATTTTCCTGATGATACAAAAGTTATTCAAGCTGAATCAAATGATGCTGGCGTGTGTTTACCAAAGAAGTCTACCTGTAGGTCCAAAGTGACTAGAGTTGAGGAATCTGCTTTGTCACACTCTGAACAAATCAACACTGAATCTGAAAGTGATGAGGAACCAGATTTGGCGGATACTCATGGGGATAATGACTCTAAATCAGATGGTTCTATTTCCGAGGAGGAGGATGCAGAAGATGATAATAAAGTGAGATTATTTAACTCAGATTCTTTTAAAAATTTGCTGAAAAAGGTGTTAGTAACTCTGGGACTGAACAGTCTGGAGCGTGCCACTTCAGATATTGATAAAAACAAGAATGTTGCATCAATTGTAAGGAATAAGCCTACAAAATCTAGTGTTATTCTCATGCCAGATTTATTTTTGGATTTAATTCAGTCTGAATGCAGTGAAACCAAATCTTCAAACTTTATACCATTTATGGTGGACTAAATATCAGATATTTACATTACAATTCATAACAGTAGCAAAATTACAGTTATGAAGTAGCAACGAAAATAATTTTATGGTTGGGGGGTCACCACAACATGAGGAACTGTATTAAAGGGTCGCGGCATTAGGAAGGTTGAGAACCACTGTTCTAGAGGATATCCACATTAGATAAGTCCTAACCACTGAATGTATAAAGAAGAACCAAAACAGTCAATATGATTGAATTCTTCAGACTTTAGTAAGCATGTTCACAACATGATAAAAAAGACAGTAGTGGTTGCTCCATGAGGCAATAGTTGGGGGTGGGGAGAATCAAAAGAATCCTTTAAAAGGCAGAATTTATGCAATAAATGTCTTAAGTTGTTTTTAAGACACAGATGTTGAAACTTCATTTTATTTTTGACTGCATTTATTTTATTGATATATACTTAGTGATATAATAAAAGCTTTGGTGATAAAATAGAATTTGAAAACACCAAGATACAGATGTTAAATGATAAACTGATGCATAGTTGTTTTTCTTGTTCCCTGAGTCTGATGTCCTGCTTACTTGATCTTCAAATTTGACTGTATTTAAAATAAAGATTAACACCCTAAGGCTTAAATCCTATATTCATAACCTTGAGGTAACCTACATGGAACTCACCGTAGTTTATATTTTTAGGAGACATGCATAGGATTGTATCATAAATCTTATAATTTTTAACAGCCTTTGTACCATGCATTCTGATTCTTGTGTGTGAAATATTATTTGTTAACATTAAGTAAAGAAACAAGAGGCTATATGTCAGACACTTAATGTATTTGCCTACAAATGTCAAGCTTAAATGTAGAGACATTGAAGCACCCTGAATTATAATTAAACTACATGTGTTTCAAAGATCTGTCTTTCAGAAGTCCTCATTCCTCCTTGATGTGATGCCAAGAAAGCAATTTTACCCTTTTCCATCAGAACTCATGGTTTTACATTAGGCTTTAGTAAATATTGCATGTAGCAGTTTCTTTCATATGGCAGGGAAACAAATATATATATTTAAAAAGTCTTGTAGTAAGTTAGTTGTATGAATCTTAAAACAAAAACAGTCCAGAAGCTCTTTTTCCAGAGACTAGGTTCTGGGAAACTTAGAAAAAAATTCATACCAACTTTCACCTCAGGACATTATGAGGCATCCAAATTTATTATTTATTAGGTCTCCCAACTGGTCACTGAGGAAAATTCCTATCTAGTTCAGACATAGGCAACCTCCAGACATCGAAGAACTATTTTCAGCACTGAAAACCTACTGCCATCCACACCAGCCTCCCAAAGCAAATCTAGAAGTGGCTGGGAGGCCACTTCTCATTTTTTTAAAAAACACATTGCAGAGATTTAGAAGCAAAAGTGGACATAGAACTTCCTAGGTATTGCTTTTAAGAAAAGTTACGACTCACAAAGCTTTCCAGGAGTGGCCTTTCTTTCTTTCCCTCATGGCACAAAATTCATCTTTCTCCTTGGAAGGTATTTTTAATATCTTCAAAGAAGTGGGGTTACATCCCGATACATATATTTCATCAATATTCAGAAAATAACCCCAAAGAGCCTTTTTTTGTTTTGTTTTTTAAGCTGTGAAGAAGGGTAATCTGTGTGGGAGACCTGTAGTTCCATTTTTGAAGCTCTGGATCATGCTAGTAGTTCAAAGCAGAGGCTGGTGGAAATGACATGTCATGGAAAGGAGAGCTAGGAAGAAACAAAGCACCATAAAGATGGGCGAGCAATTCTCTAGCTGAGGTAGTTTGATCCTGCCAAAGGAGAAGGAGGGTTTTACCATAGATAGTAAACTATTGCAGCAACTTCATGATACATCAGGACATCTCCAGTGCTCTCACAGCCAAAATGGGATAAAAGTATTGGCAGGATTTCAGTCCTACAGGGGAGGAATGGCCTTATTCCAGTCCTATAATCTTGTGTGATAGAACTGAATGTTGACCACAGAGATGGCTGAAAGAAAAGAAAAGTTGTTTCATTCAACTCAATGGGTGGCAAACAGAAAGCAGTACTTCACCCCTATAACCTGCTGTTCTGCCCATGCTGCTAAAGCAAATCAGCATCCAGTAACATGTACTCCCCAGTGTCAAATGTGGTGAGTAATATGGAGGTATGTTTGTCTGGTCTCAGGATATTCATCCCAGGACCTACCTGTTTCCAAGTCCCATGCTTAGACCTAACACACCAAAGATTCAGCAAAATGGGAGGTAAATAAACAAGAAATACTGCATACATCTATGTCCCTATGTTTGACACAGTGGCTTACACCAACAGAAGGTTCTTTGGCATTATTATATTGACCAGTTTGTGTGTTGCATGTTGGTATAGACTGTAACTGAAGTGTTCTCTTACCAAAGTGAATAGGTTGGGTTATTCTCTGTGACACCTTCACAAGTTCTCCATGTTTTCTGTAGGACATCTCCTCAGTGAGGTCATGCCACCTCTGTGACTAGGCTGTCAAGATACACTTTTCAAGGCAATGCTTATCCCAATGTGGACTGGAAAACAAGGCTAAAGCCCTGAGACTGAAAGTCACATCCTGAGATCTGGGAACTGTATCTATGACATATCTGCAGGTATCTGATAACTTAGCTAAGTCAACTGTCTCACATTACCACATTGACAAGATTGGTTGACAGTGGCAGTGTTGTCATAGATACTGGGGTTGTTGTTGTTATTCAGTTCTGTGATTCCATTCTGCAGTCTTCAGAGCAACATCTTTTCCCTGTCCTATTCTGGAATAGTTGGTTGTAGGACATAGTGGCCAACATCACAATACTTCCTCAAAGTACTAGACTGTGGGATTGCTTACACATCATGAAGCTTTCATTCAATTGACTACTTACATGTTATACTTAAAAAGCATTGCCTTCTTTTCAATGGAGCACAGTCCACCAGGAGTAGAACACATTGTAATGCCAATGAGTTAAATTCACATATACTGTTTTTTTAAATCAGCTATCCGACACAGCAGTTACATTAGTTTCATTAGCTCCTGAAAGTTCTTCACAGTGTATATTAGGCACTTTATTTTAAAAGAACATTTAGAAATCATTCGGTCTTCATTCTTGTCTGTTATACGACACCTTCCCCAATGGGTGTGGAGATGAGTGATATATATATCATTCTGTGCATGTGGCAAAGTTCCTCCTGTAATTTAGGAGTCTGATAACTGGGAAATAGTCCTGACTTTCTCCTTAGAGTTTCTGTCTTAAATTCTGCTCTCTTCACTATAGCCCCCTCCCCTAGCCACATCTCCCACGAGAGAGAAATCAGTTCACTTTTCATTCTGAATGAACCTAATTCACATTTTGAAAACCTAAATGAGAAATGACGTACAGTTACCTCCTTCATTTTTGTGACGCAGATCTCTGATTTAAAAAAAATGCATGTGCAATTGTACATATTTGTATAAATATAATTCAAAAATATATTATGCCAGTAACAATGTTTACATAGCTGTCCAAAGCAAATCAATGAGAATTTTTCTGTTAAATCAGTCTAAAGGACTATCATCTACATGGTTTAAACAGTTTGCAAAGACACTATGTTTAAAAAGCCAGACAGTTCAAGAACGTCTAGACACAAGAGCAATTGAAGATGACTTTATAGTACACTAAGCTAGGGAGTTAAAGACACATATATTAGAGTATGATATCAGTGTGACAAGTAAACAGTGCTACCTATGGCATAATAAAGCAAGAACAAGTAAAATTTTCTCATGTCTAAATACATTGTTAGTTTAATACACTTTTAATAAGAATGGAAATCAGTCTTGGCTGGAATGAGAAAAACATCATTGTATAAATCATCAATATATGTACTAAAAATGGCCGTTCAATTTGCATGAGTGTTCATGAATTCTAAAATTACTATTTTTTTTAAAGAAAGAATCTTTGTGTGATGGCATTATGATAAGGGAATATGGCATAGCTGAGGACAATTTACTTTATGTTCTCAGTTACTTATTTGTAAAGACAATGCTCTAGATGCTTATTATTTATTGTTGTATTAATCTTCATCTCCTGTTATCTTCATTGAATTTTGGGATTATCCTGTGGTGCTCCATATGTATTTCCTTATCTCCTGTTTGATTCTTCACAGCATTTAACCTGTACAAAAAGGATGGCCACTAATAGTACCCAATGCAAAATATTTGAACCGTGTTAAACTAAAATTAAGCATAGTTTCTGGGTGACAATTGAAACTAGTCATTTTTTCAAAACTTCTAAAAAATCTTGAAGGAAAAGCATTTTGGAAAGGTTCTGGGAAGAAAGTTTAGGAGACACATCCTCATCCCACAAAGACTTCCATTCCTCTTTTATATCTTCCCCTATAAACAACCCAAATTGCGGATATTGGTATGTTTTGCTAAGGGTTACAATGTTACAAATGACTTATATTTTATGGTGTATGCATGTCTATTGTTGTTTTGTGCCTTCAAATCAATTATAACTCATGATAACCCTTTCTTAGGGTATTCTTAACATAAGTTATGGAGAAGAGGCTTGTTATTTCCATCCTCTTAGGTTAAGTGAGTATAATTTGCTCAAAGTCATCTAGAGGATTTCCAGGTCTAATCAGGGATTCAAACTCTTCCAGAGTTCTAGTCGAACAGCATTATTATAAAGAAAATGGATTGTTTTATGTTGTAGGAGTCTACAACGAGTTTTAAAATAATTCTGCATGTCCATTAATTTTAATATGTGTACAAACATGTATAATGACAGTGTATATATACAGATACATGTAGGGATAGTGGAAAGATGTTTTAGCAGATATTAAATACCACCTCGATTAAATGGCACTGCCTGAATCAGTGCTATTGAAGGTGAGATAAAATAAGGACTGGGTTAAAAGAAGCTAAACTGCTACTGAGGCCTTCAACCAAAGGCAGACACTGTGAAGTTTAAGTAGCCTCAAAGGATTAGCAAAATTTGCATGCTTTTGGTGTTGTTCTTTAAAGCTTAGAGATTCCTCATAACCTGAAGTCCTAAAACATGCATTAATTTGTACTGTACATCACTGATCACATTGAAACTATGTTGTCCAAAAGTCACCCACACACTCAGTATCCAAAATTGTGATGACTGTACAGCTCTTTAATTCTGTGGAAAAAAGACTTGGGGTTCTTTCACACTACACAATTATAGCACTGTTATCTGACTTGAACTGCCATTGATCCATCCTATGGAATCCTGAAATCTGCAGATTAGAAAGAGGCAACTAAAATTGTCGGGAAGATAGGATGTAACCATGACAGTTAAAGTGGGATCATAGTGTGCTGTGGAAGGACTCTGTGTGTGGTCTGAAATGGTACAGACAACATGAGAAAACACAGAAGATGGCAAGAATTTGTTGTTGACATTGACAATCTGCTGCACTGTAAAAAGTAAATGAAGAGGGCATGGTAAATCCAGAGGAAAAATCTAGTGCAGGAGCATATGATAGTGATGTGCCTGTAGAAGAGGTTCCACATCATGTTAATACAGTATAAATTGATATAGGGATTTAGTCTCAAAGCTAGTTACAATAAATGGAAGTCAAGGATGTATTATTTGAGAATTATGAGGTACATGTTAACTGAAAGAAAGTAAAACTATTGTGCAATATGCTATTTCTAGAGGTATAGTACTGAAATGGTGAGAAGGAGTCAGATGCTGTTCCCATTCTGAGACTGGAAAGCATGATGAACTCTAGGAGGACAATGCCAATATTCATAGTCACAAAAAAAATAAAAAATAAAAATAAAAATGCAGTAACAGCAATTGCAGTGAGGTGATTCATCATTCCATTCCCAAAACTGGCCATTAACCAGATGTAGAAAGAAAGAAATAAGCATCTACTTCTTGCAGCATATGACCAGGAATGTAAAAGAATATACAATCCCTGAAGTCACTATGTCTCCCTGTAGATGGTTTTATATGTAGCTAGTTTTCCACTGGGTCAACTATGTTGATAAAATACTTATTTCAGAACTGTGTGTATTAGAAGGAAGGAGAGAACTTGAAGCAGGGCTCTTGTAAAGTGTGTGCACATAGCAATGTTTCATATTAATTCCACTCACAGGAATAGTTGTGGAACTAATACTTCTGTCTTGTTTACAAAGGAGAATTATATTGGTAGCAAGTGAAGACAAGGAATACATACTTTATATATGCATTTGGGCAGGGTCTTGTACCTAAATACAATAGAGCAGACTCATGCATGGCCTCGCTCTTATGTCTAGAGTAGAGATGGGAATCATACAGCCCTTCAGATATTGTAGGACTTCAACACTGAGCATTCCTCCCCACAGGCTGTGCCAGCTAGAGTTGCTGGGATGAGCAGTTCAACAACATCTGGAAGGCTGCATGATTTCTACCTCTGGTCTTTACAGCAGTGCACAATTGTGGCTCACCAGATGTTGTTGACCTGCAACTACCATTAGACTTTGCCAGCATAGTTGCTGGTAAGAGATATGAGAGCTACAATCTAACAGCATCTGCAGATCCACAAATTGCCCAGCCTCAGTGCTGAGGTCAAGAATGGTTTTTTAATTAGCATTTGTGAGATTGGGTTGAGGAAAATTGTAATGCCACACTTTCCCCAACACATTCTATCTATTTTAACATCAAGTAATCCATTGACTAACTGCATTTATCTTTTTTTCCTCAAGGCTAGTTGTCCTTTGACAGTTGAATCTTTTGCTCTCACTTTACCCCATACTGTATTTGTAGTGGTCTGGTTTCTTTACAGTCTATACTTTGGGGTGTTATCAGAAAGTGTTTTCATTCATAATTAAGAAATTTGCTAAACCTATTGTCAACTAGTCTAGCTAATGTGAAAATCTGATTGATTCTTGGCAGGGATATATTTCCTTAGCTGAGTTTCTTAAAAAAAAGAAGAAGAAGAAGAACACAGAGAGATAGAGAACTGTAGAACTTAATTTAAAAGCAAGTGAAGGCTGGAAGACCAATAAAAAAAAAATCTGAATTAGCTTTGTTATCTCTAAGTAAATAGAAGCTTCAGCTAAAGATTAAAAGAAAAAAATGTTCAAAAGTTCATTGGTGATATTTTAAACATTCAACAAGGATTTATAAAATCTTAAAATATTAGTACAATGTTCCACAAGAGTTAGCATGCAGGAGTGGTTTTACAGTTCTGAAACAGAAGTGATTAGACCAAAGATGAGCATGCCCCCTGCTAGCTAGTATTCTCTGTTTCAGCTCCTAGCACATTCATATTGTGCCAAATTCCTTCTATGCTTTGGTCTCCTAGACCACTTTTTGTATTCCTTTTCACTAAGAAATTAAAAACAATAACAAGAGAAAGTGATTAATTACAGCTTCCCTGTAGACATTAGTGTCTAACTAATTAAGCTGCAGAGCCAGAGTGGTGTTTGGACATTGGACTACAACCCTGGAGACCAGGGTTTGATTCTCTACTCGGCCATGGAAACCCACTGGGTGACCTAGGGTGTATCACACACTTTCAACTCCAGAAAACCATGTGATGAATTCATCTTGAGGTCAGCATAAATTGGAAATGACTTGAAGGCACACAACAACAACAACAATTATGCATAATTAGAATGCTATTTGTTGCTAATATTTCTTCTGCGCTGAACAGAAAGAAGCTGTAAAAAGGAGGCTTTTGACTAAAGTTGTATAGTATCTTCATTGTGTTGGACGCATTTCTGACAAAACAGAAAGACTTTTACTAAAGGTGCAGGCATTGAAACATACCATAGTACTAGACAAATTTTGAAATGTAGGGCATTTTGGCAGCAATGCAAATTTTCCAATATCTCATCTTTCTACACAGTTGCATATAACATAATTGAAATAAAACTGATGGTATATGATCATATACAAAGAGTAATTTGAAATGCCCATGATAATTACTGTCAGAACAATCACTGAGATTGGAACATATCCCTCTAAAACAGCCAAATTGCCAGAGCAAGCATCAAAATCTAAGTATTTTCTTTCTTGCTTGCAAGTGATTCTTTTTGTGTAAAGGTTAAACTGTTGCTTTTGTTAAATTTATATCTATACTAATATCTGAGAATATAAAAATCCACAAAAGATTCTGAAGTTTTCTGTAGCATAAACAGTGACACATATTCATCACTTTATATGGTCATTCTATAAATTACAAAGGCCATTTCCGCATTAGGCTGTTATGCTATTAAAGGACCCTCCTTAAACTGCAAACCCCAGAATTCCATAGGATGCTGAAAGATGAATAATAGCACTATAACAGTCTAGTGTGGAAATGGCCAAATATTAGCTACCGAAATTGTTAGATCATGTATGATTCCCAGCAAAGGCCCACAGTGCAACTTCTAGCTTGAACATGGCTGATTAAAAAAGTGTTTAATTCATGATTAACAGTCTAGTTTATGTATAGATCTGAAAGCAGCTTGCATTATCTAGTGTGGGAGGCACTGTGTGTCTAGAAATAGTGGTTTAGTTATTTCCATGTGAAGAAGTTGTTGATCTTAAATGAGAGACACAAACAGAACCAAGTGGAAAAAGTGCTGGAGAGCTTAGATGACTCATAATGTTTAAGACTTCATAAAGCTATAGAAAACTGCAAAGAGAATAAAAGATAAAGGGGCTCAAGATTCAGAAAGAATGAGTTGACATCTCTCTGGCTGTTACTGCTCCCTTGTGCAAAACTGTTTTGAGAAGGCTGGCAAGATATTTTTGAGCATTAGATATTGAGGCATCTAAATGTGACAGTACATTTAGCCAATCTGGATTTTTGTAATAATGGGTAAATTAATTTAGATGATTTTGAAATTGGGTTTAGCCAGCCAAACTATTTTGTAAAAAGCAAAACTTATTTTCAAGAGAGTGCTTAGTGTATGTTAGTATAAGAAGGGAGGTAAGATCACCCTGTAAACAGTGCCTCCTACAGGTATCATGGTAGAAAAAGAAACAGCAGAAGACTGTGGAGTTTGTGGACTGAGTGAAAGAATTTGGACACCTCCACATTTTTTTGTTATACCATCAGGAGTTCTGTGGTATCTAAATGTGTACCCCATCAAAAAACTGGTATGTAGAAGTGCTACATAATATCAATTTAAATCGAGGAGTTATACATAGCTTCCTTTAACAAAACACTCAGTATTGTTTTTCCTATAACCTTTGGTTAATCACCAGGAAATTCCTCAGATTAATTCACTACCATTGAGTTGGACCTCTGAGATAAGTTGCTTTAATGCAACACAACTTTCATTTTCTGAAGAGATGTGTACACATATTGAATGAATCAAGGTTTGACACTGGAGTAGTCAGCAATAGTTGAATCAATGATATTTACTTAGGTGTGATTCAGCAGTTGATTGAATGGTTCTACTCTAGTTAGGACTAACCGAAAGGAAGCTAGCCCCAAAGTTATAGAAAGTGGTTTTGAATGTCAGTGATCACGATCCTGCTGATGAGGATGATGACAACAAATAACATAAGGAGTAGTAGTATCAGATAGCATAAACTTCATTAGAAATTATGAGTTTTGATAGGACAGTTGCTTCATTTGTTCATTTGCTTCATTTGTTGCTTCATTTGTACAGAAAGATAATTATGTAAATTCTTTTTTTCTGGCAGCCCCTTTATTTTTTTGTTCTCTGCTAGCTTCTTGCTCCATTTTCAGTTTCAAATGTTTCTGTCTGATTTATTTAATTACTGCTGGCAAAAAGTTCAAAACCATATAGAAATGAAAAGCATTGTTTGACATTGAACTCGGAAAGCTAGGTTGATTGTTTAATGTAATTCTGAAATCATCACTGTGAGCTGATTCCACATTCTCTCTATGATTCATGTACATTTTCCACTCCATTAACATTTAAATACTGTCCAAAGCCACATTTTTATCCAGCTAAGAATATTTGGAAGTAGGTGGTACTTTGCTTATTTTATAGCTACACAATTTTCAACAACTGCCATGACTATAATTTAAATGTACTGGGATAAAATATATTGCTTTCTATAGTTTCCTCCTCCTCAATTATTATCGTTGTTTTTATTGCTGTTATTGGTTCTTCTTCTTCTTCCTCTTCCTCTTCTTTTTTAAAAGGACATTCCTGTTAATGCAAACCCAATATTACTAAGTTGGGGTTGACTCCTCAGTAACCATGCATAGATTTCAGCCTTAGTTAGTTTATATATGACCATTGTTCCAAGGGACATAAGGTAGCTTATTGTTCTGGAAACCTGAAATGAGCAAAATTAGAAATTGTAGAGAAATGATGTTGTCTTAGGATGACTCATAGGCCATTTCTGCGCTACACTGTTACAGTGCTATTATTACACTTTCAACATCCTATGGAATTCTAGGGATTGTAGTTACTGAGGCCCAAGAGCTCTCTGGCTGAGAATTCTAAGGCCCTTTCCACACGACATCGCTGTTGCGTTTTTGCCACAGGATGGCAGTGGTCGGCAGGTCACGCTTCCATATGACATCGTTGCTGTCCCACTGCCATCCTGTTGCAGAGTGTTGTGCTTGCACAATTTTTGCAAAACAGAAAAAATCTGTTTCGTGCCTGTGATCGTGCGGCACTCCCATCGCTTCTGGCCATGAATGTGGAAGATGTGGAAGCGCATTGGCAACGCTTCTTTCCGTAACGCAGCGATGGAAAAAGCCTGGCTGTGCTTCAGAAGGAAGACGTGGTGCCTTTGCGTTCTCTTCTGCATGAACTGAGTAGATGCAGAGGGGAGTGTTGCTGGTGTGCTCCCTTCTGGACCAGGGACTGCAGCGAGACAACACGGAAGAGCTTTGTTGTGCGGAAATGGCCTAAATGTCCCTCCCCAAATTGCAAACCCCAGGATTCCATAGGATGTTGAAAGTGGAATAACAGCACTATAACAGTGTAGGGTGGTAATGGCCATAGCATGAGCTCTCTGATATGGGCTGCTTCATTTCTGACTACCACTGGGCAAACAGAAAACTCAGGGAAGCTGGAGAAAGATATGCAGCAACAAATGTCTTAGAACAGTTTATGGTCTCTTCAGAAGCTGATGGTACAAGCCAAAATTTCTTCACTTCCACTTTAGATCAGCCTGAACAGACCTATACAGACAGTATTAGGAGGGAAGAAAAAATACTGTCACTTTCACTTCCATTCATTTTTTTTAAAAAAAACCTGAATTTCTTTCCATCCTGTAGATACACTTAGGAATTTTGAAAAATTCTGGACTAGACTTATTTATTTGTGCTTCAGATCTGTTGATACAATTCTGTCAGGATGAAATTGGGGGGGGGGGTAGAATCTGCCACTTCACTTCCTCCTACTTTTAAGGGTTTTTTTTTTTTTTTAAAAAAAATTAGGTTCTTTCCATCTTAAAGGAAAACTTTAGGCGTTTTGATGATAATAAAAAAAAGTTCAATTTTTTTTCTCATTTGCACCAGCCAAATCAAGGGGGTAATGCTACTCTATGTAGCTACACATCTGTCTAGTGCCTGACTGCTGTGTAACTGAATTATACATATTTCAAAGAGATAGCCATGTTGGTATGTTTCATTATTAAAAGGATGAGGGATCAGATGAAAGGAAAAGACTAACTACTTAATTGACATATTAGCCCTCAAAGACTACTATCATGACTCCCTTTTTCCTTCATTCTCTCTTTTTACCCATAATATAAGTTTCAATTCATTTCTTTCAGGCTGTTTTAAGTTTGTGTTCTTTTCTCCAGTAATCTACAGAATCTGAAGAAAATGAAAGGCTGGTTCCAGTAAGATGTGTTGACATCTTGCTTTGGCTAACATCTGCAGAGATTTAATGAGGCTTAGAATTTAGTAAATTCACAATTAGCAATAGAAAACACAAGAACATTTCAATGTTTATTAAAAATGGATCCCTTGATTGCAACAAAAGTACCACTGAAAACAATCACCATCATTGTCATCATCGTTGTCGTCGTCGTCATCATCATCATCTTTATTTATACCCTACCTTTCTTCCAGGTTAGTATTCCACACAATTTGCAAATTAAAACATGGTCAAAAACATTAAAATTAAAAAATTAAAATTAAAATTAAAAATCAACATTAAAATAGAATTAATCTATTAACAACGTTAAAACAGTTCAAAATGTATACAGTTGGCCCTCCACATTCACTAGGGTTAGGGGTAAAGGACCCTCACAAAAGTGAAAAATTAACAAATATCAAAATTTGTGTGTCTGTGGGAGAGGGGCTGAGGCACAGGTATGGAGAGTGGGCACCCAGCATCTAAACCAGGTCAGGGAAAGGAGATGGTTGGCACCTTGGTTCTGTATTTCCTCTTGTCGAGGCATTCAGTGTGAGTGTGGTGTGGCAGAAAAGGTTTTTCTAAGTGGACAGCAGGACTGAGGTGATGTGACCTTGAGTGCAGCTGGAAGAATGCTTTGGCTAGCCAGCCTCGGAAGGTCTTGCCTTGTCAGCCTGAGAAGGTTGCCTGCTGCAAATGTGATTGGATCACCCCATAGGGTCAGGAGTGATGTTAAGCCCTTAGAAAGGCTTGGGTATGACACTGTACTTTACCATTTGCGTCTATTCCTGCTGGTCATGCCACTCTGCTGACTGATTTATGGAATGTATCTAGACATGCTGCCAGTTTGTGTTTTTACCTGCTGATTTATTGTTCCTGTCTTACTTATTGCTTCCTGGCATGCTGCCAAAAGCCCTAAATTTAACCTCAGTGTGCTTAACTAAATAAATAGCCCTGAGTTTATCTCTATGAGTCTCCAGAACTTTTTTGGCCTGCCTGGAGCCACTTGGTTGCAGCTGGATGTCGCTGCCCTGTGCACGTGCTCTGAGGAGCTACCTCATGCTACCCTGATACCTCTCTCTTGCCCATCTCCTTCCTTGGGTGTATGGAGGGCTTTGGGAGAGGGCTTGTGGTGCTGAGAAATCAGGACAGGCAGTGGCTGGTGGAGAGGAGGAGGACTGGAGGTGAGTTTTTAAAGAGCTACATGGCCTAATTCGACCTGCCAAGAGGGAAGGTTTCCCCCAAAAGGAAGCACCTGAAGGGGAGGCAGGAGTTAAACTTGTAAATAATCAAATCCATAAATGTCAAACCCACAAATGTGGACAGCTGACTGTACTTAAATATGATAAAAAGCAGTTAAAATGGTACAATGGAAACAATATGGCACCCACTTTCAAATCTTTTCTTCAAAGGCCTTCAGTTCTAAAAGCCTATCAGAACAAATATAGTTTCCATCTGTCGGTAGAAGGAAAGCAAGGACAGAACCATTCTAGTTTTCCTAGGAAGAGAGTTCCAGAGACAGGACAGTTACTGGGCATGCCCTATCTTATGTATCCACTACCATACCAGGAAAGGTGGTGGAAAATCAGCGATCAGCAACACATGGTTCCAAAGAGCAAAAATCTTCTAAGAGTCTGTTCCCTGTCTCCTGAGTGCGGGAAATTCTTTGTCATCTACACATAGTTAGGAATTCTATTGAGATTTGCAAGTATAACTTCCCGTTATACTGATATGTATGCTTTTTACCCTATGTACCTATGTATATACTTTGCTGCACATATGCAACGCCTACTTGTGAAATGACTAATCCCTAGAATCTAGTTCAAGTGACCTTTTCTCTCTGGAGTGTACCACCACAGCCAAATAGTGGCAGAGGAAGGTAGCTGCTCCTGACAGCATTTGTCTGCAGTTCTTTGACAAGAAGACAGGGTACATCATCTTCCTGGATACAATGAGTAGAATGAAGAGCTGGGATGAAGATGTCTTTTCTCTTCTCTCCCTAGCCAGTAGCTGGCTATTAAGGTGACCTCTGGCATGGAAAAGGTCACTTGCATTTGGGAACAAGTGCATAGAAAAGGGTGCAGAAGTATGATGAGAAGCATTATGATCCTCTAGGTTGCTATAGAATCTCAGCTTTAGTTAGCAGAATAGTAAAATAGAATAACAATTAGTAGAATGTTGTGTTGTGCCTTTTTTCTCCCTTCACTTTGAAGTCTTTGAATTGCTCACGTAATTCTCAGTATGCAATAATTTCTCCTCTGTTTTAATTTCTCTTTTATCACCTCAGCTTTCAGCTCTCATTTATGTTCTTTAAGGGTAGGAGATGAGCTGTGTTGCCTTTTTTACAGGTATAATTTCCTCAAAGCTAACTTGTCCTCAAATATTCTCATAGCTGAGCATGGTGATAACAGCATTTTTGGGTTTTATAGCTTCATATGCAACTCTGAAAGAGATCCAGATACCAGGGAACTGAAGCTACACACAGCCATGTTGGATTGCTCAGATGTGTAACCACTATCCCCATCTATGTCTCATTCCCTAGTGCATGGACTCATTTCAGTATATTTTTCCTGATCAATCAGGGCATTTCATGTCAGTAAACCCCATGATTTCTTTTCAGGACTGTTTCCTGTTTCACCAGAAGATACAGAAGTGGGTTAGTGGCTACTATGGCACCCAGTAGTGACAGATTTATTTGGTTTTGTTAGTGTACTCAGTTTGTTAAGCAAACTGCTGAAGCTTCCCCAGTGTTTAAAACATTTTAATATTTTAGAGATGTCATCCTTTTTTCTAAAAAAGGAAATACACTTTGATACTGTATGTGATATGTTGCTATGTATCTTGATGTTGACTCTGCTTTATGGTGATTTTAGTTGCAGGGTTTTCTTGGCAAGATTCATTCAGAGGAGGTTTGTCATTGCTTTCCTCCATGGTTGAGAGAGTGTGACTTGCCCAAGATCATCTAGTGGGTTACCATGGCTGAATGGGGATTTGAACTCTGATCTTCTTGAGTTCTAGTCTAACACTTAAACCACAACACCACACAGGTACTCTCTTTTTTTCTATGATACTAATGCTAATTCTCTGTCATAACTCTAACTGCTAATACCTATTAAAGTATTGAATCAGTGGATGTTGCAAACTGTGGGTTTAGCAGTTTATTCAGTGAATCTAGGCTATATGAGAATGATAACTGAATTTTGGCTTCTGAGACAAGTTCTTATCTAACTGAAAATGGTCCAACCATAAAAGAGAGAGGTGTCATCAGGTTTTGGCAGACCTCAATTGTTACAGAAGTGTAACCTAAAACCTTGTGGGGAGGGCACTGGTGTACAGAGGGGGGGATGAGGGTGGTGTGCCATGGGCAGCAATTTTGGGGGGGTCGCCTCATGCGACGTAGTCATGCCCCTGTGTAATGTGGCCACACCTTCACGTAACATGGCCACACCCCTGTGTGATGTGGCCATGCTCCTGTTCCTTTGCCTCCCCCTCCCTCTTCCATCCGCACTCCAAGTTATGCAGTTGGGGAAGGGAAACATAAGAAATAGGAAGCTTGAAGCAGCTCACAAGGAACCAAGCATATTCAGTGGCAAGAGACTGCTGACTGGCTGATGTTGGGGACAGTGCAAATACCAGTAAGCAGGAATGAAACAGAAGCTTCCTTAAAGAGAGAACCTGGCTGACTAATTGGAGCCCTGAAGCACTTTCTAGGCAGCAACATTTTGTTGCAGATCCCACTTCTACTTTATATTATTGAATATTCTATAAGGTTTATTATGTACCTTAAGGCTACACAGAAGGATTTTTTTTTTAAAAAAGAATCACCATAAGTGGCATTTATTTTACTAATCTTGTAATACCATTATCAGTTCTGAATAGAATCAATAACTTTCTGACTCTCTGACCAAATTTATAGATACACCAGGAGGATTTTGACCCCATAAACCTACTTCAAAAGGTATACTTTTTTTCCAGTTTCAAAATATTTCACAAGGCCACCTTTCTCCTAGTCTAAAAACAATGATAACTCTTAATGTAGAAAAGAACTATTTCCTTTGATAACCAAGCCAAATTCCAACTGCTGTGGACCTGAAAGCAACTAGGGCATAACTACTACCCAGCATTCACTGAAATAATAGCAGAAGATTGTATTAATTTGACTGTGGGCAATGAAAGTATTGATTTGTGAATAAATGGGAAAATCATATTTAAGTGCTCTGCAAGGGCAAGGGAGATATTTTTACAGTTCCCTAGAAACTTTCCTAGCCTTTCCTTTCTTATTTACTGTGTACAGTACTACTATTGTAATTCATGTCATGGTTGCTGTGATTAAATTTTGTAAAACTTCATGTCCTCTAACCATTTGGATAGCAAGAAGGCTGTGAACTGTCGAAATTCACTAGTAATTGACCATTGTGTTTGGGTGTTCTGATGTCCTTTTTAAACTGCTGTTTGATATTCTGTGTCTGTAACAGCAGGGGGGAAAGAGGTCTTTGTATAAATGCAAATAGGTCTTGGGGAGACATGATAATCAAGGAGGGTCTCTGTTGGGTCATTGTCAAACAGGAGACTCAATTAAATCCTTTATAACATGGTCACATATCAAAGAAACTCTGACTTCATTCTTCTTTTATATTCTAATGGACTGGACTGCTATTTGAATGTTCCACTACCAGATTTAAGGCATATTTTCCTAACTAACAGGTTGAGGGGATGTAGCTGAAACCATTTGATAACTGAACATTGATAATGCACTTGGACTAATATTAAAATTTAGAAGCAGCTGTTAGAAAGTTTGTAAATTTGGCATCAAAAACAGCAGACACATATATTCTTCCAGGTCCCCTGATTCTAGTTTTAGTCCTTGGACCATCTTGGGAGGGCTAGAAAGATTGATGTTCAAAAATCTAAAAGTATCTGCCAGTCAGTGATCTGATTCATTTTAAAGGAGCTCCTGAAGACAACTTTTATTAGTATGTGGTTAGTTGTGATAACATGCTATTACATGTTTCTAGGTCCTGAAGCAAAGAGAGGTCCTTCACACAAAACAGATCCCCCCCACTCATTTACCAATTCCAGTGGCATATAAAGAAAGAATTTGTTTTTTGATGTTCCACAACAAAGCTTCACGATAGCTTTTAAAACTGAAGAAAGGAGTAGTTCATACATGTTATATCAATCTGCTAAGACCCGAGAGAAGCCCTCCTCAATGGTCTTCCCCATTACTTGTTCACTTCACCAATGAACTTGAATGAGGCACTGTAAATTTTCAATAAAAATGTAGCAGATCTTCATTATAGAAGTAGTAGTTTTAGAGAAGGGAGGAGCAGAAGATCTGTTTTTTTGTTTTTCAGAGCACCCATCCATGCTCTGTAACTCATTCTTTATATATGTTATCACAAATTATTACAATTTTAGGTCAACCTCTCAAAGAAGTTTGCATAAAAAGCAAAAACAAAAGAAACAATTATAAGCACAAACCAAAAAAAAAAAATTAAACATATAACAAGCAAAATAAATAAAACAGCAGTGAAAGTAATGATAACACACCTCAATAAAAATTTAAATTAAAGCACACTAAAAAGACTGAAAAAATAAACTGGATTAGCTGGTTGCTGAAAAGAAAATGAAGACAACACCAGAGAGGTCAACACCCATCTTGCTAGAGAGCATGTCATACTTGAATGTAAGAAGGGAGAAGGGAGATCCATCATAGATAAACACTTACCTATCCTCAGATGTTGGAGAGACTTGTAAAAGTTTGTCCAGATGAGAACTTGATATCTCAGAAAGTTTGACAAGAGGAGAGATTCCAAGCTCCTCTTGCCCTTCAACCATTTACAGCTTTAGAAGTTGAACCCAAGCTTGGAAAATTGTTAATTAACTTGTTAACTGATGAATTTATTGGGGTTTTGCCCTAACATGTCTCAGCTACATAGAATTCTAGGTTAGCACTCTATACTGGTCTGTGACTGTAATAAAGTTGATTGATCGATTGATAGGTTAGCACTGAAGTTAATCCTATACTTCATTGAATTAATCAAATTAGGTTGTTAGAAATTGTTACAAAGGGAAGGAGGGACTAATTTTGCCAGATTCAGTAAAACATGGAACCTTAGGAGAATAAGGATTAAGATTGGAGGTTTGTTATAATGGCTGGTTTGTTATAATGAAATAAGGTCTTACTTGAAGTGAATGAGCATCTTTTTCCTGTAATAGATGCACCATTCCTTATTAATCTTTAATATCACTCCATAATAACCTGTTTATCAAGCTGTGTGAAGGATGAAGGAACTGTTCATGTCCATGGAGGTGGGTGACGACGCAAAGAAAATAGTAGAGATACAAATCCAAAAGACGAACAATGCAATTCAGTTTTAGGATGTAATCCCAAACTGTAGGACAGCCTTTTGCAACATGACAGATGTGTCAGCCATCTTGAGATGAAAATCTCAATAAGGGTTCTGTAGGGCATATTGTGGGAGGAAAATCCAGGCTGGAGAAAAGGCAGCCTTAAAACAACAAAAACAGTGGTTTTGAAGGAGTCAAGAACAGAATGTATCCCTGGGGTCAGTGATGAAAACCTTGATCCATTTTCTGTAATCCTGGAAATGAACTTTTCAAAGAAACAAATCACCTAATGTTGATTCATTAAGCATCTTCAGTTATTAGTATTATTGACAATTTAATTCCCTGATTTCTGATGTTTACATTCCTGAATTAATTTTCAAACCTAATATTTGAAGCTGTAGTTAATGCCAGGACCACTTTCTAGAATGTGTGCTGTTTTTCAAATCCACACAAGTAGAAGCCTGCTTCAATCTTCCCTTCTCCATATGAGAATTCAGAATCCAGGTGGATGAGGGTGGAAGGAAACTAATATGCTCACCCATGTCCACCCTCTACTTTTACCCCTCATAGGAATTGAATTGGTCCCTATGGAGAGCTAGAATATACAAGCACTACAGTGCCAGTGTTAGTTTTTCTCCCTGCTGTTTATTGACATTTTCGATAGAAATGTTCAGTGTCAGATAAATTTGACTGAAATACAATAACTAGACCAAGGAGAGCCCCAGGTCCACGGTTGTAATTGAACAAAAGGATTTATACACCTGTCTATTCATTTAAGGTGGGAATGTGCTGAGGCACTCCCAGCTTCTCAAAAGCAAACAAGGCATGACATTAATTGTGACATTAACTGTGAAAGCAATTAATGTATAATATAGTTTGGCATGAAATAGTAGTTACAGGAAACCTGAGCAATCTAGAGGTGAGGAGGGAATTTGCAGATAGGAAGTTAAACTATCCTCAACACAGTCCCTACCAATGTTTCCTCAGTAACTTCCAAAGTGGCTGCTGTTTACATAATAAAAAGTGTGTGCATCCATTTCATTCAGCCAGGCATTGGAATTCCTCCTTCTCTTTTATAAGTCTGATTAGGTATCAGGCAGAAATATTTAAACAAGCAAAATTGTGTTTCATCTGAATAATGTGCATTAATCAACTGAAGACTGGAGGTGAAAGGAGCCCAAGTGAACCTTCCATCAGCTGAGGCCTTCCTTCACCTTTGGCATACTGGAGAGACTGAAAATGTTGTTCATATTCACTTCCTATAATACCTGGTGGATATTCTTGTATTTCTTCTTACATATGTATTTGCTATAAGTCTGTAAACTGCAAATGTGAAGATTTGTTTTATTAATGTGGTTCATGCGTGTAGAAGAAATTGGTTTGTTTCCATTTGCCTGTCTTATTACACTGTATATTGGGGGTCCTGGGAGGGGCGCCCAAATAACCAAATAAAAACACAAGTTGGCGGAATTTAACTCGAACACTCTCTCAGCTAAACGAGAGGCAGGGTAACTTTAGCAAGGATCTTTAACCCAATGTATACAGCGTCAGGTCAGAGATCGGCTAGACAAGGTTTTAAAATGACAAACAATATTTTATTAAGAACAAACAACACGAAAGACACAACAAATACTGACTAACTTAGAAATTGAAATGGAGAGCTTTAGGGAAGGGTAATACGACACCTGGTCTCGTAGTCCTGGAGAGAAAGACAGGGTTCTGGGAGAGAAAGCTCAACGGGGTTCGCTGAGGGGAGTTCTTTCAGACTACCAGCAGCAAGGTGGGAAGGAAGTCCAAAGTAGTCCAAGGAAGTTCCAAAAGTGGGGACTTTTTATAGGGTGGATTTTACCTACAGGCTATGCTATGCTTGGTGAGAACAAAGGAAATTTGGAGTTGGACAAAGGAGTTGGCAAAGGTCAGATTTTGCATGATGGGCTTAGCTCTTAATGACAATAGCATGGTCGGTACGTTAATGACCTGATATAAAAGAATGGCTTGGCTCTCGACTGTGTGGCTTTGTGTGGATATGCGCAGAGCTAAGCCAGTTTGCAGGGAGGTTTTTCCCTAAAGCAATGGAGAGGCTTAAGTTGCCTGCCTGAATGAGGTTTTGGAATGTACAACTATTAATGGCCACGCCCTTACGTGCTTGTCCAGGGGACCTCTGCAAACGTGGAGTAGGGTGGCAGAGAAAGGTCAGGCAAAGGCCAAATTATTTGATATCAAAAGGATATCTAGTGCTCTCACCAGACATATCATAACCATGATAACAGTCTGATGAGGTATAACAAATCTTACATCAACTAACAGCATTTCTGCCTATTGTAGCACTGTCTCTGTATTTTGGGAGGAACAGACCATAGATTTTGGCAGTCTTAGGGTAAATCACTGAGCTTATGTCCTTTCAGAGTACCTTAACTACTGGATGTTATTAACATGGCAAGAAAGCTGAATAAAACTTCTATCCCATTTACCATATTTGTGAGAATGCAATATGATATGAGAGTAGCTTTGGTCAGGTAAAATGTTTTGCCTGAAGATACCGGGAGATTGCTGGGAGAACACGAGACCATTAAAAACCCGTGCTCTCAAATTATTCGATGTGGACTGTTTAAGCTACCATATAAATATTATTATAAAATGAATGAGTCAGCATGTTCAACTTTTTAGTACCTGATACTCCCTCTCTGAAAAAGTGCCTGATTATTATACTTCATCAAAGCTCACAAATCTGAAATATGTTTCTGCTTTCAGAGATTAAAATGATTGACTAGAGAAGATACTTGGAACTCCTATGATTTGAATTGAGGTCAGTAAAGGTTCCATAGGAGGATAAATAATGGAACAATTTCTAGAAATTCCTCTGGGATTCCAGCTGAGTATGTCGTTCTAAAGATAGCACAGTGGCTTTTACGGACATTGGTTCAAGTCCATTCAGCATTTTCTGAGGTATATTATATTTTGACTTCTACAAAGTTGCAGTTTATATTTCTTTCGTATATTTTTCTATTTAACATTATTTTATTTAGTATTCAAATAATCATTTATGCATTTGTCACAAATGGGTTTTTAACTAATCAAATGAATTATTAATAGAGGAAAATACATGCTTTTTATTCAAGTAATAATAAGCAATTGTCACATTTTCATTAAAGTAGCTTTTTTCCCTCCTTTTGTTCTTACACAATACTCCGCTTAGTCATAACTGTGTATATGCATCAGTTGTTTTCCTAACCTTCTCCACCTTCATCCATGGAATTTTATTTTGAAAGAAAGTTTTCTTTTAAAAAAAAAAAGGTAACAAAAAAAGGAGCACAAAATACAACAAAATGAAAGCTGCTGTCCAAAAAGCATTTACTTTAGGCATAAGCCTGACTAAACTCAGTGGGGTTTAATACTGAGTAGACTAGCACAGCCTTAGTAGAATTAAAGGGGGAAAGAAGCTCACTGCATACAGTTTTAAATATATAAAGGGTAACATTGTATACTTGATAAATAATAATAAAACAGGAGACACTTATTAAGCAACCAAGAGACTTTGGATACTTAAGTTATATAATTCAATCATAGTGAGAATATATACATATATTCTGATTTAAATGTGATCAGAAGATTAAATTCCTTCTATGTCAGAAATTAACAGAAATCTCTCCATTTTGTGTCTGCTGCATTTGAATCAAATGTTTACCTTATTAACATTCATTGAGATAGATTGTTAGGGCAGTGGATTGATTTCGTTTTCTTCACAGGGGAGGCTTGCAGAAAGCAAGTGAGTATGGTGGCAGTGTCAACATCCTTTTTCTGCTATAACCATAATTTGGCTCCTATTATACAACTGGAGGGATGTAAGCCATACCTAAAATACCAAAAATTCTACCCAAGCAGTTTGTTCTTCAGATGCAAGTGATTATTGGGGAATAGTAATTTCCTTTATACATGGAATCACAGAATCATAGAGTTGGAAGGGGCCCTATGGGCTATCAAGTACAACTCCTTGCTCAGTGTGGGATCTCCAGCTAGGGCATCCCAAGCAGGTAGCTGTTCAGACTCATAGAATCATAGAGTTGGAAGAGACCACAGAGACCATCCAGTCCAACCCCTGCAATTCAGGAACACACATCAAAGCACTCCTGACAGATGGCCATCCAGCCTCTGCTTAAAAATCCCCAGAGAAGGAGACCCTACACTACACTCCGAGGCAGCATATTCCACTGCGGGACAGCTCTGACCGTCAGGAAGTTCTTCCTGAGGTTAAGTGGAATCTCTTTTCCTGCAGTTTGAATCCATTGATCCTTGTCTTAGTCTTCGGAGCAACAGAAAACAAGCCCTCTCCTTCCTTGACATAACGTCCCTTCAAATATTTAAACGTGGCTATCATGTCCTCTCTTAATCTTCTTTTCTGCAGACTCTCTTCCACAGACCTTCTCTTCTGTAGACTCTTTATTTCACACTGAGTTTTATATCGCTGTCATTGTCATCATTATCATCAACAACAGCAGGATGCCTACATGTCTGTGGCATCAATAAGTCATCAGCAAATGTTACTTAATGCTTCCAAATTTGATATAGCGATTTTGGTTCTTTAACAAGATTCAGTACCCAGTTTAAGATAGGTGGAGGGCTTGTTAAAAGCAAAAAGGTCATCTAGTCATCAGTTAGCAGCAAATTATGGTAGATGGCTCAGTGTTTTTGGTTAGCCATCTAAGTTGTAGAATGCCCAGTTTCAAGTCCAAATTATAAATGGGATTTCCTAGAAGCAAAAAATGGGAACCTTCCATAAGTCATCAGGAAACAATTTTAAGAAAGGCTCTCTATGGCAATGTTCCTAGGATTCCTGAGGCAGGGAAAGATTTTTTTTAAAGACATGGCTGCTATGATTTCTAAGCGGGGGAAATGGTTAGAAAAATGGGAGAGGACCTTCAATGAAACCGCTGATACGATTCCTGAGAAAGAAAAGGGTAGAGCTGAAATAAGAGGTCAGAAATATTTCTCTTCAGGTATTTGCTATATCACTGAAAAGCACTAGGTATACCTCGGCTGTTTATAAATATAAAAATACTTATTGTCACCATCATTCATCTACACTATATTCTAACTGTAGAGATATTCCATATAGGAGCATACCAAGGATACTCCTTGCCTTACATTTTATCAGCCATATCTGTCCCACTCTAGCTTTCGTCTGTTATTTTAAGTGTTGTAAACTCTTCTTCAACTAAGTGCTGAATGCAAATGCATTACCAGTTGGTGCCTATGAAAACAAAACTTGCTATTTGCTGAGCTTTGTGTAGCAAAGAAAATTACCTAGTAACAGCTAAGGAAGGGCTTATCATGAAGCACTATGCAGCCAACTGATGTTATAAGATACTGGGAATCAAGGAACAGTGGCAAGTTGTCGGAGGACAGAGCTGTATGCTGCAACACATGGTCTGATATCTTACACTGGAGTTGTGCAGCATAGATCTCTTCATGTGGAGTTATGCATTTATTGCACTATGCAAACCTTGTGTTGAATAAGAATATGTAACTGAATACAGCTGAATGTGCAGCTAAATTCACAACCCAATGCTCATGTACCAGTACAATGGTACCACATATACAATTCTGTTTCTGAAACTCTAAAGTTAATATCGATGTTCCTCATCAGACAAATATGTAACAGTTTTCGTAGGGGAATTTATGCTTGCATAACAACAGAAACATTCTTTTTCCTGTTTTCTCTGTGCTCCTAAGCTAGCCTGTTGCCCTCAGGTATGGCAAGGAGGCATTGTCCTGTCACTGCCATTCAGTAAAGAAGGTGCAGATGATTCCAAAAGCTTCTGTATATGGAATGAATGTGGACTACTATTTTGTCTTTTCTCTCAAACAGCAAAATATTTTGAGCTAGTTCTGGTAGTAGAACACTCCAAAACTCTATGGGATTCTGATGCCTACAGCTTATGATACTTTATTTAATTCTACAGATATAGTTAAAAGGAGGAGCAGGACGAGGATGGAAAGACAGGTGGAAAAATTCTAAAATGACACATTAAGCAGAAATACATATGCTGTGCTGTTTTAGATACTTTCTTAAAATTCAGTGTTGTATATCTTCTGTATGTTATATGCACTTCTGCTTCTTTGTGTTCTGCTCTTAGTTGCTTCTGTGTGTGTGTCTTAAGCCATTTCCGCACTAGACTGTTATAGTGCTATTATTCCACTTGCAACATCCTATGGAATCCTGAGGTTTGCAGTTTCCAGCTGGCCCCTCCCAAAATGGTAAACCCCCAGGATTCCATAGGATGTTGCAAGTGGAATAATAGCAGAAATGGCCTTATTATATAAATGATGGGGAAAAGAGACTACTGTAAAGAAGCGAGAGCTCTTACAACAGAAAAACTTATTTATTAACAGTCGGGGCTTCTTGATACTGCTTTTATGATCACATGGAGATTTATCAGTCCTTATAAAATACTTATGAAAGCTTCCAAGGAGGAGAGGAAAGATCAAGGCAGCTAGGTAAGCCATTTGGCCAATAAATATTCAGATTTCATAATTTTCAAATATTTCTGCTTGTACTCTCTTAAAATGATTCTGTTCTTTTCTGGATGCATCACATTGCATCCTTCTCTCTTCATCCTGTTTTTGCCTATTCAGTAATGTGTTGTGTATCCCAGCATGTTTGTTGTTAGTTAGCTTGTTCACACCATTATCATATTCTATCCATTGCCTTTTACAATTTGTTTGGTCTCTTTCCATGAATCACATCCACCGGAAAGTCTGAAATGCTGGCTTCCAAATAGAGATTTCTGTCACACTGTTTTATAGTATCAGTAATTTTCAGTGCATCACTTTGGAAGTTTCTTTACATTTACCCAGACTGCTCACAAATCCTACTATTTTATCTGTCAAAGGCAGGTAAAGTGCTTTGCTATACACAGAAGTATATCATTTGTTATATATTCAGCACTGACTGCTTATTCAATTTCAGAGTCCAATTCTATGAATCACTGAGCCAAAGTACTTTTTCACTCTACTCACAATAAGGGTGCTAATGATGTACAGGAGGCCAATTAGGATCAAATCAGTACTAGCACTGCTATACTGGACTTCACTTTAACACACCTCTCTAACAGTGATGACAGAATAGATCCTTACTGTGGAAGGATGTTTTTCAATTTTATGTAGCAACTGGAAGAGAGTTTCCCCACTTGCATATCATCCTCAGAATTTTTAATCCCCAAAGGGCAACAAATCACAATGGAGGATGAGGTAAGGTGGGGTGGGGGTGCAATAGGGATTTTATAGGTGGATTTTTAACATATACAGAGTTATACTATTCTCCCAAGCAGAGTTAGCACCTCATTAATAGTATGCTAGTTGATTGGCTTTATGGACTCTTCATCTGAAAATCAATAGTGAAAGAGGAAGTGAAACATTGAAATAGTGAAAGTGGAAGCTGCACCTATGTTCTGGGAAGTGGCTAAAAATAAACTCATATTTCTTTTTTCCTATTTTTGTCATTTTAAAAAATTTCTTCCACTTATTATAACAAGTTCATTTTATAATGATTATAGAAATGCTATCTATGTAAAGAAAGGGGAAAGCTTACTCTCTATGCTACACTATGCTGTAGACATGTTTACTTACTCGTAATATTTGTTCTTAAAAAAGAAAAAGACAGCCTGAAATAAATTAAATGGGTCAAGTTTCAGAAATGGATGGAAAAGACTACTAATGTGCTTTGGATTGGCAGGATAAGCTTTACAGTAATTTTGGGTTTGGAATGCCTAACACTGTTTACTGGTACTTGTTCTTTCTTCTTGCTCACTGCCTGCTCAGTCTATTAATTTGTAAATAAATAGAGCCTGCAAAATACAATTTAAGAATCAATACATTGTTGTTGTTGGCTGAGAGTATGTGATGTGCCCAAGATCTCCCAGGGGGTTTCTATGACTGAGTGGGGATTGAAGTGTGGTCTCTAGGTTTGTAGTCCAAAGCTCAAACCACTACACCTTCCTCTTAAATGGTATTCTACAAATTTACAGACTGATCAGGCAGTGAGTAAAAAGAAAGAACAGGCAAACAATGGAAACCCAATGGATGATCTTGGGTGAGTCACACACTCTCAGCCTCCTGAAAACCCTGTGATAGATTCACCTTAGGGTCACCATAACTCAGAAAAAAACAGGAAGGCACACATCAGCAAGAATTTTATCCTCTTCAAAAGATTTAACCTTATAAAACTGCTTGGAAACTCCCATAACTTGGCAAAACAGGAGCAGGCAAAACAGGTGCTTCAAGAGAATTTCATAGGCTGGGGTTCCATAAACATACTTTAGTGGTTTGAGCATTAGACTATGACCCTGGAGACCAGAGTTTGATTCCTCACTCAGCCATGGAAACCCACTGGGTGATCTTGATGCATCACACAATCTCAGCCCCAGAAAACTCCACCTTAGTGTTGCCATAGGTTGAAAGTACATAACAACAATAGCAAGAATACTTTCCCTCCCTAATACTCCCTTAGCTGATTTTTGTTTCAGATTAAGATTTCTGTACCTCACAGTGGAGCAATATTTATGTAATGTAGTATTTCAATTAGACATTGTATTTCTATTTACCATTTCCATACAGTTTATTGTCTTTCCTCATCTGCCACTTGCCCGTTTTTCTTTCTTTCTTATTTATTTATATTTTTTTGTTCTGTTAAATTTTCACCTCCATTGAAAACTCTTGTGCTTCATTCCTTGCTCATGCCTGTGACCTTTTCGAAGACTTTTCATCTATTTCATGCCCTTACCAGAGACATGGATGAAATTTAGTCTGTTTCTATTAGTGGGATGAGTGGGATTGTTCTTTTGCTGTATGTGATCACCTCTGTATTAGATCAAATAGCTGCATGGTTAACCAGACTGTGGCCTTCTTCTTTCTAGCAAAGAATTGTTAACACTTCAGATGCTGGTGCAGAGTTTCTCTGTAACTGCTCTAAACTGAAATAGTTAATTCTGAAAGCCTTGCTTTTCGGTATTCCAGAAATTGCTTGACCCATAAATCTGATGGTTCCTTTTGATGTCACTTACTGTGTTTGATTTCAAACATATTGATCTGGATTTAGATTTTCATACATTTTTGAGGCCTGCCCAACAACAGTTTGTTCACAATATTTTACTACTATGAGACAAAACCTTTATATATTCTTGCCTTACTCTATGTTTTCAATAGCAATTAATGCAAAACAATCATTTGGATGAACAAGAGAACCAGACTGGATGGAATGGAGTAAATATAAATATATGGGGCCACAACCATGATACTTACTCTAGTAGGAGAATGGGGCCATATGCCAAGACTTTGGCCATTTTTGCACATTACCTTCTCCCATTGCAATCCCTGGAGTGCCTTTGCTGGGAAAGGAGCACGACAGGAATGCTTACCTTCACACTCAGCTGGCTCTCTGTGGAAGGGAGAGCAAGTGACACACACCTGCCTTCTGCAGTGCAGTCGGGCTGTTTCTCATGTTGTGTTGAAGAAGAAGCACCTCCATCATGCTTCCTGTCCTTCCACATGGTAGGTAAGGATGGGAGCATCATGCAATTGTGAGCACTCAATAGATTTAATCCATCAAGTGAATACCCCACGACTGTGATGGATGGGGTGGGTGGGATGGCAGTGGGATCACAACAATGTCATGCAGAAGCACGGCCTGTGAACCGCTGCCATCCCATCCCCATAACGGGAGTATGATGCAATGCGGAAATGGCCTTTATCTAGACTTGAAAGGTGCTTCCAAGTGATGGACTAGTGCAATTAGCTTTACTATACAGAAATCAGGTAATGCCACTTGTGAGGTCATTTCATTCATTTTTCCTTTGCTTGTTGTCAATGTAGGCACATATGACCCAAATTTAAAGGTGAATGATCAGCAGTGTCCCATTCTCTGAGATTTCAGAGTCTAAATCTGAGACCAGAGGACAGGAGATATCTATCTATGTGTATGTCTGTGGCTAAGTCTATGTCGCTACATGACATCATGGAGTAAGTCCTTGAGGTATCAAAGTCATGAGGTGGTTAAGGGTTGGGAGGCAGACTAGAAACATTTTTTGGTCAGCTGATGGTGGAAATAGGCATGATGACAGTCCAAGTAAACAGATCTGGAATGTGGGTAAAATGTGTCTAACCAGGTAATATAACAGTATTGAGCCTAGGGAGTGCGGGGAGGACTAAAGCTTTTTCAGTGACGAAACAGATAGCAAAAATGTGCTCAATAACTGCAGATTCCCATGGTGCTTGGACATTGTGTAGCTTTACATGCAGCTGAGCTTTGCTAGGGTTTGTGGAACGTTCACTTCAGGCTTTTAGGGACTTCCTCCACCCCATCTTTCAAGAATTGTGCTTGTATTGTCAGAACTTGTCCAGCAAAGGCTTGGGAGTCTCAACTGGCACTTCCTTTACACTCTTTTCCCTGCCCTTCTCCAAATGGCACAACAGGATCAAATGTATGCACTCGCAGTCTCCCTCTCTTTCATTCTCATTCTCATTGTCTTTCCACTTCTCACCCCTCACTCTGGTTGTTTAATGCATTGATATCACACTAGTGCAACATAAATAGAAATACCTTTGTGCTAAGCTCATGACACCTGACATGAGTTGGGAATGAGTATAGATACAGCTATCTCACATGCATATTTTCTCATGACTGGACTTTCTTCTCTCCAGTGCTCTTTGCTTGAGATTATTTCCCTGCCCAGAGACTGAGGGAAGCACAGCAATTCCCCAAGAGTTCAGCCACTACCCTGAGACCATAAAATGGAATCATGATGGTTAAAGTTCACTCACAGCACTTTAATTGTATAGTGTGAAAAGACCCTAGGCAATTCTATCTAGGCTTACTGTGCCACAGGACAAATATTTAAACTTGCAGAGTACAAGAGCAGTGCAAATGAAAGGACAACATAAACTCTTGCCATCTCAAATAATTATGACAGAGGTAATCAGATAATTCCAAATAAAGGATTGCGTCTGCACATGATAATCATAAATAATATCTCTTGATGCAAATTATCTCTTGCAAAAAGAGGGAGAAGCGACGTGACGAGAGCCTCTGTGTGATCAGCTCATAAACATGTCTAGGTGGAAGTTCATCAGAAGAAAGTCTATAATGGCTATTATTATACTTTTTGACAGACAAATTTGGTTCTCTCTCTTTTTCTGAAAAGCTTCATGTCTCTTGAGGGATTTAGCTGGAGAGGGACTTTTGAACTGGATATCACCAAAAAGTTTCCCACTGTAGAAAATTTGGATTAGGATACATTCTTTATTATTACTATTCTCTTTTCAACACTGAAAACAGTACTTTTGATGAATCCAAAAACTTTCCAAAAATCTACTGTAGAACCTGATCTGTCATTGTTTTCCCAAATAGCTTTTGCCACAACATTTATTCTCTCATGTTGTTCCCACTTCTAGTGGTTAAAACGTCAATCCTATGCATACTTAACAGTAAGTACCACTGCAGTTTATTCAATAAAAAAAAAAGCTAAAATAATGAAGCTATCTCTTGTCATGTTACAATTATAATATGACTTCTGTATTCAGGAGTTACCACTCATTCTTTAGTGTGAGTAAATTGTCTGAATAGATGAAATCCTTATTCACATGGAGGGTCTCCATGTGGGCTCGAAACCCAGAAAATCGTGCTTATGTGGAAAACCTCCATGCAAACAGGAACCTCTCCATTTCAGACACATTGCTTTTACATGAGAAGTGTGATAACATGAGAAGGTGGGGCTTTAACTTTCAAGTTCTGAGATTGTTGGTATTACCAATGCCACTGGAAATGTTGACATATTTATCTCCTTCTAGCAGCCAACCAGGGAATCATATCCCCCTGACAAAAGTGTGCAAAATAATTCTTCTTTTCACTTGGGTCAATTTTGTATTGCATTATATTGTTTTTGTGTGTGTGTGTGTGTCTGACATTCAGTTGTGTTTGAGAAGAATGGCTGCAGATGTGGAAGTTTTTTATTTATTTTATTTATTTAGAGCATTTACATGGCACCCTTCCAACACGAAGGCTTCCAGAGCTGCTTACAAATTGTTTCTGAGAGTTCCCTGACCTCAGTCTCATAACAAGGAAAAGGGGATGGCAGTTGGGAAGGGCATTAAGTCCAGCAGATATTGGCTGCTCTTCTCCCCTTCAGAAACCAGAACAATGGCAGTTGGAATGGAGTGGCTGTGCCAGTTACTGAGCCAAGCCCTGATGGAACTGTGTCTGGCTGCTGTTCTCTCCCTCAGAAGCCAGAGGAGTGGAAAAGAACAGAGAGGGATGGAAGGCCTATCACCAATTGCTGGGACCAAGGCACAGTGGAATTGTGAAATCAGTCAGAAGTCAGTGTTTTTGATAATCAGCCATAAAATAACAAAACCAGAAACAATTGGGTTAAATAAGGGTCATTTTATATGGCCTAACTTATTTAAGTTGTCTGGAAATGGAGCATGAGTGTGGAGCAACCTGATGATTCCAGTTGAGGTCAGGTATCACCCCTTAACAACCTCCTCAGCCTCCTGTTGGATGAAACACCTCAGTTCCAAAGGCTATCCAAATATTTGGGTTGCTTCCCAACTGGCTGTTGGGAACCCATGGGACTCCCATCCAAGTTGCAGAATTCTACAGCTAAGAGCCTGGATCCTAGGTTAACCTCAAGAGGATTCTCTTTTCCCACCCTTTGGTTCTCAGAACCCAAGATAAAGTTTTAGAGCCCTACCCTACACCAAAACGGTGCCAAAGGTAATCACTGGAGATTTATATTCTCCCTCTGCTAGCTGACAGGTGACAGTCCATTTATTGTCCAGGTCCCACAGAAACAGTATGATGTCAGAATAAAAAACACCAGGTAAAAATGGGAAAATTTTGTACCCTCCCCTGAAGCTACAAGACAAATCTCACACTGCATGGAGGAGAAGAGGTGGGCCATGCTGTGAAGTTGCAAAGAGGCATGTGAGGGGGTGATCAGGCCTTAAATGGCCTCTAACCCCTTCTTCCCCAACAGCCAACTTTCTGGCACCTTTTGCCTGATAAAATGTGCCATGGTCTCTCGCATGGAGGGTATTAAACTCTTATCTGTCCACACAGCTTTGTTCACTGTATGAGTCCTGGGAGGCATTCTCATATCATAGACAGATCTAGTGGCTATGCTGAGCAGCAAATTCTGATGAACAAATGTATTGTAGTGTCATTGTAAGATACCATTTTATGATGTGAGAGTATGTCCTACCTGTAAATATGTATCCATGAAGCAAGTATACCAGGTTACAGATGGTGATGGTGGCGGCAGTGACAGACCATGTTCACATAATAAGTACGTAACTACCTAGACACTGCCTGGAAATATATATTAGTCTTTTACTTGAGAATCCTCTGAGAATGCATAACAAGGACATCAGAAATCTAGAGTGTATTCTTGCTTTATGTAGAAAAATCTGAAAATACATTCTAAAGCAATTCTGCATGGCATTAAACTATGTTGTTTCTGTAGAGAATTAGGGGATCTTTATGCATATGCACAGGTTCTCAGTTAAAATAGAAGAAAAGAACAATCTACCAAGCTACTTTATAAAAAGATATGAGAGAATCCTGTAGCACCTTTGAGACTGAGAAAAGGAAATTTCTAGGATAAGCTTTTGTGGATTCCAGTTCACTTCATCTTTGTAGAGACAGTGTGATAGATAATTAGGTCCTAGTCATGTCCTGTTCTCATCTAAGAAACGTGTGAAGGCTATCTTATAGAACAGCATTCAGATTTTGTTAGTGGTGAATACTGGTTCTGTCATGCTAGCATGACCAGAATTATGTACTATACTTAACAAACTTCTAAGTACAAATATGCACAAATTGCTTATAATGCTTAGATTAGGAGCAGGCAACCTGATGTCCCCCAGCTCCAGATATTTTAGACTATAACTCCCATAACCTCTGACCGTTGGCTTATAGGCTGCCTATTTCCAGCTTAAATCCTTCAGATAATGTTATATATATTTAATGCTTCCCTTGAATGAACAACTTTGGTTTTATCTGTACCTCTTTATATATTGTTTTTGGTTTTGATCTTTGTTGCTTTGTTGACTGATCTATGACCATAATAAATAATTTGCCAGTGGTGTGTGAAAGTCAGTGTGTTGTAGCAGTTAGAGCACTGGACTACAACCTAGAGACCAGGGTTTGATTCCCTGCTCAGCCATGGAAACACACACAGGTCCCCAAAAAACTAATGATAGGTCACCATAAGTCAGAAATCACTTGAAGGCACACAATGACAATGACAACAATAACAACATGCTTAACATTTGATGCTAAGGGACCAATCATGTCTGTCTATCTGTCTGTCTCCCTTCCCTTCCCTTCCCTTCCCTTCCCTTCCCTTCCCTTCCCTTCCCTTCCTCCCTTCCCTTCCCTTCCCTTCCTTCTTCCTTCCTTCCTTCCTTCCTTCCTTCCTTCCTTCCTTCCTTCCTTCCTTCCTTCCTTCCTTCCTTCTTAAATCAGAAATGATGCTTATCAGGCCCAGTTCTTTACATTTCAACTGATTCCTATTCTTTCAAAAATTGTAACTGAAAAGTCCTTAGATGGTAAACTTCATTTGAAAGTTTGGAATTCTGCCCTCACTACCACTTTTTTTCTCATTTTTGAGACTTTATATTGAACAAGGTACTTCCAACTTCAGAATTTGCAATAGCTGTCATGTAGATTATTTTTTTACTATTTCACTGATCACTGCAAGTTTATTCCTAATAATTCAGTTTGCCTCCTCCAGCTTTTCTTAACGCTAATGATAAAATGAGTCACACATCTTTTCCTCTACCCCACCTTGTACTCACTGTATTGCTTCATAAAACAGTCTGCTGGTTGAGCATTTACTTTCAAAAATATCTACTGACTTTATCTATCCAAATATTTGTGTGTGCACTTCTAAGAGTTCACTTTAAGACAATTAAGAATGTCTGGCATTAAGTTGTTCTTGTTGTCATTTTATCATACCAGAATGACAGCCACATAACTTGGTTGCAGCAAAAGCAAAAAAGTTGACATTTAAACTATCATTGTTATTTGCTTCACTTTGCATTTGTATATTTCTCTTCATTCTGAGGAATATCAAGCAATGTCTTTGAAAATGTTAAGTATTAAAGCAGTTTTAAAAATAAAATTATACCACTGTGATTAATTACCTGAAAAATTTATAGCATAAACAATAATACTTTCAGCTTCACATTTATTATTGTATTCGTATTTCTGTCCACTTGTGTATTATTGCTACATGTGCTTATATAGAAAGGAAATTAAAACAAACAGCATGGAGGCTATTTTAAACTCAGCATGGAAACATATAATATGGCTAAAAAATGATATGCATATCTCCAGAGACAACAAAGCATATCAAGAAATAACAAAATTAATGAAGAGTGAAAATACCAATTTTGCTAAATCAGCTCCAAAAGGAAAGCTGAAATCTTCAGGGAGTTTGATTTTCATAAACTGTTGCTGTTTCAATAGGACAGATGCTGATAGATGCTGTGCAAATGAGAAAGTTCCAAGAATACTATGGAACATACTATTGTACACAACCAAAATTGATGAAATTGTTTCTTTATAGAGTTTGTATGACATCCAGTAGCAGTATCCTGCTATTAAAAAATACCACAATCAAATATTAATTAAGCATAAAAGAAAAAGCAGCATAAAAATTTTGTGGCAGAAAATATACCATATAGTAAGCTGCATAGCAACACTAAAAACACATCTAAAATTCAGTGCATGAAAAGTGCACATATACAAAAAGTCTGGGAGGTAGGAAGACATATTGTCTGATGCAGGAAAGAATATAGGATACAAGGCATGACCTTTTCTGTAGAAGCAATTCCATAAGGCTACCTCCATCCCCGCTGAGCTTCCAATCGGAAACCGAGATTTGTATTGTGAGGAGGAAAAATGGGAGGCATCTACAGAGTTTGGCATGGATATCTAAAGAACTTTAAAGAACTTTAAGATTTAAAAGGGGCATGTACAAGAAATGGGAAAAAAAAATATGGGAGGTCACCAAAGAGGAATTCAAATGAATAATTGGCACATGTAGGGAGAAAGTCAGAAAAGCTTAAGGTGAAAAACAATGAAAAGGGCTTTTTTTTGGCTATATATATAGCAAAAGGAAGAACAAGGAAATGGCACTACCACTTTGTGGACAAGATAAAGAAATGCTAATGTGGGGCAGAGAAAACATAGAACTACTCAACACCTTATTTGTCTTTGTCTTCTCCGAAAAGGAAAAAAGTATCCAACCTGGGGTAAATAGAGCAGATGATGCAGTATGGGAAATGCAGCACAGAATAGGTAAACAGGTACTCCAGGAATACTCTGATTACTCTAAATGAATCCAGGTCCCTAGGGCCAGATAAACTACATCCATGGGTATTAAAAGAACTAGCAGAAGAAATCTCAGAACCAATGCCAACAGTCGTTGAGAAGTCCTGGAGAAAAGAATTGGCAGGCTGGAGTGGGGTCAAATGTTGTTCCCATCTTCAAAACGGGGGAAGAAAAAAAGAGCAGCCAAACAAATACTGGAAAAGATTCTAGAGCAATAGTCTGAAAGGGCTTAGAAGAAACAGTTAAAGTTAATGTGGTTTCCTCAAAAGCAAGTCATGCCAGACTAATCATATCTCCTTCTTTATATATAGAGTTACAAGCTTGGTAGATGAAGGGAATGCTGTGGACACAGCTTATCTTGATTTCAGTAAGGCCTTTGACAAGGTCTCCCATGATATTCTTTCAAGCAAGCTGGTAAAATGTGGACTAGAAATGCTACTATTAGGTGGATTTGTAATTGGTTGAGTGACTGAAACCAAATAATGCTCCTCAATTGCTCCATTGTGGAGAGAAGCAACTAGTGAGGTACCTCTGAATTTTATACTGGGCCCAGTGCTATTCTATCGTAACTATTCAACATCAAATCACTTGGATGATAGAATAGAAGACATTCCTATCAAATCTGTAGAAGATACCAAATTAAGAGGGGTAGTTAAAATCCCAGAGGACAGGATAAGAATTCAAAGTGACCTTGCCAGATTGGAGAGTTAGGTCAAAACTTAAAAAAAAAAAGGGGGGAGAATGTCAATAGGGAGAAATGTAAGGTATTACATTTGGGCTGAAAAAAATGAAATGGACAGACATAGGATGTCTGACACTTGGCTTGAACATCATACATGTAAAAGGGATCTAGGAGTCTCTGGATCTCAAGCTAAACATGAGTCAACAGTATGATATGGCAGCTATAAAAGCCAATGAAATTCTAGGTTGCATCACTATACTCCTGTATAGTGTCTAGTGTCTACCACTCTATTGTGATTTGGTCAGACCTCAGCTGAAACACTGTGTCCAGTTCTGGGCATCACAGTACAAGAAGGATTTTGACAAGCTGGAACATGTCCAGAGAAGTGAGACCAAATTGGCAAAAAGGCATGGAAACAAAACTTGGGGAGAAGTGGTTTAGGGAGCTGAGTATGTTTAGCCTGGAGAAGAGAAGGTTAAGAGTTGACATGATAGTAATGTTTAAATATTTGAAAGGATGTCATAAGGAAGATGCAACAAGCTTGTTTTCTTCTGCTCCAGAGACTAGGGGAAAGAGCAGTGACTTCAGAAAAAGATTCCACCTAAACATTAGGAAGGACTTACTTTTGGTAAGAGCTGTTCAACAGTGGAATGTGCTGTCTGTGAGTGTGGTAGAGTCTCAAACAGAGGCTGGATGGCCATCTATTGGGAATGATTTAACCATGTATTCTTGCATGGTAGGGGGCTGGACTGGAATGGCCCCTGTGGTATCTTCCAACTTTATGATTCTATGATCTATTATTAATGTGGCTTTTAGTCCTTGCAACCATTTATTGGGCAAACATATTGGATAATTTTAATTCTTGTAATTCTTAATCCTGGTTTTAAAAAAAATGTTTTCATGGGTCTGTAAAGAATGGCTGGAATTCATGATCAAGTTATGAATATGTAACTTACAGTTATAACTGATTCACATTCATGATTTCTACATATTCAATTGTGTAGAGAGTTCATAAAAGTTCCTCAATCCTAATTTACATCATTTTATTAAAGTTTCACAATTAAAACAAACATTTATTATTGCTATTTCACATGAATTATTTCTTGAATCTTCCAAACTGATCTAGATTTCATTTCCAATATCTCTTAACATTGTTATATCCTTGTACTGCATTTTTCAGATATTCTACACGTTGGTACATAGCATTGCCATTTTCCATATTCCTGCTTCATGATATCTACCGTAAGCATCACAATGAGATTTTTCCACATATTACCATGAATTATAGACTTCTATCAAAAGTCAACCAGCAATCACCTACAATTTGCCATTCTTTCTGAATTTCATCATCTGATTTCCCTTTCAATCTTTGAGAGACTATGCTCAATCCTAATTTACTATGGGGAAACCACTGCACACAATGGGGGTCTATTCTGCTGTTGGTGGGAACACAGGAGACTGATATTTCTACCTCTTTCCAATGAGCAATCTCTGGTTAGAGGAAGAATTGCAGTAGGTGTCCTGCTTCTGGCTGTTGTACCAGAGACTGGCTATGGGAGGGGTATCTGTGAAAGCATCAGTCTGCTGTCCTAATTGATAAGAGAACAGGCCCCTGTTTGATCAGAATACTGACCAAAGTCTTTATCTCTTGTGTATTGCTATGGAAGCTCTGGCAGGCTGATTAACAAATAATTTAAATGGACAAATAGGTTGCCACTACCAGAGACACCCTTTCCTCAATAGGCACCTGTCAGACCAGTTCACTTGATGAAGGCACCAGAATAAGAGATTCTTAAGAAGATTACAGAATGTTTATTGTTATCATATTACTTCAAGCTGATTCTGACTTATGGCGATCCTGTCCTGGGTTTTCCTGATCAGAATTTATTCTAAAGAGGTCTGTCATTCCCTTCCTTTAAAAATGAAAGAGGGAGACTTTCCAAGGTTACCCTGTGGGTTTCCATGGCCAAACAGAGAGTTGAACCTTGGTCTCCCAGAATACTAGTCCAGCACTCATATCCTTACATTATGCTAGGTGCCTTAGCATCTAGATAGCTTTAAAATTATTTTGTTGACTTTGTTATATGTCACTGTGGATGAACGTATAAGTTCCTATTATTCTTCAAGCTATTAGGAGTAACTGAGTCATTCAGAGTATAATGGAATCAAAGACAACAACAGTACCTTCATTTTTTCCAGGTCAAGCTTTTGGATAATGAAAAAACATATACTCAATAGACAAAAAGATCAAGCATTTTAGAAATCCATAATTAATACTCATTTTATTCGTTTCTCCTCAGACCAAAGGAACACATGGTATGCACATCTGTTTTCACTGTGTGAGTGACATTCTGACTTTTAAAAGTTGCATTAGGTCAGACCAATAACTCATGTATCTCAGTGCCCTGTGTTTGATACTGGCCTTTCGAAGATGCTTTGAGGGGTACAGACAGAAAACAGTTGGGTAATTCTAATGTGTTCACTAGATTATATTGCTAGTTCTTAATTTGAAGAATGGGTTCAGCAATGGGTGTAGTATGAGATGTTATCAAGTGGCCAATGGTTAATGATACCATTCTCTCTCTGCACAAAAATATTTTCTCAGGAAATATTTTTGAGAAGCATAGTCTTGTTTTCGGCTAGATCTAACAAAATTCAGGGTTTGATCAACTTCTGTGTAAAAAATTCCTTTTACTTAATGTACAATTTAACACCTGCTGTTCAAATAATAATACTGCTTGCTTACTCTTTGCTGAAGCCTAAAATAACAACTGTTCTGAAAATGTGGAGCTCTAATGAAATAGCTGTTTCCTTTATTTCCCCCTCTTAAGTATCTCAACTATAAAGTCTAAACTGGTTCATAATATTGTCTCTTCTTCCCAGCACCAGTTAATTGGACAGTTTCTCATGTTTGCACCTGACCTGGGAAGAAGACAGTCTTATATATAAACCAAAAGGCTGTATGTAGAGTAGGAAACAAATGGAATATTAAATATTAAGTCATGCTGCCTTCTTCTCTCTGGTCTTATAATTTCAGTTAAAAAATAATCCCAGGACTACACACTGTGTCAGTCTGAAGAGGAGAAAGAAAGGAACCTGCCTAGGAATACTATAAATAATCTTACTTATTGGTCTCAGTGTTCCCTCCACAGCAAGCATGAAATGTAACAACTTATACCAGCAGTGAAGAAAGAGCCATCAGGACCTCTAAGCAGGCAAGAATGTCATATTTATTATGAAAGTTTAACTTACATGAGAGGCATGCTAGGAGATGCATAATGCTGGAGAGCTCCCTGTCCTGGAGTAGAAGGAGAACAGCTTATCAACTGCAGAAGTCCTTCCATTATCAGTTACAGCACCAGACAATCTGTTCCTGGTGTTGTTTTGGGTGGTAATGTCAAAGGGGTCATTCCAGGAATGTATAAAGGATGGATTAACATGCTGGAGAAAAGTTCTACAGATAACCTGGATGCTAGAAATACAAATAAATGGGTCCTAGAGCAAATCTGACCCAAACTCTTCATAGAAGCCAAGATGACTAAAATAAGGTTGTTGGACTTTGGCCATATCATGAGAAGACATGCCACACTAAAAAAGAAAACAATGCTTGTTAAAGTAGAAGGCATTAGGAAAAAACGAAGACCACATTACAGATGGATAGACTCTATCAAGGAAGAAATATCCCTGGTCCTTCATCAGTAGGGTAACTTTAACTTGAAATCAGATCGACAACAGCTAACAACAACAAAGGACATTAGGCAACAGACAAAGCATACTAACTGGATGAATGTATTGATCACTACTACTCTTGTGGCCAAGGATAGGTGCTTCTTGACTTTTATGTATAGTAGTTCAACTTGCAAAGCTCTAGCAAAATGAACAGTTTAAAGGGGGGGGGGAACCAGGCAATGGAAGTCACATATGTAGGATGCCAGGATATGCTAGGACTTCCTTCTGACATCCTTAGAGGAATGAAAAATGTTACTTTGGAACAATATATAACCCAACTGAACTAGCCATTCTTTCCAATAATGCTGTTTATCCTCATCTTCCATTGTCATTAATTCCATGTAGCAGAAGAACATGTGCATCTGTGCAAATTCTAAGATAAACCTCTTCTTCCAACTAATCAGGACTAATGGTCCCTCATTAGTTAAAGAAGCAACTGCCCTGTATGGCAAATGTTGAGGTGTCTGTGGAATGACAGAGCTGTATGTGCGAGATCCCTCGCTCTACACTTTCAAAGCTACCCTACTATCCTCAATCATGCAGAGGTAGGATATTTTCCACTTACCAGTATTGAAATAAGATTCACTTGCTAGTCTGGCCAGCTTTTGTATATGGAATCATGGGAGCAGAGGGAGCTCTTTGTGTAGAAAAGTGCTTTAGTCCAGACCTTTTCTTAGTCACTAATGTCTTTTCTCCCTTCTCTGAAAGAGGGCATTAGCAAATAACTGTTCAGTTTCCAGTATCTTTTCCAAGTCTGCTCTGCAGGAAGTGTATTATACAACTTAACTACATAACATTATAATCAGAAAATCTATGCCTAGGGTTTGTTGTTGTTTAAATCCTTTTTAAAGTTAAGAATTGTTCTGATTTCTCTCATTTTTCTGATGATAAAATGGTATTGTGAAAGAACTCAGCCTGATCTGGTGAACACTTTATGGCATTTAGAGAAATGTCTACTTGTTATGATGCTTTCAGTTAAAAAATATGTGGGTAGCCTTTCTCTCTGCATAGTATGTTGTACACTGTACATAAGTGGTAGTTTAAGCAACCCACTTTAATTTAAAGTCTAGTAGCACACTGAAGATAGGTAAATTCAGAAAGCTTTTTGAAAAAAATGCAATGGTCTGTATTTTCTAAAGAGGTATATTAAATGCATTTTTTTCAAACAAGTTTGAAAATGTTTTAGGCTGCTAAAATGGGGACTAAAATGTCCTCAAAATGTACATATTCACAATCAGTTCTAATAATTTTTGCACTAAGTAAGTGCTTTGTGAACCTACAATATCTTTGTGTGAAGGTTTCTTCTTGGAAGTGGGCCATGTCTTCTTGTTTACTGTTTCTCTAAAATCAAATTTTGCCTTGACAATATGTACCACCAGCTGATTTTGTAATTAACTAGCACTGGAGGCCATTTTCAAGGGCAGTAATAGTAAAATGCTAAATAAATTGCAGTAGTTCGGAAACTAGATAGTGAAAGGAATGATGAAAATATAACTGCAATAATGTGATGCTATGGATTGTTTTTATAACCTCTTGAGAGGCATTATTTCAGGAGTGACAATACAAGTCAAGGTCCCTTAATATTAATCAGGGGGCAATGGGAAACTACTGTGACTGAAGAGCAATTTGCATAGGTCAGTAGTCTGAAGGATGCTAAGACATAAGCAAATTGTTTAAGGACCACACCGGAAACATATTGGACATAATTTTCTAATCTCCTTGAGGAAATAGAAATGATCACATCATCAACTTCACCAATGAGAGCTTTTCATATACTACTTGTCTACTTACAGAACAGTCCTGTGTGTATGTAGTTTGAAGTAAGTTCTGCAAGGATCAGTGGTGTTAGGAGGTCATCAGTGCTACATGCAGCTTTTTTTCTAGTGCAGCCTTCCACATATTGGCACCCTCCAGACAATGCTGGGTCCATCAATGGGGTGGAGAATGCTTTTTAGATAGTCATCTAAACTTTAGATATTCATCTAAGCCAATTTTACTTGTCCAAACAACTTCAGCACCTCAACTTACTGTTTTGAAGTTTGGACTAAAACTGGAGGAGAATCAGCATCCAATTGCCATAAGAGCCACCCACATGCCATGGCTTCCAGATATTTTGGACAACAGCTCCCAACAGAATTGGCTAACAGAGTTGGCATTAGGGTGATGCGTGCTGTAGTCCAAAACACATAGAAAGCACAAGGCTGAAGAACAGAAGTACTGGGACATTTACCCATGGTTTAGTCTGCTTCCTGAGCATCCATGTATATAGATATTCATATGACATTATCAGTCATAGAATCCAAACTGGTTACTAAATTTACATGTATAATGAACTAACTGCTATTTTGGATCACAAATATGATTTCTTGTGATCCTATGTGTTAGCTAGTATAGCATGATATTGGCATACTGTCATATTATGGCTAGGAAATCAGGATTCAAGTCCTCCCCTTGTCACAAAACTCACTCAGTCACAATAGATCAGTCATTCTCTCTCTGTCTAACCTGCTGCATAGGATTGTTGAAAGAATAAAACGTGGGTGGGCAATATCTATATACACTACTTTCAGGCTCCAGAAGGGAGGATAGGATATAACTTTAAAGAATAAAGGTGTGATACTTCACTGTAAGCATAATGGAGCTTGTTCATTTTTGTAAATTAGTTTATCTATTTAGTATTATTGTTAAGTAGACTTTACGAATAGAAATTTTTGATATAATTTTTTTTCATGTCTGTTACATTTTATATTATTTGCACCCTCATATTCTTCATATCATTTTTCTTTGATTTTTTTATGCTTTTGAAAATGATATGTTTTGGAATTGCAGGTTGTCATTTAACAGCATCATCTAAATTTCAAATTAAGTTTTACATATATTCAGAATGGAAGAGACCCCTCATCAGTTCTAACCATGTACAAGTGACTGAAGTGGAGAAAATGATATTTGTTGCAAGGTCAGGGAAACAGAATCCTCATATTTGCACATGATCTTTGCTCTTATTTCTCATCAGAGCTTTGCCCTTCATTCACATATCTCTTTTCCTGTCATTACAAAAAGGCAAGAGGAAATAGAATGAGATTTTTGTACCATATCCTTCAGCATTCTTTTGGGGAGGTCATCAGGTTAAAAAAAGGAGAAGGAAAATATTTTCATTGCACAATATACTGTGAAGTTTATACCGGCATAGAAGAGCATATTTCCTGCTAAAAAGCAGGAATGGACAAGGTATGGAACACAGGCTGTTTGTGCTCTCGCTCAGTTTTGTTTCTGTCACACACACCCCTTTCCCTTCACTCATTTCTTCTCCCCAGTGAGAATAGACTTTTCTGGAAACCTGCAGTAGGGGGTGATATGCAGAAATGGTTTGGTTCTAATATATGAAACCAGAAGTAGAGCCCAAGCTACTTCTTCTTTCAGTTGGATGTGTGGTCCTAGGTGATGCCAAACTCATTTGGAGGGGGGAGCACCTTTATTTATTTACCTGCAGTCATATGGTCTAGTTGAACTTAGGTTTAGGAATTAGTTCTATGACTGTCTTTTCCTTCTGAAGTGCTACTGAATACTGGACAACATTCTATTCCCTTTTTCAGCCAGAATCCTCTATGTGCTACATGAGTATGTAACCATGATGGTAATGTAGCCACCTAATGAATCTCATCCTGACCCCTCAATCCCCACTCACTAGTCAGCAATTGCTGCAATTGACAAGGGTCACCTAGAAAGCGATGGGCTATCATTCTTACCCCCTCATGTGAGTGATCTCCATGATGACAGGCAGAAACAGGATTCCTGTTGCAATCCTTGCAGCAGAGATTGCTTGTACAAGGAGGAGTGAAAATATCCATCAGCCACTTTCTGAGTGACAGGGGACAGACCCATGCTAATTGCAGTGGCTTCTGACCTGCAAGTGGGGATTGGGGGACTCTCATGGCCCCTGTATAATCTCTAAATTATAATCTATGCATGGGGATCATGCATATGAAGCAGTCATGAATGCAAAACTCTTTTTTTTTTAATAATATTTTTATTAAAAAAGATAAAACATTCTATTTCCATAATCGATTAAATTGTGTGCATTTTTTCCAAGCATATTCAAACTACATAAATACGAACATATTAATATATAGACCTCACCTCAAATTATCCGTTCCAATAATCAAGTCTATTTAGGGTCTATGCAATTCCTCCCTCCCCCATCCATCACTTCCTTACTTACTCCGGGGTAAATCTGATCTAAACGCATAATAAAGCAGGTTTCTCTTTAAATTTTGTTAAACTAAACAGTTTTCTCGCCTCTTAAAGTATTATTTCAACACATTTTTGTAATTAACAATCACCCGTGCCATAACAAAATCATATTTGTTAAATTTATCTCATTTTGGGAGCAAAAATTCCTCTACTTGTTTCCACTCTTGTTCATTAATAGCTTGATCCCCGTCACGGAGTTTCATTACTAATCTATCCATCTCTCGATATTCCATCACTTTTACTTTCCAGTCAGGAATTGGAGGAGTACATGAATTTTTCCATTTGCTGGCATAGAGAATTCTAGCCGCTGTTATCATATATAGTAATATTCTCCAGTATTTCTTTCTTTCCTCTGTGTCTATCTTTTGTAAAATATTTAAAAGAAAAATTTCCGGCAATAATGGGATATTGATTTTTAAGGCCTTTGAAATCAATGTTTGAATTTCCTTCCAATATTTTTTCGCCTTCTCACACATCCACCACACGTGATAAAACGTCCCATTATCTTGATCACACTTCCAACATTTTCTGTCTTTTGTTTTGTATATTTTGTTTATTCTAACTGGATCAAGGTGCCATCTGTGAAACATCTTAAAGTAATTTTCTTTCAAATTTTGGGCAACAGTAAATTTCTGGGTGTCCCGCCAACTCTTCTCCCAATGTTCCAGCTGTATTTCACGACCAATATTCTGCGCCCAAGTGATCATTGGTGTCTTTATTTGTTCTGGTTCAAGTTCTCTTTCCAGCAAGAACTGATAGATTTTAGAAGTCACGTGGTTCTGCTCAGAAAATATAATTTTTTCAAATACTTTTTCCTCTTTGCGAAGGTCAAAACCCTCCAACTTCATATCAATCTTAAATCTTTCTGAAAGCTGTCTATGTAAAAACCAGCCGCATTTGAAACCTTCATTTTCCAATTCTTCTCTCGTTTTTATTCTGATTCCCGAATTAGCAGTCTTAACTAGTAGATCTTTGTATCTTATTATTTTCTCCTGGGGTTCACGTTGTGCTCCAAAAAAGGCCTCGTGGGTGGATATCCATAGAGGAATTTGACTGTAATATTTTCTCTTAAATCGCTGCCAATTCATTAAGAGGGATTTTCTAAGATAATGGTTAAGAAATTCTCTATCAGTTTTCTCCTTATTATACCAAATATAGACGTGCCAACCCATACGTAGATCGGCACCTTCAAGCTTTAATATGTTCCTTTCTTCCAAGGTTATCCAGTCTTTAATCCATAGCAAAGCACTTGCCTGATAATAAATTCGCAAATCTGGTACTCCAAGGCCTGCTTTTCCTTTCTTTTCAATAAGCATCTTCCATTTAACTCTTGGCTTCTTGTTTTCCCATATGAATTTAGAGATTTCTCTCTGCCAATCAATAAATGGTTTGTCACTTGTAATAATAGGCAAGTTTTGAAATAAGAAATTCAACTTTGGCAAGACATTCATTTTAATTGCTGCTATTCGGCCGGATAATGATAATCTCAATTGTTTCCATGTAGTGAATAGGTTTTGAATTTCTTTCCAAATGATTTTGTAGTTATTGTCATATAATTCATTATTCCTTTTAGATATCCAGAAGCCTAAGTATCTAACTTTCTTTTCTATTTTGAACCCCGTTCTAGCCGCCAAATCTTTCTGTTCTTCCTGCTTTATGTTCTTTGTTAATATTTTCGTCTTTTCTTCATTGATTTTAAATCCCGCCAGTTCGCCGAATGACTTTAATTTCGTTATTAAGTTGTCTATGGCTGTAGTCGGATCTTCCAGGATTATAACTAAATCATCTGCAAATGCTTGCAGCTTGAATTCATGCCCTTTCACTTTACAGCCTCTTATACTTGAATCATCTCTGATCATTTTCAGCAATACTTCCAACACCATTATGAATAATAAAGGAGATAGAGGACATCCTTGTCTTGTCCCCTTCATTATCATAAATTTCTCTGTTCTTTCTCCATTTATGATCAGAGCAGCTTCTTGTTTATTGTAAATCTCTCTCATCCAATTCATATATGTCTCACCGAGTTTCATTTCATCCAGCACTTGCATCATAAAATCCCATCTCACGTTATCAAAGGCTTTTTCCGCGTCGATAAAAATCAAAGCTAATTTCTTCTGGTTGTTCTTCTCATAGTGTTCTATAATATTTAAGATTGTCCGCATATTGTTTTTTAATTGTCTTCCTGGCAGGAAGCCATTTTGCTCTTCTCCTATTATATCTTGTAGTACTCTTTTGGTCCTCTCAGCCAAGATACTCATGAAAATCTTGTAGTCTACATTTAGTAGAGATATCGGTCTGTAATTTCCCGGATCTTTAGGATCTTGACTTTCTTTTAGTATCAGCGAAATTGCAGCTTCCTGCCAGGAATCCGGTTTCCCTCCCTCTGGGATTTGATTGAATAGTTTGAACAAATATGGCAACAAAATTTCTTGCATTTCCTTATAGTAGGCAGCCGTAAAGCCATCTGGGCCCGGCGCTTTAGAAATGCTCTGTTTCTTAATTGCATCTGATATTTCCTGTACACTTATTTTAGCGTTTAATATTTTCTGTTGTTCTTTTGAGATTTTAGGTATCTTCTGCTGCTCTATGAAAGCTGTTATCTTACTATTAATCTTCCTTTCCTTTGCCTTGTAAAGTCGACTGTAGTATCTGTGGAAGACTCGTCTAATCTCTTGCTGATCAGTTATAACTTTTCCCTCTTTATAAACTTCTGTGATTAGATTCTTTTCTCTTTCTTTTCTCAATTTATAGGCTAACCATTTCCCTGGTTTGTTAGCCTGCTCAAAAAACCTCTGCTTCACTCTTCTCAAATTCCTATTTATTTCCTCCTGATGTTCAGATTTCAATTGTTCTTGTAACATCTTCAGTTCTGTTCTAATTTGGTAATCTTCTGGATTTTGTCTAATCATGTCTTCTCTTTGACTTATTTTTTCTATGATTAGTTGATGTTTCTCTTGTCTTCTCTTTTTTAATTCAGTCCCCCATTGAATAAAATGGCCCCTCAAGACTGCCTTGCTCGCGTCCCAAATTGTATGCATTTTAACCTCATCTGTCATATTATTATGGAAGTAATCTTTAATTGTTTGTTTTATCTTTTCCACGTATACTTGATTCTGGAAAATTTCATCATTTAACCTCCGTCTCATCGGTCTTCTCGACAGTTTAATTTTCAATTGTATCGGATGATGATCTGAATGTAGCCTCGGAAGGATTTCCATTTCGGATACTTTATTTTGAATTGTATTGGAGATTAGATACATGTCGATTCTCGACATGGACTTATGCGTTTCTGAGTAAAATGTATATCCTTTCGTGTGTCCGTATTTCGTTTTCCAGACATCTTGCAATGACATTGTTTCTAGAAGATTAAAGAATGTTTTTGGAAGTTTACCATGTTGCTTTTGCTCTAATTTCTTTCCACTTCTATCTTCTTGAGGGTTTTGTACTCCATTAAAGTCCCCACAAAGAAGAAACTGTCCCTGATTATTTTCCTGGGTGTAATTTAATAATTCTTGAAGTAATTTTTGGTAAAAAGCTTTCTTTCCTTCTGTTGGGGAGTAAACCCCAACTACTAGTACATTCATTTCCGGAAGAACAAGTTCCACTCCCACATAATGTCCTTGATCATCCTGAAATTTCAGTACTGATTTGTAATTCCGATTTATATACAAGGCTACTCCTTTTTTCTTTTTTTGGGCGGCTGATACATAGCAATTCCCTAATTTAGGCTTACGAAGATATTTTATGTCTTTGTCTTTTATTTTAGTTTCTTGCAGGCAGATCACATCAGCCTTTGTCTTTTCAATGTAATGAAACACTAGTCTTCTCTTATAGTTCGAGTTTATCCCTTTAACGTTCCAAGATAGTATTTTAAATGACATGGTTTTTGATTAGATTTCTTCTTCTTCTACGTAAAGATCTTCTATCCCCAACTCTGGATCTTTTAATTCTCTATCCTCCTCTTTTACCTCTGTTTCACTGTTTAAGGAAGTCCGTTCCTGTTCTTCATTATCTTGATTTTGATCTGAATGTACTTCTATTAGATTTCCTTCCTGAATCTCCTCCTCCCTTGAACTTGTTTTCTCCACATCATCACGTCTTTTCCTATCTTCTAGTTCTCTTTTTAGCTTTGTATATAATTCTTCAGCTCTTGTCTTGTTGTTAATACGATATCTTCTTTGCTTGTAAGTAAAGGATAGTCCCTCTATCCTTTCCCATTTGTACATTATTCTATGCTTTTGTAAGAGCTGAGTTAATGATTTATAATCTTGTCTCTTCTTGAGAATTTCATAGGGGACATCTTTGAATATCTTTATGATCTTCTCTCCAATTTTCAATGGTTTCTCATAGTTGGTTTGAATTATTTGATCTCTTATTTTAGTTCTAGTACAACAAATAACAATATCTCTGGGCCAGCCCTTTTCTCTTGCAAGATTGGAGCTAGCCCTGAAAATTCTATCTATTTGAAGTTCCATTCTTTCATTGTCTAATCCTATATACGCTGCCAACACAGGAATTATCTTTTCATACAAATTTTCCCCTGGGGCCTCTTCCATCCCTCTGAGTTTCACACATCTATCGCGATATCTCAATTCTTGCTGGAGTCTCAATACTTCTTCTTCTTTTTGTTTATTTTGGAGTATCTCCTTGTCTTTTTCTAAGTAATTAGTCTTCTGCTGAAGTTCTTTGATCTCTCCTTTCATTGTTTTTATTTCCTTATTCATAAAGTCCATTCTTTTCCCAATCACATCTATTTCTTTCTTGATCTCTGCTTTGATTTCTGTTCTTGTTTCTTTCATTTCCTGTCTGATTTCTTGTTTAATTCCTTTAACTTCTTGAAGTATTTTTGCTATTTGTTGACTCATTTCAATTGATGTTCTTCTAGAAGGATCTACTAACTCCAACTGAGTTTGAGTCTGTGCCTTAGCACCTTTTCTCGTCGTTGCTGCCATGTTTCTTGTCTTAATACAAATTTACAGCTTATATCCCCTGTAATTTCCTCCTATTACCAGCAGGAGGCACCAATGACTTAATTTCCAAAAGTAGTCTACTTAAGGGTTAAGTATTGTAATCAAGTCTCTGCTTTTGTTCCTGTTATCTAAAAGACCATTAATCTCAAGGTCACCTTTTGTTACTTCTCCCTCCTCCTACAATTTAAGAAACACGTATTTTCAATTTTTCTACAGTAAATAGAATTCTCATATGAACAATACAATATATACTATTATGCAGCTACAATTTCTATACAAAGTACTCACTTAATATTATTATATCTATTGTATCTGTTTCTCAATAAACAATAGTAGCTAATATATTGTAGAACTTCTTGTCTGCTAAAGATCTTATTCAGTTTCTTACATACTCCTTATACCTTACACTTATTTTTTTTTTATAAATGTCTTTTCCCTTCCTCCACCTCTATTTCCACCCCCTTCGTATATTTCTTTAGTGTCACAATCAAATAAGCTTGTACAATTTATAAATCTATCATCAAGAACATTTAACACATTTTAGCCTTCTAAACACATAAACCACCAGTTGCAGCTTAATCTTCACCGTTGTTGCCAATTTTCGGGACTTTAAATCTTGAGTCTCTCTCAGCCTGTCCTTGTAGATTCTGCCATGTTAGGGTGTTCTCTCGTCCTCTGCACTCTTCGGCGAGCTCAAGCAGAATTTAGCCCTCTGCGAGCTCAAGCCCTTTTCCCTTTCCCCTTAATTTGATCAATCTTTGTCCTCTCAAATCGCAAAGTTCACAGTTTGTTTTACGAGCTAAATCACACCATTAATAGTCAGTCATTTATAATCGACACCACATAGTCATGGGGAGAGGAGAGCGAAAGAAAAAAAGAAGATCCAAAGGAAAATATAAAAGCTCCTCTTCTATTTCGTCTCGCCGGTAGGCTAGAACGCTTATCAAAAAAAGGATTCCTCCTCAAAGCTCGAAAATAACTTTATTCCAAGATCCTCTATCTTTTCCATTTAAGTCTTCGCCACCATTGAAGCTCCTAATAAAACAGATTTTTCTTCCTTCGAACTTTCCTATTAATGTCTTAGTCTCCCTCTGTCTTTCCCCGATCTCCTCGTCAGCTGTTTGCTGTATCCTCTCAACGATCTGGCTCTTTCTTTTCCCTTCTATTTTCTATTTCCCTTTAGCTCGATCCTTAAACCATCGAGGATTTAAAGTTGTTACCCACTGGAGTTCGTTTCAGAGTTCTATTTCTAAATTTGGATGTCTATTTCAAAAGGAAAATTTAAAAAAAGTTTCGGACAGCGCTAGTTTCTGGAACCCAGCAACTTACACGCAGACATGAACGCTCTTCGGTCCCCTCACCTTCTTCCGACCATCCGAGCTCTCCTGCAGTGCTCTTTAGCCTAGAAGGCGGCAACGGACCCCCGTCGAGCTTCCCTGAACCCCCTTTACCGGGGGGGTATTCTGCCAGCCGATCTGCCGCTGGATTATCCACGTGTCGCTGCCACTTCAGCGGGAGTTTCACGCTGAGGTGGCTATCGCGCCGCCATTGAAACCCGGAAGTCATGAATGCAAAACTCTTAGTTAAGATTCCAGCCACCAAAAAGAAAAGCACCACTCTTCAGTTTCTAATTCCTGCTCAGAAGGCTCTTATAACATATAAAACAATGTTTTGTGTCTCGTTATTGGTTTGGTTGATGGCACTTCACAAGCCAATTCACTGAGAGGAGGAGTTGGTTAGTCCAAAAGGAAAGTGCTTTTTGTTTGTTTGTTTGTTTGTTTGTTTTGCTTCTTTCCATGCTGACATGCACCCTTTTCACTTGGCTTTAATGTCCAATTGAATAAGAAATGAAAAATTACTACAGCGGCTCCTGGCTCTTTGCAGAAAGATCTTGGATGGCTTATCATCTTATTCTTTAGCCAGGGATCAGACTCTTCCATGTAAACTACTGAAGCTAAGTTACATGATTATTGGCAGAAGGACACTGCATCTTGATCAATATGTCTGAAGAGAAATAGAGTTAAGGTTAGAGTAGGACTGAAGGCAATGTCTTCATTCTTGTTGAAGGCAATTGCAGCAGCAAACACAAGTTTATGTGGTATTTAAGATATAAAGAATATTCCTAAAATTATATATCCTTAATGGAAAATAAAAAAAAGTTTCCCATCTTGATACCAGAAAGAAAGGAAGGAAGGAAGGAAGGAAGGAAGGAAGGAAGGAAGGAAGGAAGGAAGGAAGGAAAGAAGGTTTCCTTTGCTCTTCAGCAATGGTGAAAAAAATCACTCCTGTCTTCATTTTTTCATATTTTATTGTGATTTATGCAAAAATATTGTATTTTATGAAGCTAACAATGTGTTCTGTATAAAAATGTTGTTCTTTTCCCCATAAAAATTATTAGTTTAAAAAAACCCCTGAAAATTGAAAAATGGACAAAAAATCTTATAATTTCACTCAGTGATGAGAAAACTTTTGAAAGTTTTCACTCTCACATGAAAGAACAAATTAAGTGATGTGCCTCCCTAGTGGTATTCATATTTTTTACTTTCAAAATTTGTGTTCATTTCTCTATTCTACATGCCATTGATGTTCTAGTATTATATAAAAGTGAAATTAATTACAGTAATAATTATGGAGCTTGACAGAAACATATACCACTGCAGTGCTCAGAATAGATGCTTCTCATAGGAACTATTTATCTATGCTTTTGAAAATATGGATGAGTCACACTCCATTCTGTAAGTAGTGGGAAGAATTCGAGTCATACTTTGAAGAAGAATAATGGAAAGTCTCCATGGCCTATACAATGTGATATCAGAACAAAAGTTACTAAGGATATTGCTCAGTTCTGCTCCATGCATGCAGAGACTGGAGAGGAAGTATTATTTGGAGAGAGAGAGAGATGCATGTTTGAACCAAGGGAAGGTAAGAGTGTGGCCTTGTTGATATTATCACACTGCATCTCTCAGCATTCCTCACCATTGCTATATTGGCTAAGTCTTCTTGGAACTAGAGTCCAACAATATCAGGAGAACTGTCCTATGGTCAGTTTTGGTCAATAAGATGCTGTGTTGCAACCTCTGTGGCCTTCAGTCCAGTTGTAAAATGCCATAGAACCCAAACCAGAGGCTATGAATAATTTGTCTTGATTTTGTTCTTTAGTACTGAATTATTTCTTTAGTACTGAAACATAGCAACTTAGAGACTTATTTATGGAAAAATAATAAGCTGAAATGACTAAGAATTAGGTAATGCTAAATGTTCTTTCAAACTTATTTCTTCTCTTAAAAAAATGATACATTTAAAAGAACAGGAATAACAATTGCTGGGTGCCTTCATGTCATTTCTGGCTTATGATTACCCTAGGTAACCCTATTTTAGGGTTTTCTTGGCAGAATTTGTTCAGAAGTGGGCAAATTCACCTTGGGCAAGTCACCCAGTACGCTTCCATGGCTGAGCAGGAATCTGAACCATAGTATCCCAGTGTCATACTTCAACACTCAAACTACTACACGGCACTGGCTCTCAAGGGCTAACAATATCCAGTAATAACTGATAAAGCTTGCATCTACACAGCATGTCACAGATTATATATGCTGTTTTTAAACATTACTCATAAAAGAGGCATGAAATATTTTTTTAAGCAGAACTTTGTTCAGCATTTTCTTTGAATGTGTTAAAATGAATTTATTGATCTATCTTCTGGGGGATCAAGGGCTACATGGAACTAAAATTAGCTGTGAGGTAGTGATAGTGAAGTTGCAAAAGGATGAATAGGTTTACCATTGATGGTCAGCACAGTGTGATGTTTTGAGCATATGACTAGGATTCTGTAGGTCCAGGGTTCAAATGTCTACTTGTCCATGGAAACCCACAGTCAATCCATACTCTCTCAGCCTCAGAGGAAGGCAGTGACAAACCGCTTACATACAAATCTTACTAAAGAAAACCACATGATAGGTTCACTTTAGAGTTGCAATAAGTATGAATAACTTGAAGGCACACAACAAGATGAATTATCATTGGTTTATGGCAACTAAGGTCCTGCAAGAATTTTTTGCAGTTTGAGCTTTATAAAGTTAGCTTGCATTTCTAAGTTAACATGCAGAGGAGGTGAACCTGTGACTAATATTTCCTCTGGTATACATGCAAACACATCATTTGGGAAATACAAAAGAAGAAACAGATATTTTCAGTAACACTTTAGATTATTCTTTAGGACAAATTCAAAAACTATTTGACTTGATTAAAAAAAGAGTGTTTCAACACTGATTACAAAAAAAAAAAGCATAGTGAGGAGATCAATAAATCATATTAATAAGCAACCAACCTCCTAAATCATTAGAAATTTTATTTCTGCTTATATTTTGACTATGGAGATCTTTGATGTATACATATTTGAAGATCTGAATTCTTGATTACACTGATTATCAACTAATGCTTTTAGCAATTATGCCAAGCCTGTCAAGTGCTTTCCAAAACACAAATTATGCCTCTAAACTAACTTGTTGTGTAATTGGAGTTCTTTCCATGGATAACAAGTCACCCAAAGGTTACTACTTTGCAACTGCAATGAATTCACAGCAAGCTATGAGAATGACTGAAGGTCTTGACTCCAAATCCCTTGCTATAAACATGAGGCAACCCTGCTTTTCATTAGTCATTTATATGTAAATTTGTTAGTGAGCCATTTATCTCAATGACAGAAAAAAGTATATCTTCACAATTATCTTTTTGTTAAGCACATGATAATGTGAAATAATTGTAAAATTAACATCCCTTGGTGGCAGCTAAAATCATTACATTTGGTGTCATTTTGTACAAAAAAAATGCAGTCATATTACAAAGTAATATGGTCTTTAGGAAAAAGCCACACAAATATGAGCTTAAAGTGTATAAAGCATATGAAGTCACATTAATCAGACTCCATTCATCAAATAAGCATAGATAGATTTGTTGTTATTGAGAACATTATGTCTGTAAAAATGCATTTTTCAATTATTCAAATTAGTTGCTTTTATGTACATTTTATATTTTTATCCTGCGTTGCAGCTTCAGAAAGGGAGTCTTTGAAAGGTATTTACAAAACATAAAAACGTGATAGCATTAGGTAATTATTAAAACTCACAATTAACAAGATGACATCAGGGAACCATCAAACTAGTACTCAGTAAATAAAATTAAGCCATAGTAGAAGTTCTTTGAAAGAGAAATGTCAATATGATAGCAGAACACATATCAAAAGCCAGGTGATTTAAACTTAAGATTTCCATTAAGAATTTAAGTTTTTGCTTTTAAAAAGTCTTGTTTGAAAAACGAAAAAACAAAAAACATTTTTTCTTTTATTCAGTGGTTTTGTGGGGGCTACATATTTCCATGGCCCTTTTTGCATGTTACCTGTTTGCGCGACGGGGGAGGGCGTCTCGCATGAGAAGCCTCGTTCGAAATGCTGCTGCTTCCCCCTCCTTCCTACCGCAGGTCACTGCCTGTTTGCACGACCGTCGTGCTAGCGCCCAGCCCCTTCTTTCCGCAGCGCAGTATGGGAGTTGTAGGCTGCGCTGGGGGAGGAAGCGCGACCTGCCCGGCTCGCTGACGCACCGCACGCTGGTAAGTGCACGAGGGCGCCGCGAGCATTGCGCGAGCGTGGGGCATTTTCAGCTTAAAGCTGAAAATAAAAAAATGTGCCCCGCCCCGCCTCAGCCTCATGAGCGCCGCGCAAGTGGGAGTGTGTCGTACGGCGCGGCACTCCCATTTGTGCAGTGCTCAAGGGGCGCTCGCGCTAAAAAAAAAACATGCGAAAAGGGTGCGTGTCTTTTTTCATATTTCCACCAAAAAGGCATATGCAAAAACTTGTTTAATGTAAAAAAAGTGTCTTTTTCCTCCTGATAAACTGGATATCTAGAAAATCTTGAAATGATTGAACTCCTCCTCCATCAAATGTTTTAATGTATGTTTGACCTTGCTTGGCTTCCCCTTTCTGCTGTTTAACAGACTCCAGGACAACATGGATGCTTCCACCTAAGAATCCCGCAACTTCCACCCCATCCCCTTGTTCCTCATCTATCTTCTGGACCAGAGCTTTCCAAACATTTCATGTTGGTGACACAGTTTTTAGTCATGCATCGTTTCACAACACAGTAATTCAGTTTTACTAGCAAACCAGAGGTTTAACTAATCCCTTATAAGAGATACAGACACATACATAAAGTGTAATAACAAGATGTATGGGTACACAACATATCTCATGAAAATATTTCATATATTTTAAAAAATATATGATTTATAAATAATAACATACATTTTTAAGATTGTAGGCAATACATATACACACTTCAGCTGACACACTGACATGTGTGCACACCATTTGGAAAGCCCTTTTCTGAACAGTGAAATTGTCTGCAAGGCAAGAGAGGAATTTGCTTGACCTTATATTCTTGGCAAAATGTAAAAAGAATGTAAAAGGGATGATCACATGCTATATTTAATTGGAATAAGGCTCTGTGCCTTAAATGGTACTTGCTCATTTGGATTACAAGTTTTGTCCATATATTATCATGAAGACAAGAGAGTATTACAATGGGCTAAATCCAGTGTTATACCTTAAGTCAGGTGCCAGCATTATGGAACTTTCCCCCATCTTCTCCTTGCAATCCTCTTCACTGACCTCAAACAAGCTCTGAGCATTACATAGGAGCTTGCAGTAGGGAGAGGAATCACCTCCTTTTTAGTTCTTCTAAATTCATCTCTTCCACCAGCAGAACTCCACCACTGGATTTTGCACAGTAAATATGTAGTGTTTAGTGGTCCCGGAAAGACCAGACATCAGATATACAACACCTAAGCTTTATGCTAAATTTTGTCACCAATCTGAATATGTTTTGCTTTAATGATGGTCAGGCATAGAGCTTTGGAAATGTTATGTTTAATTAATAAGAAGCATTTGAGATTTTACAGACATAGTGCATAAAATTGTGCAAAGAGAGATACTGTAGGTATAAACTGATTATGTAGTAAAAGATGTTGTGTCTCTTCCACTCTACCAAATCATTCTGCAATATGTAAAGCATTACAAAGATATCAAATTATCACAAGAGTGCAATATGCTGTCCTCCAAAGGAAATTAAACATTAAATCTTTCTTTCTCCCTCTCTCAATGTTTCCTATTGTTTGAGGAAAGAAGGAATGCAAAAATATTTACATGGTATGGTTGATAAGAGGGTATGATTTTAAAAGAAATGGACTTGTATGGTTTGTTAACATAAACCTAGAAAAAGGCTTATTGTGGGCAAGGGGATAAAGGGGAATAAAAACTGCCTGGTGATACATAGGTGTTGCAGGGAAGAGGCAAGGGAGAAAAAAGAGTTTGTAAAATAAATTCTGTCTCCCATCTCCTTCTGTATTGCTGATATGAAAATACTTTCATTTCTCCTTTCTTTGTGCATTAATGTGCCTACCCTGCCCAGATGACCAGATGATACCAAAGAGATGTATCATTATTAAATGAAGCAGAATCCAAATGGTGTCCTTCCTCTCCCCACAGAGCTAGTCCCAATTACCAACAGAAGAGAAAAAAATGTACATTAACCAAGATTTCTTTACACAGCTATCCATTTCATGATGTGAGTAGCTATTAACAAAAGTTGTGATGTTTCTTTCTTTAAGTTTCTTTTCTCCCCAGGAAAACCCATCAGATTCTATTTTTTTAAAATTATACACACAGACAAGTAATGTATATTTTAAAATACACACAGATTATCTTAATCAATAAACACAATGTGCTAAAATCAATATTTAAGAAAATTGATAGCGGGGAGAGAAATTATCAAGAAAAAACAGTGTTTATCAAAATATACATGAATCTCCATGTGGAAAGAAAAAGCTTTCACAGTGGAATATGGAATTTAGAAAGTAACAGGATGCTGGAGAGATTCTAATCTTTTTAAAAAATGAAACTAACAGACGTTCACATTTTGAGAACCAACATTTTAAAATCCCTTGCTGCATCATTTAGACACCAACTCTTTCTTTCATTTTTCTTCCACATGCTGCTGCTTAAATTAGGCAATCTTATTCAACTGTCACTATGGACATATCCATGAGTTAATCCTTGTGCCTGATCAAAATGGGCTGTTCTTATGTTTTTACACTGCAGCTATGAAATAGATAATATCTGAAAACTCAGATATGAAATTTCACTCATTGGTTAAATTCAGTGACACAGAATGATAGGCTTTATTTTCTCACAAAACAATTGGACTAATTAGTGGCTCCAATTTAAGTCGCATTATCTTGGTCCTCAGATCCAAATCATATCGTAACTGTTGCATATTGCTGGCACGGTTATGGCCTCAATGAAAACGTGCTCTTATGACAGTGATGCCAGGAAACAGTGTATGAATATGTCCTACTATCTATCTAGCTTTCATTCCAGAGATATTGTTACATGTTTGCCCTCCTAGTATTGAAAAACCACAACTGGTACCCCAAGCTATAAAGTTAGTGGATGAAAGAATTACTAAGCAGGTAATCTACCTAGTAGATTAGGTTGTGGGAGCCCTATCATTTCTCATTGTAGAAATGCAACACATTGGGCCTAAGTGATGGTGGCCTTTTCTAGTTAAATTTAGCTTTATACAGGCATGCCCAAAGATTCAAAAAAGAAATAGGGAGAGTGAACATATGGGTAAAATGAATCAAAGGGATTTAGGAGGAAGTATTTAATATGCCAGGAAAAAGAGACAGAAGCTTCATCAATAAATGAGGAAGGAAATGAAATAAATGATGATTCTACAAGGTACCAACTGTCTTTTAACAGGGAATCTTTTGGATTAAAAATAAATGGAATGTGGGCAATTAGGAGATGAAGAACATGTCACTAAAAGCACTAATAAAGAAGAAATGTACAGGCATTATTTTAAAAAAAATACACAGAATACATGTAGCATTTATGAACTGTGCATGATGTGACCTGTCAGAGAAAAAAATCATGCAAACATTTCTACGTTTTCAGAGAGAGAGATGAACATGATTGTATAACTATGGCCTGAAAATCTTTCATTTATTTCTCCTTTCTCCTAAAAATGACAATAATATATTTTTGTCCAGAATACCATGAATATCTATAGAATTAGGAGAACATATGAGATGAAGTCTGGTTAGCTTTGTCTGGATCTTGGGAGTAAAATGCTGCTAAATGATAGATCAGTAAATGGGAAAAAAAATCCAGAATTTGATACTAGGTGAGCATGTTGATCTGGCTTCATGAGATTTGGGGCAGAGTAATCTCTCCCAGATTTGCTCGTGTGGCTGTTTTGTGTAGCAGAAGGTGACAGGGGCTGGGAACTGACGTGCCTGTGTGCCACAGAAATTTCACTCCATTCATCAGGTATCCTGTGATATGCTGTATTGCAGTGGGTGTATCAGAGTGAACAGAACAGCAATACCTAATTTGAACACACCTAAAAGAGGTGTTGATGACACTTTTCTTGAAAAGGTTCTTCCTAATATCTCTTACACTGAATAATTTCTAGCCTGTTTCCAGTATTCGAAGCAAGCTATTTCAGTATGTAGTGGCACCTCAGTTCTAGAGTTACTTGGACAAAATGGATTTTCTAGACTAGTTTCAATCTGCCTTCAAGTCTGATTGTGAGACAGGAATAGCTTGGGCTGCTTTGATTGATGTTTCATACTGGGAACTTGACAGGGAAAGTGCACCTTTTTTGGTTTTGCTGGACATCTTGGTGGATTTCAATAGCATTGACTGGCATTTGCTTATCTGTGATGAGATTTTGAGGAACCATTTTATGGTGGTTTTGATCCTTCCTGGAGGACTGAGTTCAGAAGTTGGTTCTGGGAATGTCTGGCTTGATTATATGACCTTAGGTTCTCTCAGTGCTCTGCCTTGTCACTCATGTTATTTATATGCATGAAACTCCTAAGAAGAAAGGTTGTACAAATTTTCAGAGTTTGGAGGTATGCTACCCAACTCTATCTTTAAATTACACATAAGTTTAAGGAGGTTTTTCAAGTTGTAATCCAGTGCTTTATACCATGAATACACTGGAACAGATCCAACTAACTGTAGCTTAATTGAGACAAAACAGAAATGTTCTTTTTTGCCAGAACAGTGAATGTGTTCATTATGTGTTGGGTGAAATGATATGCCTCCTAAATTTCAGGTTTTTATGTTAGGTGGTCTTCTGCATTCATCCCTGAAACTGGGTGCACAGATTTTGGTGGTAGTTAGGAGTGCATTTGCACAGCTGAGTTTAGTGCAATTGCATCCATTTCTGGTGATGTCTGAGTACATCCCATTTATGGTATCTTTTCTGTGTGAGGTTGACTTTGATTGCTTAGAAGATTTAGATGGACTAGATGCTACAGCCAGACTGCAGCCAGACTGCAGCTGTTCTCTCAGTCCTGCTATCCTCGAAGGAATGTTTGGTGGAGATGTAAGAGAATTTTCTTTGAGGCCATGTCTCAGCTCTGGAGCATCCTATCAGTGGAGGTTGGGCTAACTCCCCCTCCCTTTTCTCTTCTGATCTCATGGAAGTACTTTTTATTTAGGCAAGCTTTGGACAAGTAATCAGTTGCGGAAATGATATTTTTGCTATATGGATGCTCGATTTTCTTTACTGAAAAAATGTGTTTTAATATTTGAAGTTATTTTGTGCTTAAACTGATGTTTTATAAAAAGCTACTCTTACTGTTATCCATATTGAATTCTCATTAGGGGAGAAAGGGGAGAATAAAGCCAATAAATATAATGTAATAAATAAGGAAACAGACAATACAAACTCCATGAATTTCTGTGTTGTTTTCTTGACCACATGGCTCAATTAGCAGATAAAGAAGAAGCAACACTCAATAATGTATTTAATGTTCATCAAAGCATTGTTTCATAGAATCATATCTGACTTAATAGTGCCCCCCCCAAGTAAGAATAGCAACACTGGCCAAGGAAATGTAAACAAAAGGCAATTGTGGTAGAAAGACATTTTCCTGTAGGGTTCTAGCGGTCTGATGTTTTGTTTGTTTTTTTAAGTTAGTTATTTATTTATTTATAATAACATTTCAGGTAATGATCTGGAATAGGACACATAAATACCTTTTTTCATTTGCAAATAATGTTAGTTGTGAATTGCTACTGGCATTAATGACCTATTGAGAATAATGCAAACTGAAAGAGGAGACAAACATACACTGGGAAGAAATAACCATTCATAATGGGAACTGTACAAATCTGATTAAAGAACTGCTTGCAAAAGATTCTTTAGGAAAGTATATTTACAGAATTGTGATTGAAGCAGAAGAGAACATATGGCATTGTAAACTAAAGATGAACTGCTAATGAGATGCAGGTTTGGAAATAAGATAAATATAATAATATAAGATCACAGATTGTACACCTGAGATATCATTGTTTCGAGGACTGATACTAAAGTCTAGTAAAAGCAGTCTCCTTCCAAGAGGAAAAGTTAATTCCTCCAATGGATTTCATGTTCTCCTAGCTAAGATGCTGTCTGAGTAAAACTGAACAGAGTTTTCTCTCACTTTCCATTTCCATGTGCACCAATTTCTTTGGGTTTCACTCCCCACCCCCCATTTAGTTGCCTGGGAGGTAGAATGACATAAATGCCAGCAGGTTCTACAAATGGTCAGGGATGGGAAACCTTGAGGTCCATCAGCAGTGTCAGCATCTCTTTGGCCCTTTCCACACCTTACCTTTTTCCGGCACTGGGGTGCAGGGATCATGTGAGCAGCCTCCGGCAAGAGGCTCTCGTATCCCTGCTGCTTCAGCTCCACATGAGCTGCCTGCTTGTGCAAGAGGCCCACCTCTTCCTTCTGCAGTGAAGCCTGGGAGTTTCCCAGACTGTGCTGGGGCAGGAAGTGTGACTGGCCCAGCTCTGGAGGCTCCACACACCAGGTAAGTGTGCATGGGGCCTGGGAGCAATGCACGATTGCACGCCAGTTTCGGCTTCCAGCCGAAAATGAAAAGGGGCGCAATTGGCGCCTGCCGGCCTCTAGAGCATCGCACAATTGTGAGTGTGCCGTGCAGACCACTCCTTACAATTGTGAAAGGCACCCTTTCACATGGCAAAAGCCGTGCGGAAAGGTCCATCATAATTTGGGGAATGATTAGCTCAAAGGAGGCCTGCGAGAGGAGAGTAACAAAAAGATATTTTCCCTGTGTATATCAGTACTAACTGTAGAGATGATTTCAGTTAAAAGTTAAAAGAGTATTTTTATTAGAAATTAACAGACACACACGAACACAAGAAATCAAGGTCACACACACAAGAAATCAAGGAATCTCTTGAATCATGCAAGGCTAGTGAAGAAAAAGGTGAGAAAGGTTGGATAGAGAGAGATTTTGGGCAGAAGGGGTGATATTTACCAGGCCTGAAGAAGAAGGGGCTAGATGAGTCTGAAGGCACCAAGGAGGAATGGAAGTCTGGGGTGCAGTGTAATGTCTAATATGCTAGCAAATTACCTGGGATGGAGCTGAAGTTTTATTACTCTATTTTCCACAATGAAGGCATGTGAGTTAATGGTTTTCTTGCAGAGCAAACAAAAGGGATCTAGAATGGATGACTGGCTTAACTGTATGCAACCAAACACTGATGGGAGTCCTGACAGCCTCTTAATGTCTTGGTTGGGTAAAGGGAATAGAGGTTTCTGTAAGAAATAGGCACAGCAAGGGTGCTTGCCTGCTGTAGCTGGACAGGTTAATCTAATATTGTATTTGGCATTAAGAGAATTATCCCAAACCTGCTTGAATTTATGACCTGGCCCTCCTGGGTCATCTTGACCTAGTACATGTTTACAGTCAGTATCTAACTTCTGCATGCTTTTATGGTAATGAGTATCCAGTTTTAAAAAATGATATTTCTCACCAATTTTACCATCCCTCAGGATGGTAGGTATAAGGGGAGGTAACAGGGGTAATGGGAGGGAAACAGGCCTGAACTGTTTTTCAGCTGGATAAGAGTGAGTTTGATGCTATTTGAGGTAGACAATGATTCACTTTGCTTTTGAAAGACATTCCGTTGATTGTAAAAATCAGGTAATAAAAACTTTAAATAATTACTGGAAAAGAGTGTGCATTTGTATCCTAATGTGATACGAATTCACATTCTCAGTTGTGCAATATTTCAGTGAGGAATTTTTAGGGTTACTGGACACTCTGAGATATTTCATAAGGGTTTGGAACATATTAGTTAGCACAGGTGTTTCTCTAATTATGATGTATTAGGAGGATTCATTGCTCAATGGCCTTCAAGCTACCTGGAGAAGGGACTTCAGAATAAGCAGAATATTTAACAGAGATAAATGCCTATGAGCAGGGTTTTTATAATCACTTGCAAAGGAAACATGAACATCTTCCTTTCACAGGTCAAGGCACTGTTCACTTGAGAATGACATTTGCGTGCCAACTAACAGATACAATGGCATCTATCTCCACCTCCTTCATTAGCAAGCATGATAGAATGAGCACTCCACACAGTCTCATCTAAGTTAGCTCTTGGAGCAAGTGCTTCTCAAAGAGAAAGTGAAAAGTCAACATTTCCTTCAGAGTATTGATGGCTGATGATGATGAGGGCTTTCAAACCTTTTAAGCACTGAAGTGTTGATTACACACAAGGTATTTTAATTCTGTTAGTTAGTAAGACCACAGGGCAGGATGTTATGCTCAAACAGGTGATTGCATTTTGCAGTCCAAGTTAATATAGATTTGTCCAGAGCCTACTTCAGGAAGTGCTTGCTGATGTATAAATGTACAAAGAACATACTTTGGCTTTTCTTAATCCTACTTATAAATTACATTATTCTAGTCAATTGCTTTCTTCTTAAATATGGGATTTTGCCTTGAGGCACTTCTCTAACAATAGTAAGTAGCATTTCCAAAACAAACATGAAAGTTGCATGTTTTATGTTATGTTGAGAGCAGTCCGTGTGTCTTTGGGTATACTGATGAGGGATCTCAACTTCCACATATCATACAATCAATTACTCTTTCCATTATTTTCCAAGCTCCCTTTCCCCCTCAAAAAAGTTTTGGATTTTTCAAAGGCTCATCCAGGAAATTTTGTGAAAGTTTAGACTTGGATTTTTACTCTCTTCTACTAGTGTCCTACAACATATCATGGTGAAGAGATGGACATTAAACATCTGATGAAGCTTCAAATGTGGCAGATGCCTTATCTTCAAGCATGTCTTTAAACCATTGGCGCAAAGACATTGACATAGCCTGTGTGCCCAGTGCCTCTTGGCCCAATTGAGCCAAAAGGCATTGTGAATTTCATTTTCCTGTCTGTAAAATAGAAGTGTATACTTTCGGGCATTTCACCACTGAAATCCTTCACCCTAGACCTCTCTGCCACTGTCCCCTCAATATTTTTCAGAGTAGATTTGGGATACAAAATAAGAAGGGGTTTAGAGAAGCTCTCTTGGATGTTGTCTTCCTAAGCTTTCCCAGTGAACTCTCAAGAAAAATATCAAATATCAAATTTTTCAAGAGGCTTCTCAGAGGAAAGGGATCCTGTGATCACTGTCAACATGGGAAAAATCTTCATATCGCCGTAATTCCTGCTTGTATACATTAGGCTGGAACAGAAGGTTAAATGAAATGAAATGTTTTGGCAATAGCCAAAAGAATTCTGTTAGGCTATGTAACTGAGCTGATAATCTTTTAGGTGATGAATCAGATCCACCACTTCCAGGCACCTATTTTGGAGTCTCCCCAAAGCACTTATTTTTCATTACAATAATCTAAACACATAGAACATTCACATGCTAGTGATTCTGGCATGCAATTGCTCCATGTGCTGAAGAGGCATTTAAAAATTGCTTCCCTTTGCACTAATCACATAATTTGGACTTGCAGCTCTTAAATGTTTTTTTCATTCATGCTGTAGACATGTTCACTCATTATCCATGATCTTGCAGATTGTAAAATATTATCTACATATTTCTAAAGTAATCATTTAGGAAATAATTTTGCAGCTCAACATAAATCCTACATGTAAGTTTTATTGAGTTCAGAGGGGTTTTCTCCCACCTAAATGATTTCAGCCATAGTTTCAACATTGGGTTTCTTTTTATCCATGGTTTGTCATCTGTTCATTGCTGAAGCCTGAGTTTTCTCCAAGTTTATCATTGCTCTGCTCTGATTGACATGAAACTAAAATCAACTGATGCATTCAAATAAGTGCAAAATGTTTTACTTTGACATCCTAGAAACCAGAAAGGATTGAAATACTTAGCTGCTGTTCAAATATAATCTGCTGAACAGGCAATTTGACCACTGATCATGTAGACAATGAAGGGTATCCTGGAAAATGTTATTTCTTATTGGCCTCCATTTTATCCTGGTGGGCTAGATTAAAGGTTTTAAAGATGGCAATCTTTCCTCATGCTAGCTATCAGCACAGAATGGAGCAGGCAGCTTCTCTTATCTGCTACTATCAGTCAACTTTCATCATTCTTTACAAGGCTACAGGGATGCCACTGCAATCCTGTGGAAAAGACTTAAGAACAATGAATTTCTTGGGCCTTAAAAAATCTTTTTTGGTATAGTACGCTCATGATAGGTATGCCAATTTATCTATAATTTTCACTCCAAGGTGTGAATGTTCATTAAATACTTTAAAAATAGGATCTGCATGATTAAAAATGATGCCTAGATACTTGAGAACTAGAGGAGCTGCATCCTAACACAACTTATACCTATTTGAAAGCTAGAGTTTTATTCTGAAAATGCTGAATAATATTTCATAGAATCATAGAATCATAGAGTTGGAAGGGACTACAGGGGCCATCTAGTCCAACCCCCTGCTGTGCAGGAACATACATCAAAGCATTCCCAACAGATGGCCATCCAGCCTCTGCTTAAAAACCTCCAAAGAAGGAGATTCTACCACACTCTGAGGCAGCATATTCCACTATTTGACAAATCCTTGCTCTTCATGACTTATCCCGTGTCTTCTGCTTCTTCTTTTTTTGGGAGTAATGTTAAAATTTGGCTAATTTATTAGCCAAAATGATGGCATGAAATAAAAATATGAATTTTGTGATGGGAAATCTGTTAAGTTGTGTTTAGAACATGATGGACCATGCAATCAAATACTCTTTGAAAACTCATGCTAATGTCAGCTTGATAGTCTTTGAAGGCCTTGTTTTCTGCTCTCATCCTGGGAAGTGGGCTTTGAAATGCAGACACAATAAAAGTTACATTTGAATACAATGAGTAATTCTGTCTGCCACAGACAGATGTGAAAATCTTTGGACATTAGAGACAGCGTTCCTTTGTTGTCAACTAAGATAAGAAAATATAGAAGTTATTTTAAAGGAATGGAATTGCAGGTGTCTGCAACTTTTGTAAGCAAGAAGCAGTTGAAACCAGATTGAGGGGAGGGAGCACAGCTAGCCAGCTACAATTTAAACTTATACACCCTCAAGGTGGGATGTGGTATTCTAATTTGGGACCACCTATATGGACATGCACAATGCTTGAATGCTGACATAATAATGTATTCATAACATAGACACATTCTGCACTGGACTGTTATAGCACTATTATTCCACTTGCAACATCCAATGGAATCCTGGGGTTTGCAGTTTTGGGAGGGGGCAGGCGGCCCCTCCTGAAACTGCAAACCCCAGGATTCCATAGGATGTTGCAAGTGGAATAATAGTGTTATAACAGTCCAGTGCGGAAATGGAAATAGTTCCTATACCTATGAATTTGAATTAGCCAATTAACTAGCATTTTTTGCTTCTGTAGCCATGCTCAGCAGGGTATAGAGCTGCCTCCATGCAGCCATTTCTTTGGAGTGGTTTGTCTGGGGTACATGAGCACAGCTACTCCCCGCTTGCATAAACGGAATAAAACAAACTCTTTTGTTATGATTTTGTTATGTTATTGACCGATCATTAATTGGGAGTTTGCTACTACAACAATAAGCTGACATAACAACTATGGAAGATTTGTCAGAAATTACATTTTAAAAAGCACCCTATCTCTAAACCTGGTAGTATTATACTACTTTATTTATATCAGGTGCATCTTAAGAACAATTCCCCTGCCCAAAAATATTAGGAATTGTCTGCTGTTATATCTCAGTGGCTTCTCTCTGGTTATGCCACTTGTAAGTGCACTGGCATGCTCAAAAATCACCCACTTTTTCTGAAGAATAGTACTTGAAAACCTGAAGTACTGACTTTAGTGGCGTAAGATGGATGGAAGCAGGGTCCATGAAATGTTAAGAAAATGCTAAAGGTATCAGAGGACTCTCTCACTTCAAAAGAGCAGTTTGCCCAATAATAAATATCTGTCTTTATGGACAAAAACATTTTGTGTTATCCAGGCCTGATTTATAGTTAATATACTAAGGAAAGGAATATTTTATTTGTGTCTGTTGCAGAACTTTAGACTAGGGACAGTGAAACTTTGGCCATAGATCTCCCATAATCCTTTACTATTAGTCATCCTGGGTGGACTGTCAGGAGTGGAAGTCCAAAACATGTGGAAAGCCCTACTCTTTCCGTAAAGAAAAGTAATTGAAACAGCCACATCAATAACATAGACAATGCCCACAATGGGTGAGATAACGGGCTTTACTCTGTTTGAATAAGAATGTGAGTATAACAGATAGCGTTTAACTCTCTGTAACAATAGCTATGCTGAAGTAATGACATGTATTGAGAATAACTGTGTGAGCTATGCAATGTCTTCCACACATGAACACGAGCTATTGTGTTAGACGCTGTTCCCTTACCAATGCAATACCATGTGAGTCAGAAGTTTTAGAAATGTTCTGTATAAGAGATAATATGAATATTTTGCCCAAGACTGTGGACTGTCTATCTAAGCAAAATACCTAGACTATGTAAAAACAAAGATGTGGAGATAAAAGGCCTACATGTAGGAGAGGTCAATGTGATATGATGAACTTCTGTTAAGAGTATGTAGAAGCAATGTACTTAGACTAAATAATGTCTATATGATTTGACTGATCATCCAAATAAATGCAGAAATGTATACTATTGCTTCTTTATAGACTAAGAAAAAGCATATACATGTTATTATACACATGGTTATTCTCCCATTATAAATTTCTTGAAATTTCAGACCTTAAGGATAATTAAAGGGTGAGTTGATAATAATCTTCCCATCTGAACAATAGCATCATTTACTAGTTGGAAGCCCAGGTAAACAGAAGGTGATTTGAGGAAAATATAGATAGCTGACAGTGGCATAGCTTGGCATGAGCAGGATGGGGTGAGGTGGAGACATGGGCAGGGTTATGGCACACACGGACAGGGCAATGGCATGCATGGGCTAGGAATTGGCACATGTGGGAGGGGCAACAGTACCTGTGGGTGGGGCTACACCATGCATAGGTGGGGCAATGATGCACAGGAGAGGGGTGACGGAGCATGTGAGCAGGGCAGAGGTGTGGGGGGAGGGGCAACATCACATGGGGAGTAGGCAAGGAGTGGCAGCACCCCCAAAAAATTCCACTCTGGGTGCACTGCCCCCTCACGCCCCATCTCTATGCCTTGCAATGGATATAGTATCTGAGGATTTGAGGTTTGTTTGTCATCTATCAAATTCTCAGATATCATATCCATTGCAAGGCACAACATAAGTTTTCAAACAAACAAACTAATATATTACCAGCGGGTTGGTGGTATGGGCCCCTCCATCCACTTATGTGCTTCCCATACAAATGGATCATCTCTAAATACTTCATATACCGTACAGAGATTCTGAAATAGACGAATAACATGTCCCTTGGGAAATACCTGACAACTTCTGGTCTCAAACTACTTAGAATTTTCTAATTTCTCGTTAGAATTTCTGAATTCTAATTAAGTGTCTAATTTCTAATTTTCTGACCTCTAATTGCCTTGGACTTTTCTTTTTGTTGCTATTTCATCTTAGATCGAGGACAATGACATAATAATTAAACCCATGAATGTAAGTGTCAGGTAAGCAACTGTAATAAACTTTGAGGTCAGTGGTACCTATGACCCCCTAGAGGAACTTGTAAAATCACATATAGACTGGATTGCTTCTGTCATCCATCTAGGTGTTTTTTCCCCCTGCCCACATACCAGAATATGAGTTTGGCTTCTCTCTTACTGCACAGCAAATAAATATTATCATGGCACTGTGATGGTATGCAAGGACTGTGTCTATGTAATGACAAGTGTGATGTGAATATGGGGTTGTAATGAACAGGCATCTCAGTCTAACAGGATTGTAAATAGGGTTGCCACACTGTCACAGGGAAACTTTGTACCTTATGTAAGAAATGAATATGTGACATTTTTCATCAACCTAATTTATTCGGTGGTGTTATTTCTGATCTCCTGCTTGCATATACACCAGAGCTAAGCAATGAAGGAACTTTTGCCACTGAAGAGCAGTCCACTCTGAAGCTGTAATTAGGTGTTGCTTGGATTGCATTTTCATTGTATAGTGCTGCATGCAGAGAACCATCGTGGTGCAGTGGTTTGAGCACTGGGCTATGATGCTGGAGACCTGGGCTCAAATCTCCACTCAGCTATGGAAACCCATTGGGTGACCTTGGACAAGTCACATTCTCTCAGCCTAAGATGAAGGCAAAGACAAATGTCCTCTGAACGAATCATGCCAAAATCAAGTCAAGCCAAACTAAACCCCTGTGATAGGTTTACCCTAGTGTCACCATAAGTAGGAAATGACTTGGACGCACACAAAAGCAACAAGAAGAAACAACAGCAGTACTGCAAATAAAACTGCCCATTGCCCATTGTACTATTTATCTGTACCATTTATTCCATTTGTGACTGGAAAAGGTTTTTTTGTGGAGGAAGCACACTGATGAAATAACATTGAAACAACATTGCTGCTTGTGGCAAGAGACTGTGGGCTCAGCAGCCCTGAAGGAAGAAAAGCATTGAAGAAACAGGCTGCTTGGAACTGGAAGAATTTTCCTGCTTTACTTTGCCACTGTTGCACAGCCTTAGGAGGAAAAATAGAGCAGCAGCTAGTGTAGCCGGGTGCTGGTCCTGGTCCTGGACTGCAACTCTCAGAATTCCCCTGCTGGCTTGGAAATTATGGAGGATATAGAGAGAAAAAGTAACTTTTCTGTTCTCTGTGTTTATATTAGCATTGAACCTTACATACACCTTGTCCCAGAAGGAGTTTCTTTCTACCTTCTAAAGTTAGCATGCTGTAACCTTGACCTCCATAAAGAGGGGGAGAAAGGATATTCTGCCACTCCCTTTTGTTCCTGCAATGACATATTTCTAGAGACATTTTCTCTTAGTATATCTTGGCAGAAAATACCTCCAATCTTAAAATATTTATAGCCAGCATATGTTTTATTCATGCATTCAAAATTTTCCAGACGTGAAAAGCAATGGTACTTAGTAGATCAACACGATTTTCCTAACTGACTAAAGGCTTTTTTTTTCCTACCAGAATCTTGCAGAAAAAAAAAAGAAGAAAAATGATAATAGCCCGGAAGTATTAATAAAACTTTTGTGAAGTTTAACTTGCAATGCATACTGTTACACAAGAGAATGCTTCATTTCTCATATACATCAGAGGTGGAGAGAATCTGGTGTTATCTGCTTGAAGAAAATATATCACAGTGTATAAGACTTTTTCGTATACCATTGTGTGGGAAGGCAACACTTACCGATTTGCTGTCTTTAACTATAGGCTTCCCAGAATGTCAAACTATCATTCAGAGGTCTACCTCAAACCTGTATTCTTGTCATAAGGTCTTCTCTCCTGAATCTCTTGCATATTCTAAAATGGTAGGCTAGAATAGTCAAATTGTGTAAGGGTTCATGATAGAGAAGAAGTCAGGCAGTGTTACTGAGTAAAATTTAAGCACAGGAATCAGTTATCCACCTGACACATAATGATAAGGCAATTGCTATCAAAACCCTCACCCTGTTCCATCCTGCAGAACTACTAGCAGGTATTAACTGTAGAATGGCCTTAGTGTAGATTCAGTAACATAGCAGGGAGTCAGTCTAGAAATGGAATACCCACAAAGCAGGGAGATTGCGAAGCATGACATGGAACTAACTTACCTGTGCAGTATGTGGGCAGTGGTAAATCTCCAGAGGTGCAATTGGCTGTGTGAGTAGTTCCAGATGGAAGACCTTTATCAGTGAGTCAAGATGTCTATTTTGTCCTTGAGAGCCCATGCAGGGGTCCAGTAGGAGCGAGCAAAAATTGTTTGGAAGGCAGGTGCACTTGTTTTGGTATGGCTGGCATGGAGCAGTAGATGCTTGAAGACGTACAGGGCATGCTCATTCTGCCTTCTCTACATCTGTCAACTAAGACTGTGTGGTTTATGGTGAGGCTAACCTTGGTCAAGATCACTTCATAAGAAGAGTTCTGTTTGATCCCATCTCCTGCCCTATTTCCCACAACAGTCAACAAGCAGAAACATATGGAAAGCCCACAAATAGAGCATGGGGATGACAGACCACAGTGACTACTATTCAGAGGCATGGTGCCATTGATTATTGAGATAGTATATGGCTTTCATGACCAGTAATCATTACTCTCTATGAATTCATCTAATCTGCTTCTAAAGCTAAATTGGAGGTCATCACCACATTGCGTATGAGGAAATTTACACACTGTAAATGTGTGCTGTGTCAAAACATTTACTGTTGTATGTCCTGAATAAACTGAATTCAATGCCAGTGGGTTCTAGTAAGAAACAAACACTCTTTCTGTGCATGTTCTTCTTATCATGCATAATTTTATATACCCTAACATCTCACTGATCAATCTGGAAAAGTCACTAGCATATAGCATATTTAGTGTGGTGGGAGGACACATACTGATAATCTGGGTATGCCCACCCGAGTGCACAGGATAAAACTTATAGCCTTTCTTTTGTTGTATATAAATCTGTGAAGTGTACCAATGTCTTTATAAGCCAAATGGGCTTCAGTGATTTTATTGACATTAATTGCAAATCACCATGTAAATTGAAATAAGGCTTCCTTGAAATGAATTTCAATTAAGGCTATAACTCTATTCTGGTCTTTAAGAGTCATGAAACCACAAGCATTTTACTCTCATAGTTTATGATGTTCCAAAGAGAATTTGATAAAATTATTGCCAGCTCAATCCATTGCTCAGATCTTGTCATGAAGAAGATGTATGACTTCAAGTGGAGTGGAATTAAAATTGACCTGAGTACTCATTTCACCTTTTCAACCAGGGTAATGTGGTAGGTTAAAACAAAGGGGGAAACATTGGAAAGGTAGTTAGAACATAAAAGAATTCATTCATGAGTACACAGTACACAATTATAGCACTATGATACCACCTTTAACTGCCATGGCTGCATCTTATGGAACTACGTGGTTTGCAGCTTAGGGAGGGCAATTTTGAATTTTCTACTGGAAAGCTTTAGTACCTCAACTACAACCTCCAGGGTTCCACAGAATGCAGCCATGACAGTTAAACAAAAATCATAGTGCTACAATTGTACTGTGTGAATGGGCCCTAATCATTTGTTAGTAGGATTTGGGATTATTCATTTTTTTCTTGTTATTGCTGTTGTTGTTTTTAAAAAATGTAAAAATACTTTTTCAGTTTCAGCTATTTGTTTAGACAGTAACTTTCTAATTCATAAAGGTGCAGGGTACTTTTTATATATTGAATACATAAATTCTAGGAACATGTGCTGAGCAGGATCAGGTATACATGGTTGTCAGATGTTTCAAATGTGAATTACTGCAGTGTCTCAAAAGTGACAATGTCTTTAGAATAGCATGCTTTCTCTTTAGCCCCCAGTATATGTTTGGCCTGTTATTGAAGATCAAAACTACAAAAAACAGATGGGAGGAAAACAAACAAACACAACAAGGCGCTTGAAAGCAATATAATATGTATTGTACAATTACAATTATTTTCAATGTGTGCATACAGAGAGAAATGAGATGAAAGAATTAAGTTTGTATATGGTATAGATGTTGCGAGATTGTGTTAACAGAAGTAAACAATCTGCAATTACTATAGTTAAAAAAAGAATGGTGCTTGTATACATTTCAACATATTCAAGCATCTTTTTTGCTTAATTGGCTTTGCGTTTTAGTCTTATTTTAAGTCCCCCCAATGTATTTTATAAGCTTTCAAAGGGAGTCTTGTTTACTTTTTTAAAAATGTTATCCAAGACAAGTATGCATAAATACGTCACACATCAAATGAAGCATGAAATGTTCCCTTTCCCTCTTCCACTTTCTGGCATTTATATTTATAGGTTATTTTGCAGCTGATCTTCTAAAAGTTTTATAATTTCCCCTCTTTGAAGTATTTGTCAGCTTAATTAATAAAATCTTCAACCTTGCTGCTAAGTAGGGTCGTTTAGGTGAAAGCTTGATCTTCTCATGCCTAGGGTAGCCTTCAGAAGCCGAATTGTTTCAAATGATCCTTTCAAAAGGGGAAAAGTGATATGTGGCATTTCCTTTAAGTAACAGATATAAATAGTAAGTCAACACAAAATGGGATTTTAAAAGACAACTTGAAACATACATGCAGCTCATTATGTGAAGCCACATTTATTACTTTCTTGCTATAATAATTGCAGATAGTTGAAATATTTGGGGCAATTCTTCTATTTATTTGAAATTTAATTGTAGTTTTGAATGGTGTTATATTAGTACATATGAGATCATATATGTTCTGTACTAGCAGATGTAACCAGCTTCTCTCAGGTTCAGACCTGCTATGTCAAGCCACATTAGTACTATTTCTCTTCTTCATCTTTTTTCACTTGGCACTAGCTTCTACAGGCTCAGAAACCCCTTTGCCACTCTATTTCCAGTACCCCCTTCTCTTTTTCTCTCTGACTCTCTTCTCACCCAACTGTTCCTTTCTCTTTTTTTACTTCTTTTCCCTCATGCTCATCCAGCTATTTCTTCTTCTCCATGCTTACCAGGCAACAGGAAGTTGTCATATTTCATAGTCCCAAATCTGATCAGACATTTCTGCATATTATTTGCTCGTCATGAAAATCATCTGATGGGTCTTCAATGGGTTGGCTAGCATGATACGTGTATATGCGCGCACACACACTGGGATAATCAATGGATTCATTGCTTTGGTGATGATGAATCCACACTCAGTTTTACAGCTGATCTTTCTGGTTGTACAGGCCCTCTTCCAGTGCCAAACTTGGAGTAGGATCCAACACCTGGCTAGTCCCCATATAGCTGGGATCATTTGTGAGAGGACTGCCCATAAAACAGATGCTTCACACACACAAACACACATCTATTTCCTATTCAGAGGCTTTATAAACAGTAAACAGGGCATGGCGGTTGGAAACCATCTTTGAGTATCTAAAATTACCTGGCTGTCTGAGTCCACCTTCCATCTGCAAAACTGGATCACTCATACTAATCTGATTCAGATTACTCAAAGATTTCTGAACTAAGGTTGGAAAAATATGTTATATGTTAAAAACGATCATAGAGATTGGAAATGGTACTGTTGTAAACTACAACTTCCGAACAGCATGACCATGGTAGCAATGGGTCATACGGTAATGGGTCACTTAACAATTTTAAATGTCTAAGGCTCCCTATGTTATGCAAATAATAGGTTTGGCTTTACTGATTGACTAAGCCCATTTAAAAGAGGTATTGTTTTTTGTTTCCAGAATGATTGGGCAGAATGCTGACTATGTATTTTGCCTTATGCTTGAGCTACTACAAAAGCTAATGACATAACATGTACCTGCCATAGAGAGTCATCAGGTTTTTTCCCCCATTTTAACTGAGTCATTGTTCCATTCTAAAGAATCCTTGTATTTCTAGTTTAGTGAGGGTACTAATTTTGTTGTACATTGAAGCTGGACTTTGTAACTAGGATGGTGAAAGACTTACTAGTGTTAGCCAGAAGGACTTACTGTCAAAGTTCAAAGCATACTCCAGCCTCAGCCTGGCTAGATGGTGCTGGACACAGAATGAGTCCCGTCAGTTTCACTGCTTCTTTTTTTCGTTGATTTATCATTCAGATAAGTGCCCTTAAATATGGCATGCAAAGAACATTGGTCAAAGGAGTGTGGTCTTTTCACCCTAGACAGACAGATGATAGACTGTTCTCACCCAGAGCTGACTCCATTGGAATTTCTTCTGTACTGACAACGGTGTTTGAATTAGTGTGTCAGCATTCTTCCTGCCTGAAGCACCAGGAATGGCTATACAAATGTAGGAAGTCATGAATGGAGGCAACTTGGTATCTTCATTTCATAAATATGTTAAAAGTTCATTATGGAAAGAAAAATAATTCTGAACTGTCATATATTTGTATCTATGCACATAAATGTGCAGAGATATAGATACAACCATTTTATATTGTCTTACCTATGCAATTATTTGGACTGATTTCTCAACATATTAAAAGATTGGTCTTCATTTTACTTGTGTTTTAATCATCAGACACTGACAAATCTGTTTATATAATCTTCTCTGTTTTTTGCTATTTTTATGATTTTGTGGCTTTTACTATGCTAATATTCCCATACTTACATTTTCCTTGTTTTATTCTTTTTTGTATATTTCCATAGTACTATAATTGAGGTGTTATATAAAAATACCATCCTATACCATATCATATCCCATTATATGCCATACTGTACATTAGAGTTGCAGTGAATGAAACTGGTGAAAGCTAATGCATCTCACCATCTTGTTAATTTTTTTACTGAAATCCTAGCCAGGTTTTTCTCCTAACTATCTCCATAGAAAAATGTTAGAATGACAGGTGGATAGTCTGGTGCTTTGTTGTGTCTTCAAAGGATGAGTGTAAACTAATCATCTGAATAAATCGGTTTGTATTCAGGATGTTCTAACATGTTCTCACTTGACCAGAAAAGAAAAAAGTTGGTAGTTTGCTCATAACCTTTTGTTACCGCAGTTCCTAGCCTGGATTTGTGGGATATTAGATATCACTTTGATATCAATAATTTGGACTTCTTTACCTATTCCTCTCCATGTGCTGTGAGGCCCCCCAGACAAGCTCGCAGACAGGCACAGCTGCTCATTGCTGTAATATTCCAAACAAGTACAGGCAGGCCAGAAATAGCCATCCCGCCGCTTCAGGAGATCTCAAGGCAAGTATCCTATTATGTATGCATGCTACTTACAAAGAACTCCCTGCCCCAAGCAGGCAGCTTGATTAGACGAATACTCATCTGTTGAGCACTCTGCATTTGCATACGGGCTACTCTATTGATAATTCGGACTTAACTCAATCATGCTAAATTCTGACATTTCGGAGGCTTTGTCTCCAGCCTGAAACTAATTGTTTTCCCCAAGTATGGACTAGCCTACAGCCACATTTTCCCCTATAAAAACCCCTGACTTTGAGAGCTTCCTTGGATTGCTCCCGACTTCCATCCCACCTTGCTGCCCCTTTGCTTGGCGAGCTTTCCCCTCAGTCCCACGTACTGAGAACTTCATCTCTACGAACCTCTGCTGTAGACTACCCAGGCTTCAGGACAGGTGTAGTATTACCCAAACCAACAACTCCTCTAAAAATCCCTCTATCCCACTCCAACCTTTATTTCTCTAGTTATCTGAGTGAGTGTGCTGCATACACTGATTGTATTTTAATAAAAACAACAATTGTCATATTCACTTCTGTGTGCTCCTTGACTCAGCCTGACCCCATAGACATTGGGTAAAAGATCTCGCTCCGTTGCCCTTCCTCTCGTATTGCTAGCTTGTGCTTTTTGACTAATTTCCCCAATTTGTATAATTTGGAGCGCACTTAGGTGTCCCTCACGGGACCCCTAGAAATCAGGGTAACACTTTGCTATTCTTTATCTCTTTTCATAGACACAATAGGCTAACTGAGGTATATGGGAAGATTTGTTTCTTTAGCATTGTGATATTACCAATAATGTTTCAATAAGCTTTGCAATTGGTGGTAGTGGTAGTTCCCTTGAAAGTGTGGTGGTGAATCTGCCCAATATTTTAATTTAAATTTTAAGGAGATGTTCCAAGTGCTGAAACTCTATGTTGGCAACAGGGTTCACATCTTGGAAACATTCCTTAAAGTTCATGGATTCATTGCTCTGCTGACATGGGAGCCACAAGATGCCACTATTTAATTTTATTTTTTAAAATGCAGCCTTATTCATTTCAAACCATTACTTCAACGAATGATATTTTCTAGTTGGAAACAATAAGTAAAAAGAGAGTAAACAGAATGCATGGTTCTTCTTATTAGAGTTGTGATTTACTTGGGAAATATTTATTGCTCTACAAAATTGGCTTCTGCTAAAATCAGCTGACTAGTTTCTTAGCTTCTACAGTTATAGAGAACAGTAACTTTTTATATACATCCTGAGGATGGTATTTAAATAATCTGTGACATTAAAAATATAGTATAAAACAAAAGAAGGGCCTTAGATTTTTAAAAGGTAAAAGTAGTTTTCAGTCCACATTTTCATTTTAGTATATATTATAGTCTATGATAATCAGATGGACATCAGAATTTTATACACAAGTAAAAAATAAAAAATTCCATGATTTTGTGTTGTTAAAATAAAAACCAGCATGTTTATGGATGTATTTAAGCTCTTATGCTTAGCAGAAGAATATTTTACAATCGAACAAGAAAGAAATGAAAGCATTTGGATGACTTGATTGTAAAATAGTATGAAAATAATGACCACATTAAAATTCCACTTATGAGGAGCTCCACTTATAAATATCATGAACAAGTGGCAAAGGAGACATGGTTTGGTTTATTGGGTGAATTATTTCAATCTGATTATGTACTGTTTACTATTATGGAGCACATAAATTTTGGCTTAACTAGTTTACATATGAAGCTTGTTGCAGAACTATTCATAGATATGCAGCTATTTAATAATGGACACATTTCTACTATCAAAAGCAATGCTGCTACAATCATCAGTGTTTGGGGGATTGTGAGCACATCTTTGATGCTTGGACTATATTGCACTTTCAGAATTGCTGTGAGTGCAGTGGAGACAGTTTAGGTCTAAGGTGATGCTAGCAATTCTTTTTGATTCTCTGAGCACAATGACTATAGCTTTATTTTATTTTGCTTGCTTCTGTCATGTTGCTCTTTTGTTGTCTGAATTTGAAAATGTGTAACCAGTGGATGTTCTATTAGATTTATGAAGATGAGTTTCCAGTGTTTCAGTCCTAACTAATTTCTTGTAGATACACTTAAGCATTAACAGTGGAGGAAGCCAGCAATACACACTTTCTTTGTATGTGGAAAGTATGCATAGCACTGTAAAGCAGAAATGACTAGAGCATTTGGTTTGTGCTTTGGCTTCCATACTGGACTCTATGGTCTCAATCCTTTATGATCCACTCTATCTCACATCTGGAACTACACTATAGTTGGCCATTCATCCAACTCCTGGATACCATAGAGTCACTGCTGCTTTCCCCTCCATTGCCATACCATGCCTAGTAAGGATAGTGGGAGATTGGAGGACATCTGGCTATATCCCTGTAGTGAGACCTTAAATGATTAAATCATCTGCTGAGGGTTACTGGGTTCCTCTGGAGGTCTCATGGGATGATATTATCATTTCAAATCTTACTGTGGTGACATAGTCAGATGCTTTTCCAATACCCTCCTCATTGTCTACCAGCCACAGGACTGCTGGGTGAACTGCAGTGGATCTATGGTGGATCTGGGAGGTGGCTTTACTCATTGTGGAAGGAGGAAGGGAATGCTAACTTCTGCATTGACCAAAGAGATACAAGGCTGACTTATGCTGCGTATTTTGCTAGCTGCATGCCAGCCAAAGAATATACTCTTGTTTGTGTCCCTTCCCTTTTCTACTGTGTGAGCACATAGTTCTGATTATCTTCTCATTCTTCTTTTTTGACCATAAGTAGCCCAGGTGAGGAAGGCTGAAATCATTTTTGCATCTCCTTCAACATGTTCTCAATCTAGATGAGGTATAGATGTTTTTAGGCTGAAGAGTGAATAAACAAAGTCTGTGTTCACAACAGTTTCTAGAATGCCAGTGAAGCTTATAACATCAGTTGAGGGAGTATGCAGGAGAACTGTTCTATAAAGACTTCACATTATCCAAGGCAATAAAAGATAAAATACATGTTTTAGATTAAAAATAAAATAATATGTTATCACAGATTGAAAAATATTCTTTTGCTTCCCAATACTACCAAAAAATGGGAAGTATATTTATTATGTGGTGGATACACCTGTAGAACCACATGTGGATCTAAGCCCACACTTTGCCCATCTCATTCAAAGGTTAGGCATCACATATTTTCAAAACGAAACAAATGATTTGGTCATGTTTCAGTGAGTTCAGAAACACAGTAGCAATCAGTCATAGAAATGCCATCAAACTGAAGAATCACTACTCTTCAATCTGCTTCTCTGCGTAAAGTAATGGAATCATAGAGTTGGAAGGAACCTCAAGGCCCATCTTGCCCAATCCCCTTGCCAGTGCAGGAAGCCACAGCTAAAGTGCTTCTGAGAAATGTGCACCCAACTTCTGTTTAAAAATCTCCAAGGAAAGGCAGTCATCACCCTCTGGAGCCATCTATTCCACTGTAGAACAGCTCTTACTGTCAGCAAGTTCTTAATGTTTGCTGTTGCTGTGTGCTTTCAAGCCATTACCAACATATTGTGACCCTAAGGGTGAGCCTAACACTGGGTTTTCTTGGCAAGATTTGTTCAGAGGAGGTTTGTCTTTTCTTTCTTCTCAGCTTGAGAGAGTAACTTGTGCCAGATACTGGGGTTTTCCATGACTGAGTGAGGAGTTGAATTCTAGTCTCCTGGGTGGTAGTAGAATGCTCCAACCACAACAGCATACTAGCTCTCTGTCTCTATCTTTCTCTGTGTAATATATTATATATGTGCAACAGAGCCATAGTTCGACATTCAAACCACTAACCCAGATGGAAAATTTAATCCATTGCTTCATGATCTCTTGAGTGGCAGAAAACAAGCTTGTTCCATCATCCACTTGACATTTCTTTAATTATTTGAAGAAAGTCATCATATCAATTTTCACTCTTCTTCTCTCTGAACTAAGTATACCAAGCTCCCTAAGTTATTCCTCATAGGACTTGGTTTCCAGACCTTTTACCATCTTCTGGACCCATTCTAGCTTTCTCGAACTGTGGTGCCCAGAAATGGACACAATGTTCCAATTGAGGTCTAACCAAACAGTATAAAGTGGTATTATTACGATCCTATTGGGACAGTATACTCCTGTTGATCTAGCCTGGACTTGCAATGATTTTTTTCAGTCAGTACTTCACACTAGGCATCACAAGTCAATTGGCTTATGACTTCATTCAGTAGCATCAAAGAGCCACTGGTAAAATAATGGGCTTACATATCAAATTGCCTCCCCTGCCACATATATTACCTTGATATGAACCATGGATTTTTTGCATGGACAAGTTAAAAGTCAAACCTGATGTGTTTAGCTTGTTGTGCTTTAATTATTGCTTTAGTTTTTATAGTTTTCTATTTTGTCAGTTGTTTTGAGCATTTTTTTTCTATGAAGGAATAAAACAGGTCATAGATTCTTAAGTAAATAATAAAGTATTAATTCCAATAGAATGCATTTGTGATTTTTTTTCCTGCTACATGATCCTCAAATGAGAATTAGAAACTGAACCCAATTTTTTGTATCCTTCATTTCTGTTCTAACTACAGCTGTGCTAAGGCATACCAAAAACAATACATCTACATTCATTGATTTACTTTAACAAAATATCTGAAACCATTTTAAAAGAAAAAAAATCCAAATTATTATACTTTGCTTAATATTTTTATATGCCTACATAAGAAATGAAAGCTATTCAGTATAATAATTTTCTAGTGAAGTCTTGCATTATTAAAAGTTCTTAATAACCTGGTATTCCTCAATTGTGTGAAGAGCTTACATTCACAATGTAATTGTTCTATTCTCCTTCACACCCACCTGCAGCGCTTCTAAGCACATTATGCCATCATATTTCAACTTTCCTCCTTTTGCTGTCAATATTTCATTAACAAGCTACATTGTTTTATTAATCATAAATTATTGGCATATTGTTAATAATGGGATTTATGGTCATTGTTTTAATGTACCAAAAGTTCTATGTAAGTTCTAATTTATGTGCTTGGCATGAGAAATACTGTAGAACTGAAATGTAGTTCAAATTAAATTGCAGATATAATAAAGAGAAGTATGAGATATGAAACCTGAAATCTTTCTACTTAAAAGAGTTTGCACACTCTGATGCATGACAAAATGCTATTTTTAATAGATCTCCTGAGGAAGGTTCTGCAATAAATCAGGGATTTTATGTTGAACTACCACTGAATCACCCAGCACAAGGATGTGTATATTTTGGCCTAGTAATATTTTCACTATCAATTTACCTGTATGTTTCCATTATTACTTTGACTTCAGATGTAGAAAATGTATGTATGAAATCTTGGAATCAGGAGGTTATGTACAGTTGTCCAAATTATACATTGTCATTTAGAAGGTTGACTTTTCAGCTGTTCAGTGTGAAGTGCCTGTAATCTGTTAGAAAATGCTACATGTCAACAGTTCTCAGCAGACACTCAAAGGATTGCATAAATAATAGCTCAATTGATCTATGGATTAGTTAGATAATCCTATGATTTAGATCCTCAGCAGGAACTCAGTTGATCCTAAGGCTCATAGCAAAACTTCACATTATGTTGAAGCAAAGCTAGCTACTATGACTTAACTAGCAATTCTTTCTCTGGCTACTATTTGAAGATGGTGCATCTTTTTTGCTTTTTCCTTTTTCTTTTCTTCTCATCTCTACTACTGGCACCAATGAGAGTTTTTTCTTAAAAATAAGACAAAACAAAACCATGGTTATGCCGGACAGGAAGATAATTGTAAATCTGTGGTTGGGTAGGAAAATATTAAATCTTTTATTCTTGACGAGTCTCAATAAAACTTGACTCCCACCTCCATTTAGAAGGGCAAAGAAAAAGGCATTGTTGCTAGCAATACAACATGTGGTTTGGCTGGTAGAACCCAAGCAAACAGGTTGTTTAGAACAGCGTGAATACTGTATATCTTTAACAAACTGATACTGTTTTGGTGTAACATTTCAGCATGAAAGACTGAATAAGCCTATTTCTAGAAGTGTGACATTTGTCTCAAAATACTCACTTCTAAATATTTTCTCTCAAAATGTTCATTTCAAAATATGATTTGATACATTTTGAAGCCCAGAAATTCATGAGAACATTCAGAAGGGTGAAAAGTGGGCAAAAACTCAGTTCCAACACATACATTAGTCTGAGAGATTGTGAAGATCCAAGCATAGCTAATAGCATGCCGTGAGGGAAGGGGCTATTTGAGAATTAATAGAGAAGCCAAAGACTTGTTGGTAAAATAGTTAGTTGAAGACAGGTAGAAACAGAGTTAGCAACAACTGGAAAAGCAGATAGGTACAGGGACAAATAATAATGGATTAAAATCTAGTAAAGATTAGATGATATAGGGCTAGAGAGGAAAAGATAAGATCTGGACAGGGTTTTAGACCGATGGGAGCTGAAAGTGTGGCAAGATTTCAGGAGCGGACTTTTTAAAAAAAAATTAAAGGGGTTATAAAGTACTATATGTAGAATCAACATAAAGCTAGATGTTTATTTTATTTCCCATAAAATATATCTAAATGATCTTATTTTCTACATCTCTGTATAGATATTTTAGTTTAATAATTAACAAGAAAGGGTGTTTTACCACATTGAACTCCCTGATCAACACATCGTCTTGTCCAGTATAGTGGTCACCTTGAGGCTTGTGTACTGAAATCATCATCATCATCATCATCATCATCATCATCATCATCATCATCATCTTGAGGGTAAAAGGGTAAGGTGAGTGATGGGAGCCCAAAGCTTGGAACTGGGGCAAACCAGGATACGGAATCTGTCAGAGTGGCTCAGATTACAAGTGATGAACATCACATTCCTCCAGCTTTCTAAACTGAAAAAGTATTTCACTGTGTAGACCGGGTTAAATATGGGAGAAAAATACACTTGATACTTGATTCTGTTCTGTCCACATCACTTTCAAATGTTCATCTATAAATTCATCACATTTCTACATTTGTTTTCAAAGTGGTATGAAAATGTGCATCCAAATAAATATCTAAAAATGTTTTATTAGATGCCTTTTCTCTAAATATGTACATTTTAAAAAATTTCCCTCTTCAAAATATGAATGGTTAAATGTGTTTTCATACCTTCATTTGATTAAAACACTATACTATTAAATCTGGAAGTTCAAAACTGGTTAATAACTAAGTTCAACTTCACCCATTAGTCTGACAGATGTAAATTGGATTGAGCTATGTCAGGATTTGCAAAAAATGAATTTCTTAAGTTTCCTTGTTTTTATTATTGTACTCTCAATTGAAATTAAAGATGGCCATGAGGTTGGATAGAAGTGAATAAGAGCCCTTGATACTGAGAGAGAATTGGGGTGCATTAGTACCCTTTGAAAGATTTTAATAACCATCCTTAGTCTGAAATGACACACAGTCTTCAGCCTATTTTTTTTTTTTTTTTTCCTTTCAGCCACCAGAAATCAGAATCTTTGTTGTCAGCAATTAAGAAATGCTACAATAAAACCCCTGAAAGTGTTACTGTAATTGCTATGTGCTTGCAGGTCAGTTCTGACTCGCCCTATCATTGGGTATTCTTAGCAAAAATTATTCAGGGGAACTTTACTATTGCCTTCTTTTAAGACTGAAAGAGTGCCACTTGCTCAAGTTTAACTTTACATCCAATTGGCTTCACATCACTACTAGCAGAGTTATAACAAGAGTTATAATTCCCTGTGGAAGGAAGCTGAAACTGAGGTGTGATGGGCTCCTGCCCCCTGCAGGCATTGTTAAGGGAAGCATCTTGCTGGAAGAACTGAGGAGCTTGGCTGCTGTTCAGGGAAGCTGAAACTGTGGACACCTGATTTGCTGAGACTGTGTTGGGCTCCTCCCCCTGAAGGTAATTTTAAGGAAAGCATCTTGCCTGAGGCATGAGCTTCTTGGTGAAAACACAAAGGCTCTTGCACTGTGGTTCTTAGCCTGAGGCTGCAGCTTGGTGCCCAACAGAATCCTACTTTGCCAACTGAATCCACATGAAGTGGACAGCAGAGCAATACAAGCTACTGTTCATTAGGAAGCTTTTGCCAAAGCATCATATTTGCTCTCTAAATATGATAATGAAGCACCTATTGAGTAGAATCCCATGAGACCAGCTTTAGTGAAGTATTGATGAAGTTCTTCTGGCTAAACTGAGCTGTATGTTTGTTCAGAAAAGTAAAGTGCTATCATTTCAAGGAGTGCTACCATTTCAGTTGTAATGACCAAGAGCAGGAGGAGGTATGGCATCTATTACATCTGTCTCATCAGTGCAGCTGTTCCATGTAGTTAAAGAAATGCTCTGTGATAAATTTGATTAATACTTTGTGGAGAAGATTTCTGAGATTTCTTCTGGCTTAAACCCGCATTGAAGGTAGAGTCTTGGGAAATAACAGACACATAATTGTCCAGTTTTGATAACTGAGTTTCAAAGTGTTCAATATGATGATAGACAAATTGCTTGGAAAGGTGTGGTCAATCACGTTATGGTTAGACCCATGTCTATCCTGGCTAATTAAAGCTGCCAGAAGAGACTGGTAATTTGGATGGTGAAGACTTTAAATGTTTCTTTAAAAGGGAACTATATTCCAGTCTTTCTAAAAGAAGCAACTGTAGGACCTTTGTTGAGAAAACCTTCATTGGACCCCATCTCTAGGTAACTGTTGCCTAATCTCTAATCTCTCCATTTTTAAGTACGATCTTAGACCATGTGATGGTAAAACAAAGCCAGGTGTTCTTGGATGAAATAGATTAGCTGGGTCCAGGTTCAGGCCATGGACTAGTAACAGCATTAGTTGCTTTAGTGGATGATCTACACTGGGATTTGGACAGGAAAAGTGAGTCCCTAGTGGTCCTCCTGGATCTTTCAGCAGCATTTGATACCATCAACCATGGTATCCTCCTGGGTTGTCTGGCTGATATGGGTCTTGGAGGCATTGCTTTGCAGTGGTCCTTGTCTTTTTTGGCTGAACATTCACAGAGGGTGGTGCTGGGCAACTCTTGTTCAGCCTTTTGGCTTTTAGGAGTTCCACAGGGTCAATACTGTCCTCTATGCTTTTTCAACAGCTACATGAAGCTGCTGGGAGCTTTGGGGTTGTGCATCATCTATACACTGATGATAGCCCAGAACTATCTCTCTGTTACAGCTGATGCAGATGAGGATGTAGTGGTACTAAGTCCTTGTCTGGCTGCAGTGAAAGACTGGATGTGGGTGAATAAACTGAGACTTAAACAAGACAAGATGGAAATACTGTTGGTCAGTAGGAAAATCAGCCTAGGATTGAGATCACAGGCTGTTCTGGATAGTATTGCTCTCCCTCTAAAATATCAGATTTATACCTTGGCAGTGCTCTTGGACTCAGCTCTGCTCCTGGATAGCTGAGTTGCTGTGGTGGCCAAGGGTGCTTTGGGCCATCTTTGGTTGGTGTGCCAGTTGCACTTTTTTGGGGGAAGGGAGATCTGACCACAGCAGTTCAGGCCTTAGTTACTTCTTCATTAGAGTTCTATAATGCACTGTACGTGGGCTGACCTTGAAAAATATTTGGAAGCTGCAGCTAGTGCAAAATGCAGCAGCCAGACTGGTGTCAGATGTGCATTTTAGGGACAGTATAACACAGGTCCTGTAAAAACTACACCAGCCTCCAATTTGTTTGCAAGCTCAATTTAAGCTGCTGGTGTTGTTCTTCAAAGCCCTAAACAACTTGGGGGTCAAGGTATATGAAAGACCACCTACTGCCAGAAATGTGACTACCCTGTTACATGTCCCAACACTTCATGAAGTTGGTGGGTACATAACAGGACTTTCTTTGTAGCAGAGCCTTGACTGAGGAACCCCTGTCCAAAGGTTGGCTCAGCAATTCTAAGCTTCTGGCAGGCAGTCAAAACAGTGCTGTTATGCATGACATTCAGTGTTTGAAGCTGCAGTTTTAACTGTTTCAAAACTGGATGTTAGGGTTGTTTTTAGACTGCTTTTAGGAATTTTAAAATAGTATTTTAATCTGTGTTAAAATGTTTTTATCTTTGTATTTTTTTTTAATTAGTTTATATTTGTGCTTCACCTTGGGAGCCTTTGTGGGCAGGGAGGTGATACAGAAATACCTTAAATAAATAAATAAATCAAATGAATAAATACACACAGGTAGTGCATGTTTATTTAAAGAAACTTATTAACACAGTTAGTGAAGTTGACTCCTTAGAAAGTATGTTTAGTTCTTGAGCCACAAATCCTAAAGTGCTTCATGTTAACTTTTAAGTTCACACATAACAAATAAAAAATATTGTCACCATTTCTAATTACATTATCCATAAGATTCTGTATTTTTAAACATTTTACTTGCAAATAATAAGATAACAATGATTAAAAAAAGGCTTGGAAAAATCTTTCAGTCTCAGTTTTATTGAGTTTCTCAAAATCACATCTTCATTTTCTCCCCATCTGCATTTTGTTTAAACTCTACCTGCGTTTTTTTCCTTTGCTTTGTATTGGGTTGCAACTCATTGTGTCTTCGTTATGAGAGAAAATGTGTGCAACCTTAAAGGCAGTTTTCCCAATTTGTTCATTTGCATGTGCAATTTACCCAATTTATGCAGTGCCTCCCATTGATTGAAGTGCATCTGTCCTTTTTTTTTTTTTTTTTTGGTTATGCGTGTGCCAGATGTTTGAAATTTAAAATGATGCACACAGTTTTGTGCTCATTTTTATTTCTTGGAAACACAGTAAGAAATGTGTGAATATTGAGACAAGGCATACAGTTTCTTGCAAGATGTCTTGGGAGTTGCAAAACTATTACTTTCATCAAGACTGTTGAATTCAGTGAAATTCTCTCCATTCCTAAAATCCAGGAATAAAAGTGGAAATGACATTTACTTCCTTGAAAATTTGTCTATGGTTGATGAAAGAGAGAATGTGAACAGTCCATATTGTCAATGTTTTGCCTCCACCAACAAAAAACGTTTTACCTACAATTTGCTGATGTTTCTGAATTAGTGGATTTTGCTGAGAAAATGAAACTTTAAATAAGTAGCAACAAGGGATCCAGACACATTTATTTGAAGGCAGCAAAATCACGTAAGACTGCTATACAATAGTTATATTCGTTAAATAAGTAAAATAAGTATAAGATTAGAATGTCAGTTTCATAAATGCTAGAGATATCTATACACACCTGATTGTACACTGCATTACATCTTAAATTAGTAGTGATTCCCACTAGTGTCTTCATGAAAAGAAAATCCAATGAACATGTACTGAGATCCCACATTGCCTGCTAAGTTACAATTGTGTACTTAAACAATATTTACTCACCCAATTCCCTAAGCCGAACTTAACAACCAGAAGCCATATCAAGCACTGGAGATCTGTTCAGCTGGCATTCAGGACACAGAGTGATAGCTTGAGGCGGGGTACACCACAGTTACAACGAGACACAAATCATAGTTAAAATACACTAAAACACAAATCATTTAAAATACAAATATACCACAATTAAAATACATCATAATTAAAAGTACAATTAAAGTAGAAGTACAATTAAAAGTACAAACAAAAATAGACTGCGTAGGCCTGCCAGAAGAGATAGGTCTTTAGTACTTTTTGAATTCGGACAGTGTATGCTGCTGTCAAATCTCTTCAGCAGGTCATTCCACAGTCTGGGGTGGCCAATGAGAAGGTCCTCTGGGTGACGGTTGCCAGTCTAGTTCTGGCTAGTTTAAGTAAATGGCCCCAGAGGACCTGAGTGTATGGTGTGGATTGTATGGGAGAAGGCAATCCTGGAGGTAACTTGGTCCCAAACCATGTAGGGATTTAAAGGTAATAACAAACACTCCACTAACTAATTGGCAGCCGGTGGAGTGATTTTAATATTGGTGTGATATGTTCAGTCCTTGATGTATCTGTAATCAATCTGGCTGCCATATTTTGGACCAGTTCGAGTTTCCAGACTTGATACAAAGGTAGCCCAGTGTACAGCACATTGCAGAAGTCCAGCCTTGAGGTTACCAGCACATGCACTACCATCTTTTGGTCTTCCAATTCTAGGAAGGAGCACAGCTGGCATATCAGCCAAAGCTGATAATGAACACTTCTGACTGTCACATCTATCTGAGTTGACGTTTGGAGGGACAGATCCAAGAAAGCTCCCAAGCTGCGGAGACAGTCTTTCGGGGGTGGGGGGTTGACCTGTCTAGGACTGGTTGACACCCTCCAACCCCAGATTAGGATCCTTAATAGTAAGCATTTCTGTCTTCTCTGGATTTTGATTCAGTTTCAATTTCAATTCTTGCCCCCTTTCATCAGTGAGTGAGACTATGATGAGGTATTGGGACAGAAGTGCTAATTATGATTTGTGGGGCCTTGCTCGCTGTCAGGAAGGGGTCAGAAACAGTATCGTGCTGCACCCAAATTGCCAGGTAAATAGATATTGATCACTCAGAGTGGCTGCTGGCTGTTTGGGGTGGGATTATAGTGGGACAAATATGTCGTATTATTCAATACACAGCAATTATGGATATGTAACTCTAGGTTACAGAGCCAGCATGGTGTAGAGGTTTGACCATTGGACTAAACCTTGAAGAGCAGGATTTGATTCCTTCAGACATGTCTTGCTTGACTCAGACATGGAAACCCACTAGGTGACCTTGGGTGTGTCACATACTGTCAGCTCCAGAAAACCCAGTGATAGGGTCATATTAGGATCACCATGAGCTGGAAATGACTTGAAGGCACATTAACAACAACAACAACAACAACAACAACAACAACAACGTTTATTTGTAACACCATTTTCACCAAAGGGTGGAATATCAAAATATACAGTACGAGACAAAGACAGTAAACAAGACACTATAACAATACATGGATTGATATCCCTATCCTCATCAGTTGCTACCCATCTCAGAACCTTAAACACAGCTCAGTGACTTAAGATGGCAAATCAAAGAGGATTTGATTTGATTCAACCCTTTAAGAAAATGGCTGAGATCCTCCTCCAGCTGGAGATCCAAAGGAAGACCATTCCACAAATGTGGAGCCAGGCCTTGAAAGTCTCTCAGCCTTGACAAAGCTGTACACGTTGGTGAAACAACTAGTAATCATTTGCCATAACAACAACAAACTCTAGGTTATAAATATAGTGGCAATACGGGATGCCAGCCATAGTCTTTAGCCTGTGATAATAAAATCTAACAAACTATGTCAGAGAATCATAGAAACAGAGAGTTGGAAGAGACCCCAGGGGCCATCGAGGCCAATCCCCTGATATGCAGAAACACCCATTAAAGTATTTTCAACAGATGGCCATCCAGCCTCTGCTTAAAAACCTCCAAAGAATACATGATACTTCAAAGTATTTTAGAAAGCTGTCTATACAAAAATGTATACTGTAGAACTGATATGAAACCAGAAAGATTGTTAGGGTGACAATTATATGCTCCTGTTTCAGGAAGCATAAAAAAAAAATAATTTATGAGTGTATGTATTAATTGCCTGACACATGGTGAAATATCTGTTTTTACAGTAATTAAAATAAATAGCAATAGGAGCATAATACATTCTTATACTTTAATCTATCTCCATTAAATAAGCTATCACTTGCAAAATCAGGGATTTAGAAGCCATTCACCCGTATAAAAGATTGATAAATATGCATGAGGAAGGAACACCTCCACAGGGCTCTCCTTACTGAAGTAAGCAGAAAATCTCCCATTGACTTCAGCAATAGCTAAGACAAAACCACGTGGGTAAATACTGGATGGCAATCACTAAAACAGAGACACTAGCCAGAGTTAAAGAGGAAAAATCAATTGTTCTACCTAATTAAAATTTCACAGATCATGCAGCTGTTCCATTGAATTCAATGGGGCTTAAACCCTGGTAAGGATGAGAGCCAGTGTGGTATAGTTGTCTGAGTATTGTATTACAAGTTTGGAGAGAAGAGTTCAATTCCTCATTTGGCCATTAAAATCCAATGGGTGACCTTAGGTGCATCATATGCTTTCAGCCCCATAAAACCCTGGGATAGTTTCACCTTAGGGTTGCATAAGTTGGACACAATTTGAAGGCACACAACAGCAACAAGAATGTATGGGACTGAAACCGTGTAGTGCTATCCTATGCATTTTTAAAATATCAGTGAGTTCAATGGGACTTATCCCCAGTTACATGTGCACAAACTTATTGTGCTTCTGTATTTTGCTGGTGTTTATTTACTAGTCTATAATATCTCAGTATCTTATTTACATGTATTCATTATGAGTGCTATAGCATGAAATGCTTCAGCCATTTAGCTAAAGTGAGTAGTTTTAGCCATCTTTGAAAATGAGCTTGGAGGTGTACAATCAGTGTAAGCCAAAAAGTGTGTTATGATGACATATACCCATGTAATTTTGTCTATTACAGGACCTGTTTTTGTAAAACAATTGGGCTTGAGTCTTAGCAAAACTCTAGATTACAAAGGCAGGGGATTCCAGTCTGACTGTATGGCTTTAAAGTACATTGAGCAATAGTGGGTAATAGTGCTCTGCTTTCTATGGTCCAAGACCTAATGTAATAAATGTTGCACCAGTGCTTCTAGTGGTGTGGTGGTCTACTTGCTAATATTGGTTATATGGTTATCTTTTCAATGCATGATCCCTTTTTTTTTAAATTTTTTAACTTTTAACTTTTTAACTTACCATTTTGAGGCATTCAGGTCATGTACTGCTGCCCTGCACTCATACATTCATTGAAAAGTAGAAAACACGGAAATGCTGGGAACCAATCTGAAGTCTTTTTTCAGTGTGGCCTAAATGTACCCCATGTAACTTCAGTATATATGTCTGTATACTTCCAGATTCATCAGAATATTAACCAACCAAAAGCTTTTTATGTAGGAATTGTTACCACACTTGTTTGGTACATGTGTTTTTGGCACACGTTTTTTAAGCATAGACAAAGCTTATTTTTCTGATAAAGGGGTTTTATCAACATGAAATGAACATTGTAAGGTGAATTACTGAAGCCTTTTTAATGACATGGCAAACATATATGAAGACCAGAAAAATAGGAAGAGGTAGGATACAGCTATGTGGTAATGGTTCAGCAGTGGAAAGTAAGGAGAATATTGAGCTGGTTAGGGACAGGGAGCTACTAGGTTCAGGACATAATATCTAAATAGGTTTTACCTCACAGAGTAAGGGACCTCACCATTTGTTTGAAAGATAAAAGAAGGCACTGGAACATTTTCATTTTAAAGGTCAGTTTGATTTCTTAAATGGAAAAGTGGTTTTGGCTTTTAATTTTTCCCTCATTAATATTACTCAGTTCAGACTATTTAATCAATTTTTAAAGAACAGCGCTGCTTCAGTCATATAGGATGGGACTGGCATTATTTAATTATGGAGCTAAATATTGTGTACTTGATCCAACAGTACATAATAACAGCTGCCACACATACATTTTCTGCCACATAAAAGCTCCGTCCAGTAGTCCTGTGTAGTTGCTAGTTCTGTCGCCCGCACTGTAAATCAACTGAAGAAAGGTGTGGGCTGGGAACAGTATAGAGCTTATTTGTTTGTTTGTTTTTGTTTTTTGCATGCATGAGCATGTGCACAGAAGCTTCTTAACAGGTGTGCATGCTTCTGGCCAGAGTGGAGCATCTGTGTGGTCTAATTTCTGTCATATATTTCTGCAGGAAATCTAAATTGTAAAGCTCAAAGCTCACTACTGATGTACAATGGTAATTAATTCTGCAGAAAATCCTGGTATTTGGGTTTTATATAGATGTTTTGTATATCATAAATCTTGTTTTCTTATTTAGGCTCATATCCAATTTTCGAGGAAGTCACCAAACCTCTTTTCAAAAGAGTTAACTTAGCAGCTGTTCTAAGTATCTGAACAGCAGTTTATAAAATCCTTTTAAAGTTACCATAGAAGGACCCAGCTACAATGGTTCTGATCCCAAGGTTGGGGCTATAGTCTGTCCTGGAAGTAAATCTCAAGAAATTCAGTGGAGCTTATTTCCATGTAGATGTACCTAGAATTGTATTGTGAATGAGTTCAGTCACCTTTATTACTTTATGACATCCATTTATGGGGTGGGTGGAATGGAAACATGCCAGACCTAGAAGTACTTTAGACCTGCAAATTGTTTACAGTTATGATGTATTTTTTCTTCTTCTTGGAACAGTTAAGAGATTTTTTTTTTTAACATTCTGAGCTTCTGTCTTTTTCCTTCATCCCTGTTATTTTCCTTGCCATATAAAATGTGACAAAGTGATCTGTCAATAGTATTCCAGCCTTGCTCTTTCAAGAGTGCCAAAGCCTATCTATATTTTGTCCTTTCTTGAAAGACCAAGGCTGCAGGCCTTTATACACTTTTCCCTGAGGATACAACCAACTGAACTTGTCTAACCAACCAGTATACATGCATAGTATGGGACTATAAACCAAGGCCCTTTCTGCACCTTACCGTTTTTCAGCGCTGGGGTGTGGGGATCGTGCAAGCAGCCTCCAACAAGAGGCTTTCATATCTCCACTGCTTCAGCTCCACACAAGCTGCCTGCTTCCAAGCAGGTAACCCGAGAGCCCCACCTCTTCCTTCTGCACTGGGGCAGGAAGTGCAACCGCTGTGGCTCCAGAGGCTCTGCATGCACAGCAAGTGCATGTTGGGCTCTGGAGCAATGTGCGATTGCTCACCATTTTTGGGTCAAAGCCAAAAATTTAAAAGTGTGTGAGTGGCGCCTGCCCTACCCTGGAGCATCGTGCAATTGTGAGTGTGTCATGCAGATCACTCCTCATAATCACACAATGCTCCAGGCACCCTTTCACATGGCAAACGTCGTGCAAAAAGGGCCTAAGACTCAGAGTAGAAACATGGGCCTCCAGCTGCTGAACCTTCTTCTCCAAGAGGGCCATCAGCTTGTACTTGCTGCGGGTGTACTCAACCACATCTTCTGGCAAGAAAAAGAACATGCTGTAGCTGTTGCAGGTGACTGCAGCATCTCCCTCACTATCCATATTTGGTAATCTAGACAGTAAAATTACAAAAAGTAACACTGAGCTTTCCCCTCAAGTTCCCCTGCTAACCATCCATGTCAACCCCCCTGTTTGCCAAGCTCTGATTGTCAAACTTTCAGGACTGTCTTACTTTTCCCCACCCCAAATACATGAGTTTTTTATGGCATCCTCTCACTTTAACCTTTGCTGAATCATTCTTAAGAATTCCTTATCTTGAAAATAATCAAAAAATAACTTTTATCACACAGAAGCACCCAACTTCCATGAAAGCCACTTTAAGTCCCATTCTGGAAGAAAGTCAGGTTATAAATAAAATAATAAAATAAAACAAATCAAATACTAGATGTTGTTTTCATAGGCAGCTGGATGGAAATATGCTTGATAAATATCCAAGGTTTTGTGATATCCCTATAATAATCATTCTTGCTAGATGGGCTATATGTGCTTGACATAGGAATGTTTTCCACTTAAGGAGAGCAGATCAGCAGTAGGAAAAGAAGATGTATATCTTTATTCAGACCATCCAACTATAGTGTGCTGCATCTATTTAGGAGAAAGGGGATTCTGCTGTCATTGGAAAGTTCTCAATAACTTCTGGAATTCCTGAAACAGGACCGTGTAATTTAACTGCCAGGGGTGGTGAAGCTAATATAGGAAAAGGTAAAAATTGCCAATTTTGCTTTCTCCTGAACTCAGATTTTTTTAAACCCAAGTTCTTTCTGTTTGAAATATGAAGAAATTCTTCCTTGCATAATTAATAAATTATACCCCAAACCTCATTTCACTTTTGGTACTATATTATTTGCTAGAAGTAGTGCTGTTTCAAGTCTGAAGTGATCCAAATGAACCTTATGGTGACATGAAGGAAGGAACAGAGCTCAAATACTGAAAACAAAAGTTGGTGATCAAAGCCTTATAACATAGCAGAGTTTAATAAATTAGTCTAGCTATTACTTTGCATAAAGACCACACTGAATGATTTTAAGGTTTCAGCGGATTTGACATTTCCCTTGAGAAATGTGAATCCCTCTCTACTGGTTCATTCAATGCTCCCTCCCTCTCTCTCTCTTTTTTTAAATGTATAGGATATAATTTTTTTTTCCAAAAATGGAATAGGAAAAGCAAGAGTTTTTAAAAAAAAAGAAAGAAAGAAAGAAAGAAAGAAAGAAAGAAAGAAAGAAAGAAAGAAAGAAAGAAAGAAAAGAAGGGGGGGGAAAGAAATGAAACAAAGGAAAAGTGAAACTGATAGATTAATCCAGTTGTACTTTTTTCACTGGTCTATTAGTCAGCTCCTTCACATTTTTCTCTTTACCTTCCTAATATTTGAAAAATGAATTCATTGTGTCTGTTTCTAAAACCAAGTTTGGTTGACTGTCACTGATGCTAAATGCCCAAGTGTTCTTCAGTTTTGAACTCTTTGTTGAAATTTCTGCCGGGTTTTTCCTTTTCCATTATCATCATCTCATCATGACTCATTCTGCCTCTTCTGACCTTGGTAAACATCTTTCCATATATTATCAAATCCTGTTCTTGTTTTCAGATTCACTTCCCAGCCCTGCCCTAAAAACACACTTAACTGCAAAATCAACATCCAGAAATCCTACAACTGGATCCCATTCCTGTCTATTTTTCCTTTACTTTACCATTTTCCATGTTAACTTTCTGATATGAAATTGCTAGCAAATCGCACAGCACTTTTTTCCTGAATTATCTCAGGCATTTTTTCAGGCATCATGACTATTAGTGTCTATAGGTGTTTGAAGTCCTCATAAACCCTATAAATCCTACACACACACACACACACACATACAACCTTAAACTGATTGTTTATGTCTACATTATTTAATTCTAGTCTGTTGTGGTTATTGTTGCTGCTGTTGCTATTTGGCTCAATTTATTTTCCTAACTATCATGCGAATTCTCTATCTACTCAAACTTTGAAACTCCCTGTGTAGTACGTTCATTTAGAAAATATGAGTGCATCCATAGAGTTCAACAAGTGTATATGCTTTTAACATCCAGTCAATAATTTATTTGTAGCCTGCTCTTCTAGTCATTGGGGACTCACAAGCACCTTCAGCATTTGAAAAATATATATAAAATTAACAAAGAACATTTTACAAACATCCATCTACACAATTGCCATAATCAGTAACACTGTAAATGAATTCTTTCTGGAAAGTAGACTTCTCGATTCAAAACTTTTCAATTGTAATGCTTCCCTTTCATAACTCCTTAGCGGAACTTATAAAACACACTTTCCTTCTCTGTAACAGCATCAGCATGCATTTAAAACCATCAAGGTGATGGCCAGGAGCCCTAAGGAGGCAGTAAAGAGATCCTGACAATCAGTATATTCGTTGGGAAATAAATGTCATCATCTTACTGTAGTTTTCCTCTGTGTAAATATGCTTAAGATCAGACCTCAAAAGTTATTCAGATCTATCGAATAGTCCAGTTGTATCGAATGTTCTTATCTTTCATTATCATTCCTATCTTTCATCATGTATCAGGTGTCAGTCTTCATAAAATTGCCTACAGCTTTCACTTTCCCACCTAGCTGTGAAACGATAGTTGAAAAGTGGTTTGGATTTCTGTTGGACTTTTGACACCAAATGGGGATGGCCAGCAGCATGTGTCCTGTCAGTCAGTCTTATATAAAAATTGTCAGTGATGCCTTAGCTCTCCTTCCATAGTGGGATCAGTGACCCTTTAGCTGCAAGAAAAGAGGATGACATGTCAACACACCTTCTATAATACCCAACAATATGTTATTTTTATTGCTGTAGACATATTGACCTTCTAGTCAGACAGGCCTGAAAAATGCTTGCTACACTTATTTCTGTTGCCCTTTACAGTTTAGATTGTGTCATCTAATCTCTTTATTATCGGGTACATGAATGTTGGCTGCTTTAGAATGGCTATGTGCAAATAGTCATTATTACAGATCAAACTTCCAGAAACT